>JARKIC010000012.1:600000-932011 GCA_029378375.1 Mycena olivaceomarginata
ACAAGGAAACTGAAGACTTTGGACAAGTCAAGGGTTTACTTGAGTCTTGATATACTGTTGGTGTGAAGTCCCTGCTACCCCTGCATAACCATGCTCAGACCACATAGTTTGCTATTGAAACAAAGCTTTATTCCTCCATTGCACACCCTCTTGACGGGTGATACGTACCCTACCTCCCCGAACACACACACACGAGCATTAGGATCGGATTAGTGTTTTGTTTTGATTTTGGTTGGATTGTGATTAGTGACTAGCTCGCTTCACTCTCTAGTTGATTTCATTAGATTTCACGGCTGCACCCTAGTGCACCGTTTCAACGGGACATAACAATGTTGTGTTATGTCTTTGTCAAAGCCCTAGCCGGTCGCTAGTCGGTTTGTTCCGCCTATCACTGCCTAGTCACTTATCTAGAGATTAGATAGTACCACCGGGTCCCGCGCTGAGCTTCCTAGCTCAAAGCATTGTCCCCTAGTTGCACCTCCATCATAGATATCCATCTGCTAGACCCTTGCTAGCTCCTTTACAAGTCATCTCTGGACTACCAGAGTCTCCTAGGTCATGTCTCATAAATGTATAGGCAGTGGTTTAATCCCTGGTTGTTTGTACACTCAGCTAGCAGCTAGCACATCACACTAGTGTAGCCTCGTGCTACAGTCAGCAGTTAGGGCTCCACCACTGGCACGTCCACCAATGCGACTTCAAGAGTGCCTACCTAAATGGTGTCCTCCCTGAGCCAATCTATGTCAAACAACCAGAAGGATTCAACTCACCAGACGCTCCCTGTGCAACACGCATCTGGAGGCTTCACAAAGCTCTCTACGGGTTGAAGGAGACCGAGTGCATCTGGTATGACACCATCAGCAAGTACCTCGTTGATGAGCTCGACTTCACATGCAGTGAAGCAGACCACACCATCTTCTTCCGTGTCATGGACACTGAGCACACATATATAGGGATCCACGTCAATGGCCCGATAACCACCGGTGACGATCTCAATGTCCTTGTCAAGCTCAAGGAGGACCTCAGCTCAATGACGATTTGACCCACTGTTTGGGTACAACAATCCAGCAGGACTGCACTGCCAGCACCATTTCCCTCGGACAGGCATCATACATCAATGCTGTTGTCTGGAGAATGCGAAACCGGCACCATCTCCACTTGCACCCGGTGCACACCTTGGTCATGAGTTCTGCCCATCCACTGAGGAAGAGAAGGACAAGATGCACAATGTCCCTCGGTTCTCTGCTGTGGATCGCAAATAGCACCTGTCCAGACATTGCATATGCGGTGAGTGTCCTCTCCCAGTTCTGGTTGAACCCGGGACGTGTCCACTGGGAAGCAGCCAAACATGTTGTTCACTACCTCAAAGGTACGATCAATGTGCGGCTGGTTTCCGACCGTACAAGCACCGGCTTCGTTGGTTACTCAGACTCCAGTTGGGGTTCTGAAGTGCTCAACTGGTGCTCAATGTCAGGCTATGCCTTCACCCTCTATGGTGGAGCCATCCGCTGGGGCGCGAAAAAGCAGACTTTGGTCATGCTCTTGACCGTCAAAGCCGAGTACATTGCAATGACATGTGTGACAAAGGAGGCGATCTGGATCTGTCAATTTATGGGGGAGCTCTTGGGTGATTTCATCGACCCCACCATCCTTCACATTGACAACCAGGCCGTGATCACGATGGTGAAGAACAACTTATTCCACACCTGGACAAAGCACATTGCACTCCCTTATCACTTTGTTCGCCATGCTGTTACCATCTCCACCATCTCGCTCTCGTGGATCCTGTCTGATGCCAACCTCACTGACCTCTTCACCAAAGATCTTGACTCTGTGAAGACATCCCGCTTTTCTCAAGGTCTTGGGCTGGCAGTCTGAGGGGGAGTGTTAGCAGTAATATCTTATCTGTTTATCTCGTGCATACATTCATTCATCCCATCATCCCCATTCACTCCTTCACACAGTCCTTCATAATTTTACACGACAGTACACAGCCTCAGTTACTTCTTGCTCTATAACTGAGGCATACGTGGATATATATTTATCTTAATACTTACTTCACTGACCATCCTGTAGACTACGCTAACAGGTACTAGATATATTAATAGAGTTACTTCTTGCTCCGCAACTGAGGCACTACGCTAACACCAACATTGTGTTTATGTGTGGCTGGGGTAGAGGATCTTTGGAATTTAGGAGATTTTCAGCAGTGGTGGGGATGGTTCGAGTCAAGTTCGAGTTCAAGACGCCATCAACTGGCAACGCGGCTTTTTATTGGGGCGATATTCATACTTGTTGACGTGTCTCCGCCGTCGGCACCAATGCCGAACCAATGCCGAAGGTTCACATTTCGAGTAGTATAAGAAGATACTCATTTTGTGTCGAATGAAATCCACCCCAGTGAAACCACATTTCAATATCAGCTTGGAATTCCAACACACTTCACGTGTGCTCCCGTCCGGGTTTGGTCTAGATCGTGTCGGGCGACCAACGTGCGAGGCCTTAGCGAAACTTGTGTGCAAAAAAGAATCCACGGGCTTTGCACACGCAGGGGGATTCTTCTGATACATGACACTACCTTCTCACCTAACTCCTGTCAGGCGGCGAATCCATTTCTTCTGTCGACTAACTACAGTCACGGCGGAAATTGATGCATCAGTTTGGTATGCCATCACCGCCAAAAGTGGTGCATCAATTTTGGCCGTGACTGTAGGTGCATGTTGGGCCATATCGGGTCCAACAGGTTGGCTTAATGCATAACCTACAGCACGGTGATTATAGGTCAGGGACGCTCTTCTGCGGGAAAGTTCGAGGCCCAAAACAGGGGTAGCTGAGTGTGGTTGAAACTAGCCTCTCGTAGACAGACACTTCACCATTGTGGAACTCGTACCTGTAGGTTGAAACACCCTTAGGTTCTACTTCGTTCAATATTAGTGACACCGATCCCAATGACAGCCTTTTTCTCGAGCGAACGCCCAATATGAATATCATGATAGTCTCCCTAGTCAGACCATAATCAAGATTATTTTTTGAAAGAAATTTGAGAGTACGAAAAAATAACCTGATATATGATATCATGATGTCCTCAGGTACATTCTCGGCTAAAAGGTTTTAACCAGTGGGTTGGCGACACTTGCGGCGCCAGCGGGACAAGGTTGGGTACGCCGCTTCACGGGACTTTGCTTTCCTGGCTGTGACGTCAGTGTCGCTCCCAGAAAAAAAAAAAAAAAAAAAGTGCGATCGTGTCTCCCAAAAAAAAAAAAAGGAAAGCGCGATCGTGCGATCGTCCTGACGCGGACATATGTCAAAATTTCAACAACTACATCGATTAATATGGGTTATCAGTTCGGGATATTGAATTCCTCTCCGCGGCTTTGCACACTGCCAAAAAGCCGCGTGAAGCCGCATGCGGCTTGTACGACGTTTGCACAACCTGTCTATTACCGTTAACCCAAGAATCGCTGCCCTCCTGGGACGGGATCCCGTTCTCCATGTCGGAGACAAATTTGACGTGCAGAATTCGCACGACGCCCCACTTCCCAGCATGCATGATCGTGACGTACACCCACGAGTCCCGACACGCCCTCAGCTGCAACCCATCGCTCCCGGCCCTTGTACCGGGGGTCTCTGCCCTCATGTTACACCCAGAGCGTCATATGAATTTTGGGGTGCGATCTGTCAAGTACACTTCGACGCTCGCATCAGCTCCACAGATCATCGCTTGGTTGAAGATTTGTTCGATAGTAGTGTCGCTGTTCTTCAAGTTCGGATGGCCTATTCCCCTGCACGCGTCGGGGTCATGTGTGCCAGTGATGGTTGGTACATTTTCGGGGCCATACAGGGTACTGCGCATTGATCTCACTGAGAATGAGGCGAATGAATGGATGGAGCACGAAGGTGAAAACGTGCGGAGGTTCCATCTTCATCGGACAAGTCGAAAACCGAAAAAATCGTATCAGTATGGGATTACGAGGCTGGCTCTGCTGAACGGTAGAACAGGGTTCGTGGCATTCGGAGAGCAGGATTGGTGGGTATCATACCTCACGTAGATTCGGGAAATAAAGTTTTGCGGTCTAACGTTAGAGCCACGACAGGTAGCGTTCTAATTTCAGCAAACCAAATTCTCCATTCAGAGGAACGCAACAATCTACGATATATTCGAGTCCTATTTTTTGCCGAGCTGAGTAGATTATACTGATCCTTGGTTGTTCGACATTGGTAGTTCTGTAACAGAGACTCAATAGATTAGTAGTATAAGATTCAACTTGAATTTATTGGATTCTTACAACATTCCTTTGCTCGCCATCATGCCGACGCCAAGAAAACCAAAGCACCGGAGTCGGTCGCCTCGGGGTATGAAACATGCGATCTCCAACAGGATGCGAAGATGCGCAAGAGCGGTGTAGCCCCGCGCCGATGCCGAGAATTAGGATGGACTGTCCCATATAATATAGTTACCCACCTACATCTGGATGCGCTGGTTGGATCCTGATACGTATCAAGCTGCATTGATACCTATGAATTACCACACGATCTCAGAAGCCGGTTCCATCAAAGCGCTTTATTCAATTCTATCCCCAGGTCATTCAGATCCATTAATTATATTCCGGACACCCGTCATGACGTGCGGACCCGCAACGCCGACTTGCAACGGGATCAGCGAGGATCAGCGAGGATGGGATACAATGGGGCTACCCAAGTAGCAAGTTATACAGTAGACTTGATATCGTCCATCGGCCGCGGCCATTGCCCAGCGAATCCATCCATCGTATGCGGCATACGGCGCCGACGTATCATAGCCTGTGCATACGCGATGCGCACCCGAATGTTTGGTCGCGTCGTGGTGTGGTTGCTGGGTATAGAAACCCCCCACCTAGTCAGAAGTACAGGAGCCGTCCACGCGTTGCGCCGCTACCTCCCGGTAACCATTGCCCACGCGGCCGTCCTCCTCGCGCTCTCCGAGTCCGGGCCCGCATTTCTCTGTGGACCTCTTGTCGTGGCAAACGGCAGCGGCTGCGGGATCCACTCCGAGCGCGGCGTGCGCTTCCGCGAGGAGGAGGGACCCGCGTTATTGAACTCCCATTGGCTGGGGATGTATAGTTGCAAACCCTGGATGTCCGTCTGCGCAGATAATTTAATTCAACGGTTATACTTGTTTGAAACGCAATGGAAGCGGGAGATAGGACGTACTGCGCGCCGGACTTTTATTATCTTCTGCTTCTGGTCGTCGGAATCGGAAGGCGAGGGCATTGCCACGAGGAGGTTGTTCCAGTCCGTTCGAGCATTAAGTCTAAAGAGACCAATTAGCCCAATGCAGCTCCAAAAATAGGGAGGCTCACGTCGAGATGAGGCATATAGAATACAGCTTAGAGAGCGAGAAGTCCCATATGAAGAATCTGGACGAAGAACGGGCATCAGTTGACGTTGAGGGAGATGTTAGACTATGGGATGAACGCACAGCGTTGTTGTCTACATGATGGGTTGGATTTGATTCAAGGTTAAAGGTGATCAGTGGGAATTGATGAATGAGTGGAATTCAACCAGTTGGAAGACGAAGTACGCACAGGAACGAGTAAAACAGCGTCACGTCCGCGATCGCCGCGAACGACGTCAACATCCCCGTCTGCACTGTCAGGAATATGATCTTGTCCGTCACTGAGTCCGTCTGCGTCTTGAACCCCGTTTTGTTGACCCACTACATACCGTGATTAATCGTGGTTGTTGAACACGTAGATCGGAACAGGAACGCACCAGGAAATTGACGAGGAACGCAGTGATGAACAGGTCCGCGAACGCAGTCGAAGTCAGCCAGATCGTGAGCGGGGCCTCGACCAGCTTGAACTTGACGAATTCTTGGTAGTGCGAGACACCGATGGTCGCTACCGTGCCGCCGACTGCGTAGCACCGGGGATGAATTGTCATTAACATCTATCTTGCGTCGGGAGCCGGAAACGCACCTAATGATATGAACGCGAGCAGGGCGACGAGGCCGGAGAGCCAGTTCGACTTTGTGACGAGGCGGATGCGCCAGGCCATGAAGAGCTGGGTGGGCGTCGAGATTAGCGTCTGTGGATCGGGTCAGAGTCTGATGTTGCATGAATGAATCAGGGATCAGCGTACAGTGACGACGGGATCTGAATGACACGCGATATCAGCGTTGGATGGGGTCAGGCAACTATCAAGAGCGCGAGCGCGCACCTGCAGCCAGGACTGGAGTAGTGCAGAGGATAATGTCAGATAGAAACGTCAAGGGGTTTTGATATCACTCACAAAGCGGCGATTTGCTCGTCGGATCCAAGTGGTTCGGTACGTCTATGCGGCATAAGCAGAAGTAATAGAGAACATGGAGAGGGTACACACTGCCGTGCTGCATAATGAGGGGCTGGTAGATGATGCCTATGTCGCAGCCAGTGTTGATCGCCTCCATCAGAATTAAATAATATATCTGCGCGGTGTGAGTGCCAGGGAGGGCGGGAGAGGAGTGGCGACTGTACAAGATATCGGATCCAAGGGTAGTCGCTGAAGGATTGATTTAGGGGAGAGAGCGGGGGACGAGCAAAACCACGACGCACGTTTTGTAGAGGCGGAAATAAGAGTGAACCTGGCGAGATAATCCATGAGTACTAAGGACATCAAGGGTATTGCAGCCGTTGCGCACCTGCACAATGAAAACACCGAAAAGCAGAACATTGAGGATGACGCCGAAGAAAAGGGGGCCGTAACTAGCGGACGTCAGTCGATGCGGGGAGGTCCGTGGGCGGGTGCGTACGTGAGCTCAAAACTAGGGCCTTCGGCGCCAATGTTGGCAGCCATGGAGAGAGCTGGACCGAAAACTTTCACGGAGGGACTGCGTGTGGCTTATGTATGCCCATCATCCCTTGAGACGTTGAGCGGTGTCGGCGTTTTGATTGACGGTAGATTGATCTCGTCACCAAGTTAATCTTTGACGTGGATCACAGATTGGATGTCGGGATGGTCAACGGATGTGATGGCGTGGATCGGTAAGTCTTGCGTACGTAGACGCATCCGCGCCTACGTACTTGTATGTGGTTGATTGAGCATCTCTCCGCTCCGCTTGAAGTCCGAACCGTTTGAAAAATTGAAATCTTTCTGCAGCGCCGGGGTGCTGGGGCGACCGGAGAAACCGCTGCCGGAGTGCCACCGACTGAATTATACATATGGATGATGAGGTGTCCGTGTTTTTTGCCTGACAACGAGGCCGAAGTCTGGATGCCGAGTTCAAAATGTGGAAAGACTCCGACTTGTTCATACATGTTCGGAGCCCGTGAGATGCGCCCCTGATTCTCTCATTTTAGTAGGTGGAAATATTGATCACTTGACGCTTGAAAAAGCTCAACCTGCCCTGGATCCTCTCATTTCCTCACTGAACAGTGGGCAGAGATATTGATCGCTCTAGATCTGTGTTTCTACCTTGTTATCTCAACGGATTCGAATAATACTCTGCCCAACTGGTCAAACTGGTCTTCAAGCGAATCGGATCCGTCTCTCAATCAGTGCTAGGTTGTTAGTTGACAAACATCGTGATATACAGTAGCCTCCTTAATCCTCGGATGCGCGCGGGAACACCACACCGCCCCTGCCCATCTTCGCATCCTCTTCGAGATCGTGGGCAGTCCTCACACCAACGGATCCAAACGGCACGTTGCGATACACAGACTCCTCCATCCGCATCCGGCGCTCCTCAACCTTGTACCTTTCCTTCAACTCCGCGGCGGTCTGCTCCCCGCCAGCCGCCTTGTACGCGCGATTCAACGCCCATGTCCCCCACGTACTCGTCCCCGGCAGCATCTGCGCGGCCTTCAGGAACGGGAATGCCGCGTAGAAGCTCGCCCAGGCGGCGGTTGTCGTCGTCACCGACGCGCTCTTCAGCACAATCTCCGGCACGACCGTCACGACCGACGCGCCGCGCGGGTGCGCCGAGCTCAGCGACAGCGAGCCCACGCGGAAGGACGCAGTCGAAGCGAGCGTCTTGCCCGACTTCTTCGACTTGACGAGGAGGCGAAAATACCCGTCGCCAGCCGACACGGGGATGTGCACCAGGTCCGTCTCGAGAACGCGGTGGTCTTTGGGTGCGGTGGCGGACTGCAGGAACTGCTGTATCTCGCCGTCGTACTGCGCCTGCTTCCGCGCGTCGAGCGTCTTCCAGTATCCCGACGACACGGGGGTGACGTCGAGCTCTTTCCCGAGGGTTCCGCCGATCCAGCTGCCGAGCTCCCACCCCAGCAGCCCGGTGCGCCAGCCGCGCCGCTGGAGAGAAATCGTGCGGTCCGCGGGAAGCGGGGTGCGCCCGAGGATGGAGATGGGGACGACGGTCGATATGCCTTGGTAGTAGACCCATGGACGCGTGTGGCGCACGGTGGAATATGGGGCGCCGGGAACATAGTGCGGCTGCGCGTCGTTGAGAGCGTGGAATGTGGAGACCGCCGCTGCCCCTGCGGCTCGACCGACTTCTATGACTTTTGAGCCGCTGGACTCCTCCGAGTCTTCAGAATGTGGTTTTCTCTGCGTCGACATGGTGGTAAGGAAGAAGGGAGTAATGTTGAGCGTCCAATGACATCATCTTGAATTGCGGTCACGTGTCACATATCAGGTTTAATCTAGGTCGCGTTCCTGGAGAAATATCGTCGTGAATGGAAAATCATGCATAGTTCAAGTTCTCAAAAAGAGCGTAGTTCAAACCTGTCGAAACCGAGCTAGTGTACAATTGCAAGTTCTCAGTGTCCAAAAGTACTTGACCCTATATTTTTTCAGGTCGGTTAAAACTGAGCATGTTGTCACTTTGACGAAAATTCGTCGGCTGGTTTGTGAAAGCTCGTTACTCTTCGGACAATTCTCCAAGAAATTCGTGTCGCATTTGAAGAGCAGATGAGAATTATACTGTGCTAATTGTAGATGACAGTAATATTTCAATGGGCGCTTTAAGCGCGCGCGGTGATTTTAAACCCGGTGGTCCCACTATCGTTTCCGCCTGTTCTCCGAGCGTGAGGATCTCTGTAACCCTCACCCACCCCATGCCTAGGCCTATTACTGCACCGCTCGAAACACGCTAACAAATGTTAATAACAGTGAGCGGTTGACACGGCATTATTCATACCTGTTAGCAACACTTTTGTTACTAACTGTTATTAACGTGTAAATAATGGTTATTAACACTGTGAATTACTTCAGGGGTGCGAATAATTCCCATTCCCAAAACGCGCAACGACGTGGACCTCCTCCCTTGCGGCTGGGGTGGTCCAGCGTACTTGCTGTGGTGTGTCGATAGAGGATTTCATAGCGACGGGATCAAGTCCAACAGGATTGTGTAATATGTCCGTATCAACGACGAATGGGCATCCGAGTTCATCCAACTGTTATCAACCGGGCAGCGGCAGCACCCTGAGGGTGGGTGGGACTTGAAGTGCCTTGAATATCCTCTGAATTGCCCGAGCTCGAGAGTTGTTCACAGGTGTTCATACCTGTGTTTTGGTCGACTTACAAGGATGCGCTAAGGATGCGCCGCGGTAGTAACTGATTTTCCGCGTCCAATGCCGACTCGGCTCGATGACAAACCAAGTGCAAACATGTGCCGCTTGCTTCTCTACCACCAACGCCGCCGCCGCTTGATGGTGACCAGTCTCGTTTTTCTCCCTTTCGACCGGCGCCTCTTCCGATTCTTCTGCCTCGGTATCCTTTATAGACTCCAAGTTGGCCCCGGCGCTTTCAAGGGCCGGAATAACTAATGGAACCGATTTCCGCAAGATTTCCGGGGTGTCGTGATTCTAGGCCACACGCTTGCCACACCCACGTACTACAACAATACCCAAGAGTATTTCCCCAACTACATATCTCCCGGATGGCTTACACATTTACCGCGGTCCATGAACCCTATCGACGCAGGATCCGCGATACCGTTCCGGGAGTTTTGTCCTGGGTTATCCTGGACATGCCGCGCCGGCGCTGGGTGAATTCCGTTCATCTTCCGGGCCAAACGCCGAACGAGGACGTAAAGTCGGCTATCTCCCGTTGGCTAACAACCAGAAGGCCGTCTCATTCTGCGCTGGTCATCCGCCTCCCTCAATTCGTTAATGACTTACATACTGAAGCCATATGCCTTCTTTGGATACGGCGCTTCATTTCATCCTTTCGCTCTCCGGGCTGCGGACTTGGTCAATTCGCCGAGGAACCGATGCGTAAAGGGATGTAAGAACGACTGCTATTTCCAAAGCAGCTCTGGACCCCGGTACTGCGCAGAAGCCCGGCGTACTCGTGCCCGCCTTACTCTCGTCTCGACCGACGAATAGAAGGAGCCCGTTTTCGGTCAGCCGAAATCGATAGACATGGTATTACACAGAGGAATGAATTTTGAAGCAAGAGAACAAGAGTGGACGCTACAGCTTGAAATCGAGCACGCTAAACATGGCGCGCTCGAACGGAAACTCCCCTCCCCACTCCTCCACATCTCGCCGACTTGCCTCCAGGGCCGCCGCCAACTCTTTCAGCGCGGCACTCCCCGCTGCGTAGTCCACTGCTGCCCCTCCCTGCATCTCCTCTTTGCAGCTCTACGGGAAGGAGAATCAATTCGCTTGAACTATCGCGTAGCGCAACCTGAGGCTTACCTGCAATCCCTGCGCGATGTCCGCATCGGCCATGACCAGCGCATACGCGATCTGGCCTTCGGGCAGCCAGCGGTGCCCAATCGTGGACCGCACCACCGCCGCCAGGGGCTGAAGGCTCGCGAAACCGAGCCCGCTCCCGTACAGCATTCGTGCGCGGGCGAGGCTCGCGAGAAGCTGCGGTGCCGGCGCGTCGGGTCCCGCCTCGGAGAACAACGGCTGCTTGAGCTCGGCTACGGCACCGCCTCCGCTGCGGTGGTGCAGGCGCGTGCGTGTCGACGCGAGGAAAGCGGCAACAAGCCCGGGGGTTTTTGATGAAAGCATATTGCGCAGGATTGCGCGCAGGCTGTTCCAAGGCAAGGCATGAGATGTGCAATTACACGGTGCACGAGCGACACACTCACTCCTCTGGACTGGCGTTCACCAAGACTACGTCTGCCATCATGTTTCTGGGGGATTGTCGTCAGAGCGTGCTAAGGCGCGTGCCGCATGGTACGCACACATGGCCGATGCCTTGCTGGATCATTGAGTTGTCGGCGCAGATCATTCTTTCTTGTTTTTAGTGGGTGTGGGAGGGGCTCGAGAGGGAAGTTTCTCAGCTGGGAAGACAGGCCATCGTGGGGCAAGTTATAGCTTAATTACCCTGTGACCCCGCCGGCTGACTGGACAGAGTTTCAGCCTGTTTCAGCCCTTTCGAGGCGATTCGGAGAATCGGGGACTATACGACATCCGCAAGGAGAAGTCGGGGATTTTCGTGTTGCCGGGGCAGACGGATTAATTGTGTGGCAGGTCCACAGTAGTACACTCGGAGCTGTCACGAAACAAAAGGGTTTGCGGTATGGTAGGCGCTTGATTGCCATGTCGTACCCCGAGTTCTCTGAGGTCGACGAACAGATAGCCTTCGATGTTGCGGCGGCGACCGGCTGCTGCGGGCATGACTGAACGCCCGACGCATAGTATTCCGACAGGTCGGGGATTGGCGCCGAGCATACGTAGTACTTGAATTTCTCAGCAGCACTGTTCTGAACCCGTTCTCGGGGATCGTGGGGAGGTGGTTTCAATGGCTTCATGCTCAGGTGCCTGGTAACCCCTAGTGAGTATGATATCCGCTTATCCGGCGGTGACCGCCGCGCGGTTTTATCTGTCCTTAACATCTATGCTGTGGCGTCGCCACACTCTCAAGGTAGTGGTCAATCAAGCCCGGCATTTATTCTACGAGCGCGGTCTTATTCTTATTATCAATTCGAGCGCAAGTGTCGCTACTCCCAAGCGCCGTGCACTTCCCTTTGGCACTTGGAATGAAATAGAAAGACACGATGAACGCATGCTCGAAACGTTGATATAGATCTAGATATGACAGTCTGAGCGACACGTCGACTTAAAGCGGGCTTGAGATGTAAATGTCGATCCAACACTTCTACACGCCCGTCGATGCAGGCTCCGAAGGTACTGCGATGGTTCTCCCGCAGTTCTTGATGTCAGAAGTCATTTTAAGCGCTCGCGCTTGTGGGATTCAGGACGATGATTGACAAGATTGACAGATAGTGAAGGCTCCGAAGCACTACCTAAATCTTAGTCAATCCTAGTGGAGATGGAGACATCAACACGGCAAATAGATGTGTTGAATCCCGTCAAGAGGCAGATCTCCAAAAGATCACCGAACTGTTCTGACAGCCTTTCGATCTTTTGATGTTCAACTTGGATATATCACTCTCGTAAAGGACTTCTCAGGCGGACTACAGCTAGTCCTTGAACAGTACTTACTTGAGAAAGACTGTCCATAAAATGGCTATTCTTCTCAGCAAGAAGAGAGAGAGATATTGGAGTTCTCTCTAGTTCCAACCAAGGAGTGTTTTGACATTCTACTGGGTGTGAGATGGTGCGCTTCTGGAAGCCATTGCCGTCTCGTCTTTGCGGGCTTTAGCTGCCCCTGGTACCTGATCATGTCCCTCTCATGCTTACCTGTAGGATAAATTCAGAGACAGAAAAGCCCAAGCTCAATTATTTGACGATCAGATGGATATGTAACTCCGGATTCAATCCGCAATGAATTAAAAATGACAGTTTGCGGGTCTACTTCCCCTCCGTGTTTGACGTGCAAACACCGTGTGGGTGTTTTACCAAATCGAACTCGACGCGGGACTGGGAGCTTTTCAAACAATTCGCCGGTGAGAGGAATACCTTGCCGGTTCTTGAATTCGTCGTCGTCAAGGATTCCTCCGCCGACACAGCGCGAATACGAAACAATGGAGGTCTCCATTGGGATTTAGGTCAAAGGGAAAATATTTTGTAGCAAGTGGCAGGCAAGGGAGGCACATGAGAAAAATCGAAGTTACACAGTGGACGAAGCACGGAGGTAGCCTATACATAGTGGTGGCACTTGGTCAACGATATTCCGCCCCAACATCTCCGATCGTCTCGATGAGATGCCGTCCTGCGCTCCTTGCTAACACCTCTTCAATCTCTGTGTGGTCTGTTGCGGTTAATACCAAGCTGTAGACTTTGAGGTTGTCCGCGGGATACTCGGTGCATCCGAGGCGCGCGCCTGATGATAGATTAGCTCGTTGCGAGGAGTCGTGTAGCAGTCAAACAGAGATATGTGGGAGAAAGGGTATGGGGTGGAAGGAAGAGGGCAAGAAGGAACAGGGCGGAAAGAGGGAATGCAGTAGCAAGGAGAGCACGATAAACTAAAAGCTACTCACCGACGATCACTGCGCCGACCGCTGGATGATCTAGGACCCAACGAGTGGCAACATTGGAGACACTCGCGCCGCTGTGACGTTGACCAATGCCACGCAGGACGACCAGGAGTTCTTGAAACAGCGCCCAGGAGCCCCACGCTTTCAGGATGAGGTCAAGGTACTGAGTTGTTCAGGCCGGAAGAGAAGATCGATGTGATAAATTGACGTTTAACCGTCAGTGCACGGTGGGCAAATTAAACAGGGGTGCATGCCTTGCGTTGCGATGGATTGAGTGAGCCAGAGTATGGATCCGGCTCGACCGCACCGATCCACTTGTCCGCGAGGAAACCGCCACACTGAAACAATACGTCAGCTGTATAAACAGAGGCTCCGGAGAAGGCCGCAAACGAGTGTTCCATAAGTCAGCAACTTCAAGCCGTGCTTGGCGCACACGTCGGCCATCGCATACAGAGCTCGCGTATCCACCACCGAGAACTGGGCGTGGGCATATTAGTGCCGATATTAGTTTCAGCATTGCGGCAGCGTAACTGCGACGAGTAATACGCACGGGAATCTGATTCGAGACAACTGTGCCGGGGAACCGAGCACAGATCTCGTCGGTGTGGAGAGCGTCGAAGTTGCAGAGGCCAATGGCGGCAATGAGGCCCTCTGTCTTCAAGTCTGACAGTATTTCGATGGCCCTGATGTAGTCCAGATTTGCGTAGTCCTGCCAATGAAACTGGAATTGTCCGTCAGCCAAGGAGTGCAGATAGCAGTTGAATAAAAGAGGCAAACTTGCCTGAAGCAGGTCGACTTTTTCGGTCCGCATTCTTTCCATCCGCTCGCGCACTACGGCCTCGACGGTGTCTCTGGAAATCTCGACGGGTTTAAAAACACAGTACTTGGTTGCTCCTAGGATTGAGCTTGGAGATTCTAGCGATGCACGGAATTGACCCTAGGGCGCCCTCAGTGTTGACGCCAAGAAGGGGGAGTGGACATACAAAGATGAGCTCTGCGCTCCCGTAGTGGTCAGCTGAAGCAAAGCAAAATGAGTACAATGGGAAAATGGGTGGCGCATCACCTAGAACGCACCCTACAGCTCCGTGTGGGATTGGCCTCGGTAAGCAGGCATGTCCCCGAGGTGGTCAGGTACGCACCATGTCTAGGAATTATTCAGTGTCATACTCTTGGAGCAGCAATCGAAATAGACCAACCGAACGCCATATACCCGCTCTCGACGTAGCGACCCATTGCTAGGCGTATCTTCGAAACGGGTGCGGTTCCCCATGCATTGCTCGACAGCTGCCAAAGCCCGGTCCACAGGCGTGGTACGGTGAACTCGCCGAGTTTGAAGGTTTCGTGGGTGTCGTGGTGGGCGTTGGTGGTCATGGTGGATTATCGATAGAAGCGAGTGTGACGTCGGTCACCGCTGGCAGACGGTTTTATTCCAAATTAGAAGAAAATAATCGGGTCCGATTTCCCCAAATCCAGACGAATCAGGCCGGACTTGATGATCGAGCCCAGGGGCGCACAACCGGAGACTACGAAATAAACCGGCTTCCCCTTGCAGGTAAACGGTCTATCGTTTTCGATTGTGCGTCCAATTTGACATGAGAAAATTCGCGAAGAAAGGCCGAGCCCGTCTCCTGCCGCGAACGATTCTGTGAGCGGCCACGACGCCTTACGCCTCTGAATCCTTGCCCTGTCTCGTCGTGCCGTGTCCGGGTGGATCTATGTGCGGGTGGCGGAGTTTTTGTGCAAATACTAAAAAAAGGATTGAGGGCAGAGAATGTCGTTTAGTAACGCTGTGGAATACGTTACTCGGGGTAGGTAAGTTCGGTATTTTCGTACAAGTCAGCGAAGTTACGGACCTCGGCGATGAGGTGATGAGCCTGGATACCTCCCGTCAGGAAATCGAAGGATGCGGCTAGTCAGGAATTGTGAGCGAGCGTTCAGCATCGCACTCGCTCTATACTACGAGGTTGGAGCCATACCTTGACGACTCATGCACGTACCTCTAACGGCACAGGATGCAGTCTCGTTGCTGGTGCCCCAGGAATTCGCCGTATGCGGGTATATTTTGTTCCCTCGGCCTATTAGATGTCTCAGCGAAGGTACCCAGCAGTCCGCGTCGCCCACCTCGATAACAAGAGCGGGACCTTTTTTTTCGTATTTCTTTTGACATTTACTCGACAGTGATGCGCAGCCGGTGTTCTACTGAGTGACCTGATGAATCACATACGTTTAATTATTGCACATGCTGCCGCTGATTCACATGGATTGTTGCTCCGACAAGCGCTTGTATATCAGAAGTCGCAAGGAGCGAAGGCACCTCATGAGGCTCATGTGGCGAGCTTGCTTCTGTATTTATTTCTGCAGCCGAAGCGACAGCATTGGGGTGCATCGGGAGTTACCGCAGATAATTCAGAAGGCATGGGAAGTCTGCTGGACGTCGTGGTATAGCAGGCGTTATTAAATAATATGTACCACTCAACTGGCTCAAGCAGTCGCCTATCCAGGCGGCGAACGACTTGTACAGTCACGATAGAGTCAAGCAGTACCTATTAGAGAACCGCTAGCGTGAGGAGCTCCAGTTAGAACGAGACAGAGTACTGACCTGAGCTCGCCAACGGTTATAATCCAAGTCGCCGAGTTAGATTTCGAATCCGCAGCTAGAGCAACAACCAGATCCCGGATCCGCCTGATCCAACGGCGGGTATTTCGCGCCGTTATCGATCTGCGAGCGTCCGGAGAGGTAGGAGGATCCGTATCTCGCGTTCGCGTTAGTTCAGTTCGGGGCGATTAGTGGTGGTGCATACTCGATCCAGAGGCGCCGCCACAGGCACGGCCTCGCGATCCAGGAAGGCCGGCGCTGTTTGTAAGCTGCTTTCGCATGGCCAAAGATTGAACTGCCAAGTGCAATGAGGGCCCACCGGATTTTTCCGGCTCTCCAAGACAGGTCGCATGACAAGTTCGATTGAACTAAGTTCTGGACGACGAAATCAGAAAAATATTATGATTGATATGAGTCGCCTTTCTTGAAAAGTGGTGGCTTTGGCAACCCTGAGGTTCGGAACAGAAAGCAGCATCGCGATTGGGGATGAACACATAGTACTAGTCGGATTTGGCCAAGACAGATGGAGACACAGAAGCAATGAGATGGCGCCGGATCATGAGACCAAGAAAGCTTAGGGCGAGCTTGTGAATCATGGAAAGTGTGAAGCCAAAAATCGGAAGGAACTGACAAGAAAGACAGCCACAACTTGGGATGCCGACGTGATTGGCCGGCCAATGGATTGAAGCGCAGCACAAATTGCAATGGAGTCTTTGAAGGTGCGGCAGAGGCCTAGGGAGTGGGTGCCAGTATTTCGTTAACGCCAGGGATTGGAATATGGTCTTTAAGAACGTCGGTAGAGTGAAACCGCCCGAAAAGCCTTATGACTCGGGGGAAGAGAAAAGAAAAGGCACGTGGGGTTGATCAGATTGATTCCCCGGAACCGTCGGATTTGCGCGGCCGAACACGCCCGTGCACAGAGCATCGAGACAGATTCCATTCCCTCCATGAACAGCTTGGGTCTTTCAACTCGAAGACAATGGAAAGACTGAATAGGTATCTTCAATCTTCAATGTTTATCGGTCGTTCAAAATTTTGTGACATGTAAAATATCTAACTAGCGACCATGTTGAACTCCTGCGACCCGCGCACAATCCGAAACATGGTGAGTGGTGCTAGGCCACGCAATTTCCAACAACAATTCATTCAGAAAGCGTTCTATCCTTAGCCATCACTTGGAGAGATGAAAATTGTCTGAATTAGCTCGCGTTCCACGCGTTATTATTACCTTGCCCAAAAAAAAAAAAAAAAACAGTAAAACTTTGGTTCGATTCAAGTTCCATTAATTCCATTCCCGCTGGTAATAGTATGTAGGCCCCAGGATTCGTTCGGGAGGTATCGGCCGTCCGTAGCAGACCGTATCAGATATGCGAGATACGCGAGATGGCGCACGCATCACGTGAAGGGCAAAAAAAAAATTAGCCAGACATCTCCTCCTCTCCTCCGCTCACCACATCCTCCGCATCTTCAGAAATGGTTGCCCTCGTCCAGCGTCCTGCTCCCGGGTTTAAGGCCCCCACCGTTGTCGACGGCACCTTTGAGGACATCTCTTTGTCGGACTATCTAGGGAAATGGTCAGCCACAGCCAAATTAGCGTCTGAAGCCGTTCTGACGCGAATACGCGTTATAGGGTCGTTCTGCTCTTTTATCCCATGTTAGTTGCGTCAATAAATCGAATTTTGACAGTAACTGATGAACGAGTGGCACAGGGACTTCACCTTTGTCTGCCCGACGGTACCTCGCGCTCTCCTTCGGGTCGAGCGATTTCCTGATCATAGCCGTGTAGGAAATCCTGGCATTCAATGACGCGCTGCCTACTTTGAAAGACATCAACACAGTCGTCCTCGGTGCGCGTCGTATTCCGGGCTTTGATCTGTGCCACTCATCAAACTCCAAGGCATCTCTACGGACTCGCAATTCTCGCACCTCGCGTGGTCGACCCAGCCTCGCAAGCAGGGCGGTCTTGGCCCTAATTTGACGCTCCCGCTTGTCGCGGACAAGAACATGCAGATTTCGCGCGACTACGGCGTCCTGCTTGAGGACGAGGGCATTGCGCTCCGCGGACTCTTCATCATCGACCCCAAGGGTATCCTCCGGTGCGTTGCACCCATTTTTCTTTTAAAACAAGAAGTGCCAACCGTGCGACCCCGCAGCCAGATCACGGTGAACGATCTCCCCGTCGGTCGCTCCGTCGAGGAGACTACCCGGCTCATCAAGGCCTTCCAGTTCACGGTGCGTGTACTCTACCTTGTCTCGCCATCTCCTTCCCTCCGCTTGCGCTATTCGTCGTGTTCCGCTTCTGTGACCCAATTTCTCTCTCATATTTTCCTTCTGCCCCGTTCCCCGTATTATCGACTGACCGAATCCGCGCATAGGACCAATACGGCGAGGTCTGCCCCGCGAACTGGACCGAGGGTGCCAAGACCATCAAGGCCGACCCCAAGGCCTCCCTCGAGTACTTTGCCAACCCCGACAGGGAGGTCACCAACGGCAACGGCGTGCCCTCCAAGCGCGCGCGCGTCGAGTAAATCAGATCCGCGACACTGCAAATGAACACCGAACAAGAATAGAAGGCGACTTTAGATTGAATATAGTATATAGTACTTGCGCTTCACACCTACATACTTACATCTCTTGCTTTACTCTAGATTGTCGAGAGGGGCCGGCTAACTTAGACTAGATCCGTGTTCAGGCAATGCTTAACCTACAATACAATGAGTTTTTTCTTGGTTCAAAGTTTCCGCGGTTTGCTTTTCCAATGTCCGACGCCCACACTAGGGGTCCCAGCGTTCTTGGAATCTGGGGTTGGAGGTTGATAAGCGTTCTATGCGAAGTGATGCGTTCATTTTGCTGACGACTGGTTTCACACATCTCGATACAAAATTGGTTTGAACTCCTCTTCCAAAAGGTGAGTTCCTCCTAAACCCACAAACGCTGAGCTCAGGCGTTCAATTAACGTGCAAATGGAGTTTTTCTGTGACTTGCTTATTGTCAGTCTTCAAAATAAAATCGGCGTGCGATGTCAGGCCCGCAGAATGTTCGGTTCATGCAACTCACACCCGTCGTAGTGGTCTAAACAAACAGCAAAGGATAATCGAATCAAATGAGGATTGCAAGATGGCGGATGCGAATGCAGAGATTTCATCCGCGATTCCCCGTTCCCCTCGGTTCCGAAATGCAGCGCGGTAGATTGCGAAGGCTGGGCGCGATCGCCAACGACGGGCGAGGGAGAATATTTCGTCCCTTGAAAACAACATTGCGATGGGTATGTCGTACTATCATTTAAGATCAGCTTCTGTTCAAGAAGGTTCAAGCAGGCGCGAGGAACTACTGACCTAGACGCTGGAGCTCTTCGGAGCGATAGTGCTGCCAAATCCGAACTGCGAAACCAGCATAAATTTATCAAAAGACGGCAGCGCCGCCCGGTATGCCGACTCCGGCCGTAAAGCGTCCGCGATGCAGAGACCCCCAATGTAGCACCCCGGGAGACCTGGAACCATCATTTATGCCCATGACCCTCAAGTTGTGCATAACTAAAGTTGATCTTGTGGTCGGCTGGTCTCCCTTCCAAACGAGCTCTGATTTGTTCTTCCGGTCTCCTCGGCAGTAATCGAGGTATATAACAAGTGCGTTGTCTTTGAGCGCGTGTAATCCTCATGTTTACTGAGGCTGTCCCTCATAAGAGCCCAACATCCTCTGAACTGAGACTCAGAGGTGGAACACCACATTTATCTGTCGGCGAACGATGAATGACATTCTTCCTTGGTTCCTTCATTCTACTGAAAATGATGCGGTATTCTCGCGGTTGCTACTCCCGGTCCTCCGCGTTAAGCAGAAATTGGGATCCCCTCAAGTTCAAATATGGTATCCAGCTTGCGATGAATCTTCGCTTTTAGACCTAGCTTTTCGGCCGGGTTAACGATGCGGAAGTTACTCAGGTGGATCCCGCCACTGATTATCACAACTCGATCATTCTCGGTGGCCCCAAGAAGAGCGGAGAATGACGATAATGAAACCGACCTTCCCAAGTCATTGATATGTTCAAGTTTCCGGCGGAGCTCCGCTGAGGCTTTTACGGTCTTCTTTTGGCAGCAATATCTGTATCCTAATCCGGCGCAGAGGATTCTATGGCCTCCATTGAGGCGGGATCTCTGCACAATGCGAGTCACATTCCATGTCGAGAATTCAATGAATCCCAGGATTGTCACAACCGTAACACTGATTGCAACGTTCTTCCGCAGTGTCAACGATCACTCCCACTTCATCGTCACAAGATCAACTCGTACTGACCTCCATAAATAATCGAATGCATCTCTCAGTCCTCGCCCAACCGCACTCGTCTTCGGGGCCCCTTACTATGTCTCCACCCTGGACAAACTGGCCTCGCCGTCGGCGGTCCTCTTTATGGGATCTACCTCATGCTGTACATTTTATCGACCTTCCTTCTTGTCAAACGTTCGACTGGCGCGCCCTCGGCTCCACTGTATCGTTCCGCCATTTTTGTTTCTGGACTGGTCCTCTTTATAGCTGTTACGGGGGTGCGTAGGACATTGTTTGGGATGCTCGGTTCCACTGATACGGTTCAATAGAATTGGATCCTTACTGTGGTCCGGCCATTCATAGGCTTCGTTGTTTTTCTCGATGGAACAGCGGCTCCGGCATTTTTCGATGACAACAGTCAGATCACAACCACGATCCAAAATGGTTTCGTCGTTGTAGCCATTCTGGTTAGCGATGGTATAATTGTGGGTTCTCTAGCACTACGTGGCTTGGGAAGTCTGAAGAGGAGAAAGATATATCGTCTCTGGATCGTTTGGTCTCGTAACAAGATTGTGATCATATTGCCGATACTGACCCTGTTGGGCCTTGCAAGTGAGTGCTTCAGAAATCCGATGAATCAGATTTTTCAACTACCATTCCGAGTCGCTTTTATACTAACTTTGCAAATGACCATACACATCGATGACATTGCTGAGGATAAGGGCCTCACACCAGGACTGATCTTCACGCTCACGTATGTGCTCTGTTCTGCTTTCAAGATGCGCGGACTTATTATCGTTTACCAGTACAAACATCTACTCCACCGGTAAGCGAATTCCCGGGTTTTAGTGTGTCAACATAGTTTTAAATTCTAACTGCTACAGGATTCATTTCTTGGAAAATCCGGCAGATCACCAAGACCTCGTCCCCAGTCGGTGGATCTAATCTTCGGGTGAATGGCTTTGAGCATTATTTGTGAACGCTCGCTGATAATTCTCCATCCGTAGGATTTCCTTTCTATCATCATCGAGAGCGCCCTAATATACACGTTCGTTTCATCCTGCTGTCTTAACGTGGCTCTTATTTACCCCCTCTACTCAGCATATGGACAATCTTCTACATCATAGTTCACCAGATCAACTCCAATCTGCAGTTCGTGGCCGTTATCCTGCTACCCGCGGTCGCCGGCATCTCCAACGCGCTCATTCAAGCGCGTATTGGAATGGGAATGGGCAAGAAGATCGAGACACAGCACCCGTTGACTGGAAATGCACAGTCGTTCTCGTATTCAAATTCCAATTCAGCGGGTGCCGCCTTGCGAATGACCGTGCACCATGGGGACGACCCCCTCGCGAGCCGGAGCGACCTCACAGAGATGAAGCCGATGGCGATATAGCTTGGGTGATTCAATGTTCAGGATATATATCAAGGAGGTACGAGTAAGACAATATACTTATAGCATTTGTCAGAGACTAGGGATTTTCTTCCTCGGTATTTATTCGAATTCGAAAGTGCACTGTAGTTTACGTGGCCTAGCGCCTTCCTCTGTCTGTCCGTTGAATCTAGCATCACTGTCGTGCCTTAAAGAACATTCTTTTCGGCCCATGGATTGGGGGGCAGCGTAAAATAGATTATGAGTGAATCGAGGGCGGCCGTGCGGGAAATCGCTGGGGCCGAATGTTAGGGTGCGCAGGAGGGGCATATCTCCGTGGATGAGATGCATGTGCTCGAAGGGCATGCGCACATCGAGATGTTCCCAGCGCTAGCAATGGGCTACGACAGCACGGAAACTGGGGGACGAGCCTGTGTGTGATATTCCGCGCGTGTGTCAGGCTGAGAGAGAGACGACTGTCCTTGGAACACTTCGGCCATGTCTTGAGAAGTTCAAGCTGCGCAGCGAGTTGCTTGTCGGAGGCCCTCGCTTGAGTCCCATTTTGAATTGCTCTCCACAGCTGAGGCGTTCACAGCGCAACCGTCCGCCATTGTCGACAGATCTGACATAAGAGAAGCGGGGAGAAGATACCATGAAGTGGAGGGTAATCAAGATAGCTGGGCCGAAAACTGATGAAGATTTCCGCCGGAATTTAGAACCGGATACGTTATGTGAGCCAATGATGCATCCAAGTCGGACAGTGTTCCGGAAGTCAAAGTGGGGTGAGCTCGACGTCTGCCACAATGGGAGTGTGACCTCATCTGGCGGTGTCTCAGCGAGGCAGATCATAATGGACTTTTTGACGCACAGAACGTGAAAAAGACCACCGTCTTCAGTGCTCCGGAAGCGTGGAGTGTTTCTGCATCAGCACAATACTGGTGCGGTCAGCGCCAGAACGACAGTCCCATCGTCAGTCGTGACGAGTCTGGACTCTGACGACCTCGACGAGGTAACCCTCAAGGACCTCCAGAATGTAGACGGAGACCCGGGAACCGCTATCAAAGCGTTGACTTGGCCGCTATCGACTGCCAGTGGTAAACCAGATTCAAGCTTGTCGTGGTTTGAGAAGAGGAGATGAGTGCTGCAGTGGCTATCACCGGTCCGACGCAGCAAGGGGCGCAGCTCTTGAAGCAGCCGCTCGCAGCAGTCTCGCAGCGTAAGACCATGTTAACCGACGTTCGAACTGCGTGCGCGCAGCATACGTTTTGACTATAAAACCTGAAGAAATTGACTGGAAGTACCCAAACTCACCGAAAGCCTTCGAGCCCACTACAACATCCCAACCACATCCTCTATAACACCTCCCCAATACAATGTCTTCTCAATGACATGAGATGCGGCTCGGTGATTACATTATAGAAGGCAACGGGCCAACCAGGTTTCGTGCACCAGGTGTCGTGCTCACGGTTCCAGCCTAAATTTATCAAAAGGCGGCAGCGCCGCCCGATACGCCGACTATGGCAATGAAGCGCCCGCGATGCAGAGATTCTTCACGTAGCACCCCGACCGCGCAATAAAAGCCGCGAGCAATTCGAGGGCAATACACGGCTTGGCTACCAGGAGAGTGCAGAGCGCGGGCAGCATCAGGCGGTTGAGCACTGCCGATAGCCACGACAGTATCGTGGCACCCACGCCCAGGAATTCGCCGTCGGCGTCGAGAACAAGATCACGGAGGCAGGTGTGCGCCGGAAGCGCACTGGGCCAAGGATTAGGAGGGAGGATAGGTTCCGCGCCGGGTGGGTGGCAGAGCCTGAATGTTCTGGAAATGAGAAGCGGCGCATCACGGAGAATTTCGAGGCATTCGTGCTCGTAGAGGCAGTCCGCCTCGAGATGCGTCAACTGCGCCCAGGGGAGAGCCGTGACTGACGTGAAAAAATTGCGTGTGAGGATGACGCGCTTCAGTTGGGGGGCAGCGTGAAATGGAGTCTGAGCGAATCGCGAACGCCGGCCGTGCGGGAAATTACTGGGGCTGAATGCTAGGGTGCGCAGCAGCGGCATGTCACCGTGGAGTAGATGCATGTGCTCAAACGGCATGAGCACATCGAAGTCTTCCCAGCGCTGGCAGTGGGCCATTACAGCACGAAGAAACTGGGGAACGAGCCTGTGCGTAATTGCGTAATATTCCGTGCATGTGTCAGACTGAGGGAGAAAGGACAGTTGCCGGAACGCTGCAGCCACGTCTTGAGGAGCTCAAGCTGTGCAGCGAGTTGCTTGTCGGAGGTTCCACGCGTGAGTTCCACTTGAATCGCTCTCCACAATAGAGGCGTTGATAATGCAACCGCTCGCCATTGTCGACAGATCTGACATAAGAGAAGCGGGGAGAAGATACCGTGAAGTGGAGGGTAATCAGGATAGCTGGGCAGGAAGTTTATGAAGACTTCCGTCAGAATTTCGGGAGGCAATGGGAGAACCGGATACGTTATGTGAGACGATGCGTCCCAATCGGGCGGTGTTCCTGAAGTCAAAGTGGATTGGGGTCGACATCGACTACGATGAGGTATGACCTCATCTGGCGGTGTCTCAGCAAGGCAAATTATCCTTAAAGGGAGTTTTTGACCCACAGAATATGAAAGAGACCGCTGTATTCAGTGGTCCGAGCGGCGACATAGGAGCGCGGAGTGTTTCCACGCAAGCAAAATACCGGTGGGGTCAGCGCCAGAACGACGGTTCCGTCGTGAGTCGTGACGACCTTCAGAATTTAGGCGGAGACTCGAGATCCTCTAAGCGCCGACGCGGCCCCTATCGACCGCCTATGGTGAACCAGATTCAAGCTTGTCATGGTTTGAGGAGAAGATGAGTGCGGCAGTGGGCTATCACCGAACGCAGCAAGGGCCGCAGCTCTTGAAGTAGACGCTTACAACAGTGTCACAGCGCAAGACCATGTTAACCGACGTTCGAACCGCGTACGCGCAGCATATTGTTTGACTATAAAAGCTGAAGAAATCGAGGAAATACCCAAACCCACTGAAAGCCTTCGAGCACACTACAGCATCTCAACCACATCCCCTGTAACAGACCTCCCCGGTACCATGTCTTCATCTGCATTCTCCTCCATTTCCTCCTTCACGGCGTCATCCCGCGCCTCCACCCCTTCTTCGCCCAAACACTACGCAGTCGCATTTGCGACTCTCCAATCGGCCTACGGTCTCGGGGCCCGGGGCCAGGCACCGGGGTCAGAATCTCTTCGAAGAAGAGCTCCGCAAAGACCGTCAAATCGTCCGCGTCTTCGGCGCATTCGACCCACTCCTGCAGCGAGAAGAGCTACGAATCCGCATTTGGCACTTTGTGGCCCGTTGCCTTCCATAATGTAATCACTGCCGTATCTTATGTCGTTGAGATAGTTTGAATAAATTTGGTGAAGTACGAATGCGCCGAGAAGGAACACCCCAGGCTACCGTTCCTCACAACGAATTACAGGATGAAGAGGAAGCCAAGCGGAGAGAGCCCAAAATTACTTGTTGATGGTAAACCGTAAATGCCTAGTACGTCTTCTATAGTACAGCAGCTGAACTTTTAATATGGCCGCCTGGCGAAATGGCATCGCGTCTGACTACGATCGACCACGTGATCGTGATCGGGTCACGTGCCTCTAATCAGGTGAGTTTGAGCATTACTTTTCTCTCCGCACGGACTTTTTCTTGATCGCATCGCATCGCATCGCATCGTATACATCTGTATTTTCTTGATCCATAGCATAGTGTCATCGCATCGTGTATTTCTTGACCGCCTCTCAGTAGACTGTATCTTGTTGCATGAGAATAGAATCGCGCACTTTGTATTTGGGGTTGGCAATGATCTGCTTCAAAGGCTCGCGTTGACGATTGTAGTGAACCGATGCGAGTTGATGGGATGCAATGCGCGGTGCCGCCGCCGACGATGTGTCAGGAGAACTAATTTATTTTATTTTATTTTTGACTTGATCTCAAGCACGGTGCGCCCGGGCGCCTATGTAGCACTACATTCTCCGATGATTCCACCCTTCATCGCTACCGCCGCCGACCCTACTCCTCCCTCATACGCTGAATCGTCCGTGGAGACACAGAGCCCGCCTCTGGTCGTTACCGCTTCCATCTCCCTCGTTGCGATCTCCTTCGAGGGCGCGATGCGCGCGGGTGGGTGCTCCCAGTGAGTGGGGGTGAATGATCTCGAAGTCTCGGCGGAGGATGGGGAAGGCGGCGAGGAGGTGGTGGATGGGGGAGCGATAGAGGCGGGAGACGCGGCGGCAGCAGCGCACTATTCTGTGGATGGGATAGCAGGGGGAGGGGGAGACGACGCGCAAGCCAGCATTGAGGGCAGACCGGTTTAGACGAATGTGGACCGGCAGGGTGTTTGCGTGTCCGTGGCCGTCGCCCAGAGCGCCGGTGTCCGCACTTTCCCGAGCGGCGATATGGGGTGCAGTCGCGCTGGATGGTCGCCTGCGGCTTTCTCGTGCGCGCGTTGCTCGCCCAAGGCTCGCGGTCGCCTACAGCGCCGTGGTACTCGCCTTGCGTTTGTTGCTTGCCTGCGGCGAGATGGGTGCGGTCGCGCTTGGTGCTCGCCGTTGTCGCCTGCGGCTCCGTTTTGCTGGCGCCATGGTGCGTTTCAGTCGCCCGCGGCGCCGTGCACGGTGCATCGATGGAGGACAGCGAGCAGGAACTCTTTGATGACCTCGTTCACTTCGTTTGCGCGATAGACCCGACGGACGGCGACGGCGCGACTCGAGTCGTACGTGCTACTGCTGGTCTTCTCGACATCCTCCGACACGAGCACGCTCGACCCCGCGCGCGGCGTGCCCATGCTCCCCGCGCGCGCGACTCTGCGCGGGGAATTTGGAATTCGGGCAGGAAGAGCCGAGTGGAGGGTGGTGGTCGGGAGCAAAGAGTAAGAGGGTGGGAACATGGGCCCACAACGACTTTGCCGGGACTGTTTTCGGGGCCATCACGGAGGATTACAAAGCAGGTGATCTCCGTGAACAAGGTCGCTGGGGTGCGGACGTGCTGTGGGTGGAGGTTGTGAACGGAGTCGCTCGCCTCGCTGTCGCGCTCGCCGTTGTGGCTTGTGGCCCGAGGCTCGTGGATACGCTGGGGTCCTAGGTGCTCGTGGTGGTCGCGCGATGCGGGAGCAGGGGCGGACGGTGACTTGGAGGGCAGCGGCCAGCGGAATGTTCTCGGGTGAGCTGGTTCAGTGATTTGTTTTCTCGACTGACCTTGTGTCCTCAGTCCAGCTTGGCACAGCCACAGACCGGGGATCCGGTGTATCCTCTTTTTTGACCGACAAGAGAGATAAAGCTGATATGACGTACTGATGTCCAAAAGCGGAGTTTAAAAATAGCTTGATGTGATTTTAGCTCCATTACAATACTCCGTCGATCGCGACAGGGGTGTTATAAGGCTGCATCGACGGAGATTGCAGGTTCGACCCCTGCGGTGGTCATTTTTTTCATCCATTTTCATGCTCATTCTTTTTACCTTTTTACCCGTTTGGTTCTTCCGCAAGCTACTACTATCTTTTATCACCTACCTGGCCATACTACCTAGCTGGCCACTTCGGACCTAGAGAGTTCAGGTTTAACAATTGCTACAGGCCATAGATGGAGGATGGAATACAACCTGTAACGCGAGTGTGGACCAAATTTGAAGCCAAAATGATGGATTGATCGTAAGTTATGACATGTCCGACTTCGGACCGAGGGGTGGGAACATCAATTCCTTACGTTTACACCGCCTCGCTGACTTGTCTTGAGCGTTTCTCCACCGGTTCTTCGTCGTTTTTCAAGTCCCTTGGCACATCTTGCTTCTTTAGCTGCTGGCAGTGATCTACCATGTCATTTGACGCCGACATGTCGATTTTCTCCTCTTGGCGCACTCAAGCGGACGGCGTCACATTTTTGAGTCGCACTTGCTGGCCACCCTCATATTGGATGACACCATTGTGCTACCGGTCCAGAAATTGGCATGCAACTTCTTCCTCCTTGATAGAACTCTCCCAGATGTATTCCAAGATTTTCTCTATTCAAACCCCTTAGTGCCACCGCTGTTTAGCGCAAATCACCCATTCTCGATGTTGCTGACAGTCAGAATTTTTGGAGGAGCTGTCACAACCTTGAGGTGGAGTTTGGTGTTCAAGTACGTTCTAACACTTCCAATTAAACTCTCCGCCTCGCATGGACAATACAGACTTTTCCCCGTGTTACAGGCTCAGTCTGTTATGGACCACAATTTTTTGGGGTCCACCTTTCATCAGAAGTAGATATTTGACGTCAGAAATCGCTTGTATGTAGGATTTCGTAACCTAGAATTGTACCTCTGTGCTCTCTATATGATTTCTGATACATGTGGTCCCCACTCTGTGCTTCCGCCGATTATTTTGCGGGGCGGCCATCTAGCCGGTATTTGGTCATGTTGAACTTGTCACCGAAAGATATTCACTGCAACATCAAATCTTCAGATAATTTGGTCGAAGTGGACTTGAACTCTTCGTAGGATGCCTGCCTTCAATCTGAGATAATAGGGCTTGGGCAGGTGCACCGCAGGGAGTATGAATCAAGCACGAATGCTTAGGTGGCCAAGATCCTGATAAAAAATAGTACGCCGCGCCCGCTTTTTTTATTTATTTTAAGTCCCACGCTGAGGAATGTTCAGATTACCACAGCCCATCTCATCTGACTCATAGCGTAACTTCAACTTGCTGAAGTCATATCTCCCACCCCTAAAGCAGACAGACGTCTTCACCTAATGTGGAGCGAGTGACCTAACAAGAATATCCCTTTCATAATGAACCAGCACTAACACCGACTAAACTATGTACATATGGGTATTGTAACGAGGCGTGTTGCCATTTTTGGTATGAAGGTCATAAGTAGGAAGAGTGTCCCTTCGTTCAATCCTTACGAAAAACGTTCTCGGATATCCGCCAGCCCCACACCGGGAACGTCTCAGGGTCCAAAATCCAGCCTTCGAGCACCCGAGATGCACGGCGGTCCGCAGGACGAAACTCTCGCGCCTTCCACGTCCACTCGCGGAACTGCTCCACGTCCCGCAAGGCCCCGTACCCCATCGCAATCGCGTCGAGATGTTTCCCGTAGTCGAGCATCTCCAGCCCTTCCGACTCTATCAACGACACCGCACGCAGATGTACGTCGATCAAGGCGTAGTCTTCCATGGTTGGATCAAGGCACCAGTCCTCGAACGACGGAAGCGATGTCCAGACAGTGTTTAACTCCGAGCGGGCGGCGTCGCTGTTGTATGTCACCGCGGCAGGACGCGCACAAATTTCGCATCGGCAGGAGAAGTTGTACATCTCCTTGAGCTGTGACCGCCGCTCGGCGCGACTGCACGTTGGCGAGATGTACGCGACGGTTACTTCACGCCCGGCTTCGATTGGGCGAAGCGCGACAAGCGACAGCGAGAAGGAAACAGGGTCCCATTGCCATTTCGCATTTGGGCCGCAGCTACGTGTAGTGTATGTCAGTTTCGAAGCTCGATTCGGAACACGTGCAGACGACGTACCTATGGTTGCAACGACTGATATTCGGGAAAATCCCGCGGTGCGTAGGGAGCTCGGGGTGGGGACTGCTGGGAACGTTGAGGGTGATCGCAATGGCGTTGGTGCGAATAATCCCCTCCACTGTGTCGCATTCTGAAGCTGGCTTGCAGTTCGCTAATTCCATAAAACGTTCCACCGTCTCGGCAGATAGCCGATGCAGTAGTGCGGTATAGAAGTCGGATTCTGGATGTGTCTGGAGCGCGATCATGTACGGCGCGACGAGAATGGGACGCTCGACAGCAATAAGACCTCCCACGGGGATGTTTCGCGCTGCGAACATGCCCAGCCCGTGCTTGCCCTCGCCCTCGCGAACGACAAAGGTCAAGCCCTTCGGAGGTGGAACAGGAGGAGCAGGAATTAGATCGGGAAGAAGGTCTTTGACACCGACGTCGAGTAGGGCGGCAGTCTCGTCGGAGCCGCCGGCATAGGCGACATTGTGCAAGCAGTACGCACGGTTGCCGATATGGCCAGCAAGATCGAAGTATGGGGAGTCCAGGGTTCTGTTAGCTCGTATGTTTGCATTGATTTGAGAACAGAACGATAGCGGTGGCGGGCGGCAGTGGTCGCGGCGCAGATACGAGGTGGAGGCAGAGACTTGCTTGGGTTCCGCAGAGGAGGAGGCAGTGGCAGAAGGCATGGTAGTGTCTGAACGAGTGTGAGATGTGGTAGTGAGTGTTTTAAAGGAAACACAGTGTTCGCAGCAGGGGCCTTGCCACCCTCATCGAAGCGCTCAAAGAATGATTGTCCACGCATCGAGATTTCAACATGAGGCGACATCGCTTCGTCTGCCGATGCCGGGAATTAAAGAGGCATGATCTACGCCCTTCGTTTACGGACCGTGCTTCCTATGTTGCAGCACCAATAAAAGCACACCCAAAAACGCGTGGTGGCACCGTGTATGGGAAGAATCGCTGAATTCGGCAACCTCGCGGCGGGAGTAGGTAAGCGGAAGCAGATATTAGGATGTATATCAATAAATTTTTCCGCGCCCTAAATGATATACCCACGCGAAGACACCCCAAAGGACGCAGACCGCATTGAGGAGGACGAACCCATTCTAGCTAGTCTTGAGCTGTGTTCAGCCCCTCTCCCTCATTGCTTGATCGCCGGCGACCGTCGATGATAGCCGTAAAACTCAGATGGCCGCGGTGTTCGCGCAACACGGGCGAATATAGAACAGTATACCCGCGAGGCTCTCGACCATGGATCCAGATGCATTCCCGAGGAAACATCACAGTTTATTTTCAAACGCGGGTGATTGTGAGGACGCTCGAGACTAAAAGGAGATGAGTCAGTTCCAAATTCAATCACTTGTGTGTACGAACCGCTCCCGCTGGGGCCCCCAACCGCCCTTTCCAAGGCTCGCCAGATAGCTGCCTCCGCGTCTGAATGAGCCTCACGAATTTGAAACGGCTCATCCTGGTGGCGGAAAAATAACACCCGCGGCTCGGATCGAAAGCGGTCCAACATCGATATGATACTCGGCGACGCGACCGGCTGGTCGACGCGGAGAGCACAGACGTGCACACGCACGCAGGCCAGAAGAATGGTCTCGACCGCTTCCGATATAAGTACGAGTTCTTCCTCCGCCAACGTCCGCGAGCCGAACGTGAAATCGAGAGAGAGGTGGGTCAGCGCCGGCAGCGAGAACGCCGGCCATGCGGTCCATTCCTCCCAGATATTCACGACAGTGAGGTGGGTGATGTTACTGAAGAAAGGCGCTCCGAAGTACGGGTCCGGTGATCGCAAGACCCCGTGCCAAGCCGCGAGTTTTTTTGGGCGCAAAGTGAAGAGGAAATGCGATAGCGGGGGAGTAGGACCAGAGCGCGGCGCAGGTAGGAACCACGTCGTGAGGTTTTCAATACCGTCGCAGATTGAAGTTACCCTCACGAGCTGGTCCACGGGCATGTCGAATAGGACGGACATCGATTTGACGTGCGTCGAAAAGAAAGCGCGCGATTTCGTGGCCGATGTCTCGATCGTTCTGAGAAATTTATTGCTGGTGCGCTGTCGATACAGAGACACGGTTTCGTAGAGGACGATGCTAATCCTATAGACACATTAGAAGGGTACGAAAACGGAAGCCTCCCTCTTGATTACCAGCTTTCGACCAGACGTGACACAAGGACAAGCTTCAGCGCAGTCCTCCGGTCCGCTCTTGCAGCGGTCTCAAAAATCATCCGTAGGATGTCGAGGACGAGAACTACATTCCGAGCGGGCATTCATGAAGAGGACACAAGTGTAGATGTCTCAGTCTGTGTTTTGTCAAAATCTGATTTTGATATCCGCGGAGATATCTGGAGACCAAATGTACGCCATACCGCCCAGACACCGAGATTGGGAGGTATATATGGATGCGCCAGTTGTGCGATATCGACGCAGGACACGTAAGCTGATAAGGTTATAGTCGGGAATACCCGCAGAATGTGTTCTTTTTTTGAGAGTGTTTGAGCGCGATGTGGATGCGGTCATATCGGCACGATCGGTAATTGAAATTGACCTACCGCGGCGCCGAATATCCCGAGATCGTGCAGCCCGTGCCTGTGACTTACAGGAGGCCACAACTTGTCACCGTAATACCTGGCAGGTCCCTAAATTTTGAGCGCAATGAGACCTGTTCAGGTGGATTACGGGAATCCCGACATGAGAGAGCGAACGCAAAGTTACACCAGCGCCACGGCCTGATCTTCTCCCGAGGAAGTCGTGGTCCCAAGTGCCCGGAGTTTCAGGAATGTGCTGTTATAATTAGACTGCCTAAAAGCCACCTCGCAAAGAAATAGTACATACACTGCATCCGCATCCCTGGAAGATATTTGGTGCAACTTGTCTGAGTGTAAAAGAAGTCACTTACGCGCATTTCGACCGCAAACCTCGTAGACCCACAAACGGGAAAGAAAGCCCAGCGCTATATGTTACCGTCAGCTTGACATCTCAAATTCTTGTTCAGCTTGAGAAGATCAACGAACGATGATGACGTCCAAGACGTCGTGCACTGAAGTGACGCATGACAACTTCCGCGGTCTTTGAAAAAGCGCGGACAACCCTCACCTGTGGCTCCCAGCATTGAACCACCAGAGGGAGTGACCCGAGGACGTTGGAAAAGATTCCTTGTGCCAGTGGGTTCCTCATGTATGATGTCACAGTCTTCCCCGGCGAGTCCTACAATTAGAGCGAATTGAGGGTACGAAGAAGAAGAAGAAAACATACCAGCACGGGGAGAGTACACTGATGTCAGAAGAGATAAGAGCGACCTCAGGAGCCGCGCGCGAGAAGAGAATGACAGACTCCCCGCCGGCCAGTGCCCAGTGGATCGACGCTTCTCCAAAGTGGCCAGCCTGTAGTTAGTCTCTTGGGACAAGTTTCCTGCATTGTCTCTTGTTTTAACAGGAGGCCGAGCGGGACATGGCGCCCATGATGGATGCGCGAAGCAGAAAACTGTCTCGTCACATGACCACGTCAACTCTCCATCAGATGGCGGCACAACCGCCTTCTGCCCCACTACCACCAGTATCGCTGAAAGGCGTGCATGAATTTTCGATTAGCGATTAGCGGAAGAAACTGTATCATCAGCCCTCGTTGCGACGACACCCCTCCCAGTGCCGCTCGTCTCTGCTGGAGGCGGGTGGTGGAGCCAGACGGGCGCGGGCATGTTCCGTCACGGTTGTGCACCGACGGGAACGTACAGCTTCACGCCGCTGCTCGGGATCAAGCACATCAAGGGGAGGAGCGTCATTCCGTTTCGCAGGGACGAGGAGGCAGGGGATCTGTGGGAAGACGCCGAAAAACCATGGTGGCCCCTGGACGAGGACGAGGACGGGGAGGAGGACTTTGAAGATACGGTGCGCGCTTTCCCATCTCATTCTGTGGAGGGAAGGAGGAACTTACGTTCCAGCAGATTTCTGAGTGAGTCCCGTGGAATTGAATCAGGAATATTCTATTGGGGTCTATAATCTACTGACTACTACGGTGGCACAAAGAGTGCTATTAAGGGCATGTACTGGATTCGTAAGGTACTATGAACGGACAAGCATTGTCAGCATGAAATTACAAACGCGGGAAGATGACTTGCGAGCAGGCAGGATGAAGATCTAAGACAGAAGGAGAGTGAGTCAGGGCACACTGATCATGAGGAAGGCGAGTCAGATGGCGCAAGAGGGCAGAGAGAGAGAAAACAAACGAACAGCAACGACAGCCAGAGGAACAGTAGAAAAGAAAGGCGGCAAGGACTACTCGAAGCGGCACCTCTTCGCAGGACGCGCGCTCTCCGCCCCCGTGTGCTTCTTCTGGCATTCTCCGAAGTGAGCGGCGTAGTCCGATATGTCGCAACAACGGCATTCGCAGAGCTTGCAGACAAGGGTCGTGCCGTGCTTATTGAACATGTGGCGACCCATAGACGTGGCGAGCATGGGCTTCTTCTTGCACTCGGCCATGGGGCACGCGAGTGTGGGTTGTTGTCCGTGGAATTCCCGGATGTGAGCCTCGGCGCCGGCGCGGCTAGCGTCGGTGATGATGCTCTTGCAGAGGGAGCAGGGGAATACCTCCGAGGGAGTCACGACATCGACGCGCATCCAAGAGAAGGTCGTCATCAACGAGCGGACGGAGCGTTGAATGAACTTAGACGCATTGACGTATGAGCTCCGGACACTGGCACTGCAGGGATAACGTTCAGCTGGGACGGCAAGATTGACGAGGGCTGATACGTACTCAGAAGTGTTAACCAGCAGTTTGTGCGTCGCTGCCTCGTTGGCACCTTCCAAAACGCTGGTAAAAACGCAGTCAGTGGATACAAAACAGAGAACGAGGAAATATAAGCTCACCGGGACCGTTGTAGACGTAACACCAACGATTTGTCGGACCTGAAAACATGATGGTCAGCCAAGGAACAGTGCGAGTGGGAAGAAACGTACTGGAAGTGTTCGAGATCACAGGACGGGCGGGGACTGTCCAGGAAAGGGCATTAGTAAGATGAGAAGTAGACGAGCCAGAGGATGAGACTTGCTGGTAATGAGGCTTGTTGCGCACCAAGCTTGCCACCAATGCCAAGGCCTGGAGTGTCGGGATCGGAATGTCCTCCTCCTTACCGCACTCCACACGCAAGGGCGAAGGGAATTTGGGTACAGTGGATCTGTCGAGATGTTAGAATTGCGGGGGAAAATAGTCGAAAACACGCACGGTGGCACGAATGTGAATTGGGTTTCCGGTAGCTCGACCTCCGCAGCCGGAGGATTCACCTCGAGGTCCGCGAGCCAAGAAACAGTCTTGGAGAGGAGGATGAGACCAGCAGGTGGTTCGTGGAGAGGGACGTTGTCATCATAAGGAGGGGCGGGACCATGACTAGCATTGAAGAGTTCGTCGTCGGAGTCGGCATCATAGCACAGCGGTTCAAGCCGAGTGGCATTGAAGAGCTCGTCATCGGAGTCGACATCGTCGCATAGCGGGGGAAGCTGGGCCGGAGAGACCTGGGGATCGGCATTTGGGCGGTGGAACATGTCGTCGATGGCGGGCCCGCAAGCGGACCAGCTGCCACGGGAAGCGCTGCACCACGATGGTGTGCCACCCGAATATTGGCCTCGTTCCGTCCGTGGGGTTGACACCGAGCAGGCGTACTCGCACTCGTCCAGAGGGCTAAGGTCGTTGCAGGACATGACAGCTAGCCGCGAGTCCGCCTGTTCAGCCGAGGACCAGGAGTATTCCGACCTGGGAAGATTAGTTGAGTGGAGGGATTGAGTACGGTGACCAACGAAAGCTTACAGGGAGCGACCATATGCATCTTGACTATCGTCGAGGATAGGCAGAAGCTCCCCACCAGGGGAACTGTCGAAAATGAGATGGTTTCGCATGAAAAGGGCCGTGAACTACTGACGCGTCGTTGGTTGGCCGTGAATTAGACATTAGGTGGACGTGAAGTGAGCGTGAAGGAAAGGAAACGAGAAAGACGGAAAGTTTAAGGAAAGAACGGGGGCGGAAAAGCGGGAGCTCAGACTCGCTGGCCGCTCTTATAGTGTAGACGAGTCTCGTGATGACTCGTCCCATTGTTGTTTACCGCGAGCGGGTGGCAATGCTTGGGCCACATTCGATCTCTATATTAGGGAATGAGGGAATCAAAGCGGGAGTCGCTTTGAGCTTGATGCATGACCGTACGACGATGCAATGGAGCCTAGAACTTCCTGCGCGGCATTCCTTTATTTTTCAGCTAGCTTTTCGACCCATTGGGTACAAACCTCCAAGCCAGCAAGAGGTCTCAAATGTAGAGCGATACAAGAGCGATAGTTGTGAGATCATGATGCCAGTCGATTATAATTAAGACTAGGAGCTTGATCGTCGGGGAAGGTGAGACGTCTCGCAGACGGGCTTGAAGGTAACCGAGCTCGAGATTGGCTTCAAGTTGGAGATGCTTTGAGCCTTTGACTCTTCGCAGTGACTCTTGTAGTGACTTTGAGGCTTGAGTTGCTTGATTTCCGGTTTGTCTCGGGCTTGGCCGGGTCCAATTCAGCTGGCTAGTGCCTCTGGGTTGCAGGAGAACCCCGAAGCTCGATGTGACATGAAAGACTAAAGAAAAGAAGAGGGTCACGTGCATGGACGCGGCCGACCCATCAGATAAACACGACTAAAGATCGCGTTAAGCCAAGAACTTGGAAGAGAAAATATTTATCATAATGCCCTCCAACCACATCTGAGACCGTAGGTTATCTCATTCCTCTGAATGTAGAATACCTGATCATGACATTGAACATTTACCCTGCCGCGGCTCCGCGGATCCGCCCTCATAAATATAACTTTATTTCCCAAATCTACATGAGATGTGATACTCACACGTCGCATCTCATCCTACTCTCAGAAAGCCCGCGGATCTCGTTCGTCAGTTCAGCAGAGCCAACCTCATAATCCACTCTGATACGATTTTTTCGGTTTTCCGATGAAGATGGAACGTCTGCACGTTTCCGCCTTCCTGCTCCACCCATTCATTTTGCCTCCTTTCTCAGTGAAGAGTGCGCAGCACCCTCTGGATGGCCCCGAAAAACATATCAACACCACACATGATCCCGACGCGTGCAGAGTGATAGGCCATCCGAAGAACGGTGGAGCGGCGACATGCCCGGGGTTCCCTTCCTTTCCTTAACGGTAGTGTCACCGTCGAACACTTCTTCAACCAAGCGACGGTCTTTGCAGCCGATGCGAGCTTCGAAGTCTATCTGACAGCCACCTCCGATCGCACCCCAAATCCATATGAAGCTCTGGGTATACCATGAGGGCAAGGGCCCGGTACAAGGGCCGGGAGCGCCGGGCGCGATGCGTCGCAGCTGAGGGCGTGTCGGGACTCGTGCATGCTGTGAACAGGCGTGTCATAGGGCCGAATGCTGCGCGTCAAACGTTGTCTCCGACATAGAGAATAGTATGAAGAGATATGGCGAACGCTCCTCGTCTCAGATGTACATGTGGGACAGAGTGAAGTTAAGTAAAAACGAGCACTAGCTGGTACGGCTTGGTTCGGGTAGCGAAACCTTTTGCGCAGGCCAGCGGTTCCCGTCTCAGAGGGTAGCGAGAATGGCAATAGCCCAGGTGCATTGCGAGGCTACGCACGGGCGGTTTTGAATAACTCGATGCGCAGCCAAAATTGTATTGGTTGTATTCGACGACGCATTCGACGTCGGATTCCGCACCGCACTGGTTGAAAGCTTTCTGGTTGAGACTGCCTGTAGCCATTCTCATATTGGGCATCCGCTCAAGAATGTGAGATGCCAATGGTGTCACTAGTGCTGGATGAAGTCGAAAGGTCCCTGGACTGCGCTGGACGATCTGCGAATATGTTTCAACCACACTCAGCTACCACCGATTTGGACGTCGAACGTTCCCGCCGGACAGAGTCCTCGACCTATGGGCATCGCCGCGACCTATCATCACCGCGCTGTAAGTATATTAAGTGCATTAAGCCAACTTGTGGGACCCGATATGGTCCAACGTGCGTTTAGTTAGTTGACAGTAGAAATGAATTCGGACCGCCGATCCACAAGGAAAAGATATCGATGGCGGCCACAATGGACTGACTGGATTATCAAGAATGAGAAACGCCATCCAGGAGTTAGGCGAGCAGAACATGGGGATAGAGATTGGAAGAATTCCCATCCATGCGCAGAGCCCGTGGATTCTTTCTTGCGCCCAACTTTCGCCAAGGCCCGAATCACCGACACGATCCAGACAAGACCCAGACGGGAGCGCGCGTGAAGCGTGTTGGAAGTCCAAGTTTATCATGAAGTATATTTTCACTGGGTTAGGTGTGATTTGACACAATCAGCGTCTCTGGAACGCTATACCACTCGAAATGTGAACATGCGGCATTGTTTCGGCATGATCGATGCCGACGGCATAGACGCGTCAACAAGTATAAACATCGCCCCAATAAAAGCCGCGTTGCCAGTTGATGGCCTCTTGAACTCGAACCACCATCACCACCGCTGAAAACTTCCTACACTCCAAAGTCTCTCTACTCCAATCACACATAACCACAATGTCGGGACGCGGCAAAGGAGGCAAGGTAGGTTGAACTTGTCTTCGCTGTCTGGTTGAGAACTCATCAGTATGTCTTGCGTTGTCAGGGTCTTGGAAAAGGCGGGGCTAAACGCCGCCACAAAATTCTTAGAGACAACATCCAAGGTTAGTCCTATCGTTCTCTAACACGGACTCCATTCTCATCCATCGTGTGTAGGTGTTACGAAGCCAGCTATTCGCCGCCTTGCCCGTCGTGGAGGCGTGAAGCGCATCTCCGGGATCGTCTACCAAGAGACTCGTGGTGCCCTCATGATTTATCTCGAGGACGTCATCCGCAACTCCGTGACTTACACTGAGCACGCTAGACGGTACGTGCATTTCGCTGTGGTGGTGCTCCGACCCTTGCTGCCAGTACTCACATCCTTAACAGCAAGACCGTCACCGCCTTGGACGTGGTGCACGCCCTCAAGCGCTCTGGCTCGGCCCTGTACGGGTTTGGGGCGTGATTCCAGGGGTGGGCCGATTTGCTCCTGGACCCCCAGCTGCGCCGAAAGCCATTTCCCGCGCACGGACCCTGGGCCGTAGGGCGACACCACCATGTAGCTCGTGTATCCTGAATTGTATGCCTGCTGTATAACTCCACATGTTTCGTATCATATAAACTAAATATGTGTACCGCAATGGCGCATCTGCGAGGCAAAGCATGAATGAGCTATAAATCCTGTTGCCGATGAGATATCATTCCCTATCGGCACCGCCCATGGGCTGGATGACTCCGCTGGCGTCATCCCGTGGCGGTGGTCGACCCTGGTCATCATTGGCTACATTTACTTCTCCTGCTGGACATGGGCACCGATAAACAAATGTTGCGCTACCGATGTTCCCCGCAAGGATGTAGATGGAGAAGAGGACTCTGGAATTTCTTGTATGAAAAGAAGTTATCTGCCTGAATATCCTTCCCGCGTACCGATAGTCTGGCAGTAGTGGTTAACGTCATGTCACTTTCTAAGGAGAATCGTGGCGCGCCAGAGAAATATGCGATAAATTGAGATCCCTGGCTCGGAGAGTATGAAAAGTTATTTCTCCTCACGAGCATGAGTTTTCCTTGAGGATGGGCGAGAATGGATGTGGAAAAGGTTGGGTACGCCCCTAACCCCATCCGACGGCCGACAGAGCCTGCGAAAGATCAGTGATATCGGAGCAATTCGGCGCTTGCTTCACAGCACTCTAACCAAACTCTAACTCAATCTGCAAAGACGGTGAGTCCGGGGAATTTCCTATCCTTCGATGAGGCGAACTGAGCTAACCGGGTGGAGTCGAGTCTCCGATAATGTAGGTGCGAGACTCTGCACACTGCCTGGTACGGCACTTATGGATTGCTTATGGATCCGCACCGCACCGTAGTAGTATACGGTTACGGCTGTAAAGATTATGGCCGTAAACCGTAAACATTTTGGGCCAATACGGTACGGTTAAATCCGCCGAAGTTTTGTCATCCGGCGCGTTCCTGTGAAACACCCTTCTTGTGGATATGCTGTGGAAGTAGCCTGGCCGCACATAATTAGCGCCGCACCTGAAATTAGTCCATGTATACACGATGAAAATCCGACAGGGGCCGTCGAACTTCCATGTGGCCGTATATACGGTGACAGAGCGACGTCCACTGGCAGAGAGGGCGAGTAACATCAAGTAGAGTCAAATATTGTTGTTCTCACCTCCTTAGATCCGTCTACACCGCTGGGTTCCATCGGGGAGCCATCATCGCTGCTCCTCGTCGCGTTTAAAATAAACCGTATCGTAACCGTAACCGTATAGCCTTCGGCAGGAGGCCATACGGTACGGTACCGTATATCGTATAACAGTAACCGTATTACGGTGCGGATCCCTACTGGTACGGCACTGAAGCTACCACTCAGGCTGTTGAGCTATCGATCTGGAGCACCTCAAGAGCTGCCTCGTTAGTAGGATCCAGAGCGCGATATATGCTGAAAGCCTCTGACCAGGATGTATCCTCTCCTGATCCTCTTTTCGTGCGCTAGAATTGTCTGCGGGACAGTGGATACTAGCACAATTTCCCTCTTCACATTTCGTGATTGGTTCCTGGATGTCTTCTGCCCGTGACGGAGTCCGCGCGGCGGATCTGAGATATCCATGTGAGTCGCACCATATCGTCGCGTGGCCACTGTAAGATCTCATTCTTCTACTTGTAACATTCTCAACTTGAAGTCGGAGATTCAACCTTTCCAACCAAGTCCCGCCACCTCCCTACTTCGGAATCATAAAGCACACCATACCTCCGCGGATGGCCCCCATTCCCCACTTGTATCGACGACGTTCCACGAGTCTTTGACGACGACGTCCGCCGCGTCTTCGTTGTGCCCAAAGACGAGCGCGACGCCGGCCGGGAGGTCGCGATCCCGGGCCCGACTTGAAAGCTGAGACCGCGCACGTCCCGCTGCACCTGGCCGATGTCGCTCGATTGGGAGCCGGAGCTCAGGGATTGCGCGGAGAAGGACAGCACGGGGCTTGGGACGCGTGGTGGGGTCGGGGCTCCCAATGACGAGAGCGCGACATCGTTGATCGAGAGCGAGCGAGTCGAGCGGAGCATGTAGGCGTCTGGCGGGGGTGGGCGTGGTGGAAGGGGTCTCTGGATCAGGTTTCGCCATCGGCGGCGCGTTCGGCGTACGCGACACAGGACACCGAACAGGATGGTGAGGGAGATGATGAGAAGAATGAGGTCCGCGAGGATCAAGGGGTTGTCTATGATGGTCCTAAACTCATTATCAGCTGTGGTGGTGGTTGATTTAAGGTCGCATACTAACGCGAATTGAGAAATGGGTGGAGAAGTATGGGACTGGGTTGGTGGTGGAATGCTGCTGAGACTGCGAGTGATGGTCCTAAACTCATTATCAGCTGTGGTGGTGGTTGATTTAAGGTGGCATACTAACGCGAATTGAGAAGTGGGTGGAGAAGTATGGGACTGGGTTGGTGGAATGCTGCTGAGACTGCGAGACTTCAATTTGGATGCGATATTAGCGTTTAGGCTATGGAACAGTACCTTGGGGTCGATGAGAGCAAGGTCGTGATACTCGACGAAGTAGAGGTCCCGCTCGAACTGCTAGTACCTGGGCTAACCGATATAATTCGGAATATTGCAGAGATCAAGACGTGCACCGACTTACTCGTTACTGGTGGGATATACAGTACTAAAAGATCCGACGCTAGACAGAGCTGCCCGTTAGTACATATTTGAGAAGACTAGTCGCGACGCACATGGTGGCGGTGGGCGGTATGAAGCAGGCGAATGTAGACCGATCGTAGGATAACAATACGGCAAATATTAAACTGGAGCTGCTTCAGGATTGCTCAAAGAAGTGAGGATTCGTGAACCTCACGAGCGACTAGAAGAGACCATCGCCGATGGGCACTATGCAGTTCGACGAGCGACGCGGCCAGCGGGGGATCGGAGAAGGAGAGCCCGTGTACATCATCCCCCAATGTCACTAAGACTCCAACAGGGACACAGCCGCAACACCTGATGGCCGCATGAAGTGAAACTGGGAGCAGGATCTATCTCTTAATTTTCCGTTTATAGGTCCGCAGTGATGAGAAACTGCCGGTCAGCATTCACTTTGCTTCCGAGTTGGGAAATAAGCGACCGAAAAGTCGGCATCGTTACAGACCAGCTAGCTTCGGGAGATCAACAGATGTGAAGACCCCGCGAACTATGATTAGTTGGCTGTACACAAAGATTTTCTTTGAGTTGACGATACAAGAATGTTTCGCTTTCATGTTTCGAGACAAGATGAACAGGGGCACCGAAGCGGAACCAGTCAAGGCAGCAGTGGTCCGGTAACGTAGAAGATAATTCTAGCGATGATGGAGACCGTTGGTGGAGCAACGCCCCACTGCCATTTTGATGCTAGCATTTTTCTCACTGATGATCCTGGGCGATTAAAATGTCGAGGGCTGAAACCGTTCATCACTGAATGCTAATTTACGGGATCTGATGGCATCCAGACGCCAATCTTCGAGGACCTTCCCTTCTACATCCCGTTCAAAATTTTAACTTTGCTGAGAGACAAATCACCACTTTCCGTCCTATCATGACAGAGTTTTTAATTCTGTTGCTTCGTTTTGTGTCTTTATTGGGAGGCAACCAGGAAAACGACTGAGACCGCGAAAAAATATCATCCGTGCGCATATTCTGGACTTTTTTTTTTTCGGGACCTACAGACTGACACCGAAACTGGTTGTTCCAGCTATGGGACCGCACCAGTATAATATATCCTCCTCCTCCTCCGAATGAGAGCAGGTTGGGCCTCGTCGGACATGATGGGATCAATCATCACACTGCTTTTTTGCACTGCTTTCTCTGCACCACCGCCCGTTCGCCCAGCCTCGGAGGGACCCAACTTTCACTAGTAGTTGTCCCAGAAAGCTATGGCCACTGAAATTTGCGCGCGGACAGGATCTCCTCCGTCTCCACAGTCATCGGTCCAGCGGTACGGCTAAGTATTACTCTCGTTCATGTGTTGTCCATTCAAAATTCAAAATTCCAGGGTGCCGATCCCAATAACACCGTTCGAGGAAATGTCTGACATCGACGATGAAATAGCCTGGCACTACGCTCAAATTGCGCTGTTAAAAGCGAAACGGAACGCAATCGCCCCAATCCGCAGGCTGCCCAACGAGCTCGTGGTCCGTATTCTGACCATCTACGCCGTCGAATCCGACGCCCTATTTGACTTGAAATGGACGAAAGTCATGTACGTCTGTCACCATTGGCATGCGCTCGCACTTGCGGCGCAACAATTATGGGCGTTCATCGATCTGCAACGGCATGGACCTGGAACTCTTCACCGTCTGTTCGTTCAACTCGAGCGGTCCGGTGTTGCCCCTCTGAATTTGAAGCTGAATTTTCGCGACTCATCGTATTACGTGGCCATTATTTTAGATCATTCCGAACGCATTCGCAAACTGGAGGTCGGCGGGGACTTCGAGTATGTTTACGAGCTGATTGCCAAGCTACCAGACGGCAACTTCCCGATCCTCTGCTCCCTCTCCCTGGATGCTAGCTACAGTCCACAGGAGCCGCAAGAACCTTGGGGTCTCCCCGAGGCATTCTTTGAAGGGAGGTTACCCAATCTGCGGGAATTGACACTGGAATCCATCCCCGTCCCATGGACGGCGTTGAGCTGCTTAACCACACTGGCTTTAACGCAGTGCAATGACTCTTCGATATCCCTTCCTCCGACCTTCCACGGGTTGTTAGACATGCTCGCATCATGCCCGCAGCTGCGTACCCTGAAACTCGACCTCATGATCCCACCACCAATGCCGGAGCAAATATACGTCACAGTGGATCTTCCTGCATTGTCCTGGCTGTACCTCCTCAGCGACCCCATTACCTCGTGCGAGACGTTCCTGAAACACATTCGTATCCCCCCGGCGACCTCAATACAGATTCTACCTCTGGGCCTCCTGACCGGCGCGGATGCCCGGGCCATCCTGGTGCCTATCCGCAGACATCTCCGCTCCCCCGGTGCCCGGAGGCCTTTACTCTTCCACATCACCCGCACCATTGCGTCGTACTGCACAATGTCGGTGTTCGGCGATACCGCTCCCCACGATTTCCTTGACCACGCGTCTATGCGGTGTCCTCTCTCGTTCGGCTGCCACCCCCGTACGGAGGGCGCGCTGCGCCAAATCCTGACGAAGGTGCTCAAAGCCATCCCAACGGAATCCATTACGCATCTTGATGCGTACGCCGGGTATAACCTCGGGGCCGTGACATGGAAAATCATAATAAAGCTCCTCCCGGCTCTGGAGACCATATATCTTCTAGGCAACACAGGCGCGGTCAACTGCGTTCGTGCTCTGGGCGAAATTCAGGCGCAGGACAACCAAATCCAACGGCGGACCTTCCCTCACATCCGGCGCCTTCACATTCGAATCCTCCGGCCGGAAGCAGGGAGCGACACAATTGTCCTGTTGCTAACCGCCTTGGAAGAGTACCTTCAGCTGTGCTCCGCCGATGGAAATTTGCTCCAGGCGCTGGAATTCGAGGACCGGTATCACGTCCTGGCAGGACGGCAGGAGAGACTGGAGTCTCTTTTCCCGCTCCTGGCGGGTGGTATACGCTGTAATGGTGTCGTCTACGACCCCATTCAGCGCAAGGAGGCGCTGGCAGAGTGGGAAGCCGAGCGACTGGCCTTTGCGGCTGAGTATGGGATCGAAATATAAGCAACAGCTTGTGAACTTGGCCATGAGGGTTATCCACTCGTAGTTTGCGAGAATGTGCTGCGTCTCTTCCGAATTTTGATCTTCGCTGCCGCCTTGGTCTACGTGATATCAACTGTGATCCTCGTCTCCCAGTATTTGTCGCCACTGTCGTATTGAAAACTTTCCTCAACGACACGAGCCTTCCGTAGGACCAGAATCACAAAGGTTGGCCAATATTTTTGCGAATAGATATATTAGAAGTCGAAGGCTAGTAGTAGTAAAGGAGTGTCCAAATAAATGAGTGAGAATGACCGAGTGAGTGTGTGTACCGCGAAGCCCAAAAAAGAAAAACAAACAAGATGGAGAAGAACTATCCCCATCATAAGTGAGCGCCATAAGCACCTCAGACCTTGTAGACCTTGCAGTCGTCGATAAAGGTCCACACAGGTGCGGAACCACCGACGAAGACCAGTTTGTCGCTACCCGTGGCCACGACAGACGCCTGTACGAAGGCGTACTCCGTGAACCCGCTGGTGCCGCCGACGCGCTCTCCGTTCCACAGAATATCGACCTTGGCAGCCGCTTCGATCTGCGGGCCAGAGAATGCCGAGGACATGAAGCATTGGACGACGTAGTTCGCGCCCTTGTCGGTCTGCAGCGGCTGCGCGGGAGTCAGCGAGCCGGCTTCGCCGTCGATACCGAACGCCGAGCCGAGAAGGGCGGAGCCGTGGCCGGTGTGTGCGTATGTCTGGAAAAAGAAGATCGAGGCGTCGAAGGTTCCGCCCGACGGGCTGGTTCCGACCCAGTTGGCGTAGGACTCGGTGAGGCAGAAGTCGTCGCACGCGGTGTAGCCTTCAAAACCGCCGTCGATGAGCGCACTCTTGCGGGCATAGCCGCGAGAGAGTGTCACGACGAGCGGGCCTTGACCGTAGTTGACTGCGGTGGATTCGTCAGCGACGAGGTAGTACTGCGGGAGCGGTGTCAGTACGAACGGTGGAGGCAGGTAAGGAGAAGTTGCGTACCATGGAGCAAGTATAGGTTGTGGGCACGCCATCAACTACCGCACGCCAAATGTTGAAGTACGCGCATCCGCCGCCGTTGGGGTCGACGCCACGACCGTTGCAGAGCAGGGCGCAAGCGTCGACATCATATTTGTCGATGAAGGAGAAGCCCATGTACTGTAGTCAGATTAGCATTGCAAGGAGGTTGAAATGGGGCAGCCGGGAAGATTAGGAGGCACAACACTCACTCCGGGAGCGTTGTTGGCGCCGCCTGTAGGCCCGAACACAAGCTCATAGCCATCAGGCGTGTCGGGGTCGACGAGACTATCCAGTCCCCACCCGCTGCTCTGCGTGATGTAGGTGAGGGGAACGGTCTCATTGCCAACCTGGAGAAATGTGATGTTACAAAACGTTAGAAAGTTCAGGGAAATATGCATCATGCGTACTTGGGGGTACGAAGCCTGTCCACCAAAGTTGAGCTTTTCCGCGGCGGTGTGGAGGTCTCCGTAAGCAGCACATTTGAGGTTGGACTTCTCGCCAAAGACAAAGTCGAGGAGGTAGTTGTTGAATTCGTAGTAGACATTGACGAAGACTAAAATCGATTTCAGCGCCGGGCATCGCAAGGGGAGATGGGACGAAATACGCACCGCATCCCTTGATGGTGGAACACCAATCCAGGCAGCCCTGTACGTTGTACGTCGCGTTGTTGACGACGGTGTATGTGAGGTACGCGGTCCCCTGGATCGACGCGTCGTGCTGACCCGCCGCGAGGCCGTCAAAGACCTTTTCGAACTTCCCCGCCTGCCGCTTGGCCACACCGTCGCCGGGGTTACGACCGAACTTGCGGGCTATTTGGTGATGGCGGCGACGTCTGCTGGTCGAGGCAACATCGGCGACGGTGGTGTTAGTGATGGTCCCGTCGACGGCAGTGACAAGCGTGGGCGCAACCGCGGCGTTAGGTGGTGTGTCAACTGGGGGAGCGGTCTTTTGGTCGACCTGGTTCGCGGTGTCAACGATGACAGCGTTGTCGGGCGTGGGGTGCGTAATGTCGGTGGGAGTTTGGTGAGGAAGCCCTTGATGACCAGGCGGGACGATTGCGGTGGCCGCTATAAATCACAGTCGATGAGTACATATGAAGATTCACGGCACGGAGGACAAGGGATTAACGCACACACAAGGAGTGCAGCAAGTACAAGGAAACGTGTCGGGGATGGCATTAGCGTAACAAACGAAAGTCCTGGAAGGAAAAAAACGAAGGTGGATATCCTTCTTCTTGCTAACGCGCTGGTTATAAGTGATCTGGAAACATGGCGTCACCATCGTGTGGAAGCTGCTCCGGAAGGAGGGGAAGTGAAACATACCTCTTACGTGCCACCTACACTGATGTCACCGGTGAAGGACAGTCTGATAGGTCCAGGAAGGACATCAGAGACATTGGCTTCCAGTATATTCAGATAAGCAAGCGAATAGATTCGACGCTGATGGGACCTGTAAATCCGCCGAAGCCCGGTACACTCCGTGTTCTTGGGTCAGGAGAAGTAGAAGCCTAGTACGTGGGATAACAGTTGAGAAAACAATCCGACGTCGATCGAGGAGGAGGTATCCGAGGACCGAGTCACTGAGAGCGGCCAGAAAAATCTTGGGGAGAATCCTAAGGTCAAACTACAGTTCCGGTAGGGAAAAGTCGCCGTCCCAAACAAGTATGTAGTCCCCAGCACGGCAGGAATGTCCATCGAAGACCGAATACTTGTCTTGTCAACTTCTGTCATGATGGAAGAGGAAAGGATGCGATCAAGTTTGGTTTTGTTTCCAAATTGCCGAAGTCGGGTTGAAACTCGATATTTGACCCGCCAATCCAGAGCGCATGTCCTGTCAATGCTAGAAGCTGCTCTTCCTTCGAAGTTCATCAATACGTCGGGACTGGATGACATTATCCATACGACCCGAGACGTTTCAGTTGTCGACCAGTTGTCGAGTCGAGATGATCAGAAGAATGAGTTGCAAATGATCGAGGATTGAAACACGGGAAGTGGGTGGGAAAAAAGCAGGACATGGACATATAAGCGCAAGCAGATCAAGGATGTTCGCGGTTGTTATCGGAGTACTTCGAGAAACACCACGATTTGTCCTCGGAAGTGATCGAGTTGACTACGGGTCGAACGCAAGAACTAGAGCGCAAATAAAGATCCAGCGCTTTGCCAAATTTTAGCCAGGCCGGATCAGAAACGGAGATAACCAAGACGTGAACAGTAAAAAAAAAGAAAATGGATAATCCGCACAACACTTACATATACACTGAAGAAGTGCTCAGCCGAAGTCCTTTGAAAGGCACTTCTCTCATGAATCTTATAAGCGCCTGAGGCTGCATTCCAAGTCGGAAGCTGCTCAACTCGGTTCACCTCATAGAAATGGCAGGGACGCCCAAGAATGGCCATTTTCGCCATAAATAGAGTGGTGGATGGGATTGAGGGCAGATATGGCAGCCTTGTGATAGTGTGAACAAGCGCCGGATTGTTAGGACCAGAATCACAAAGGTTGACCGAATAATAAACAATATATATATTAGAAGCCCAGAAGGCTAGTACAAGTAAAGGAGTGTTCAAGACAACAAGCAAACGACCGAGTGAGTGTGTGTGTACCGCTAATACCCCAAAAGAAAACAAACAAGATGGAGAAGAACTCTCCTCATCATAAGTGAGCGCCTCAGGCCTTGTAGACCTTGCAGTCGTCGATGAAGGTCCACGCAGGTGCGGAACCACCGACGAAGGCCAGTTTGTCGTTACCCGTGGCCACGACAGGCGCTTCCACGAAGGTGTAATCCTTCGTGTAGCCGCTGCTGCCGCCGACGCGCTCCCCATTCCACAGAATGTCGACCTTTGCAGGCGCTTCGAGGGTTTCGCCGGAGAATCCCGACCAAATGAAGCATTGGACGACGTAGTTCGCACCATTGTCGGTCTTCAGCGGCTGCGCGGGAGTCAGCGTGCCGGCTTCGCCGTCGATAGCAAACGCCGAGCCGAGAAGGGCGGAGCCGTGGCCCGTGTGTGCATACGTCGGGAAGAAGAAAATCGAGGCATCGAGGGTACCGTTTGACGGACTGGTTCCGATCCAGTTCGCGTACGACTCAGCGAAACAGAAGTCGCCACACGCGGTGTAGCCTTCGAAACCGCCGTCGATGAGCGCACTTTTACGGGCATAGCCGCGCGAAAGTGTCACGACGAGGGAGCCTTGGCCGTAGTTGACTGCAGTGCTTTCGTCGGAGGCGAGGTAGTACTGTGGAAGGAGCGGTGTCAGTATCAAGGGTCGAGGCAAGTAAGAGGACAGTGAATCTGCGTACCATGGAGCAAGTGTAGGTTGCGGGCACGCCATCGACTACCGCACGCCAGATATTGAAGTAGGCGCATCCACCGCCGTTGGAGTCGACGCCACGACCGTTGCAGAGCAGAGCGCAGGCGGCGACGTCATATTTGTCGAGGAAGGAGAAGCCCATGTACTGTAGGCGGTTAGCATTGCAAAGGACAATGATCAGTGAGGCAGATCACTCACTCCGGGGGCGTTGTTGGCGCCGCCTGTAGGCCCGAACACAAGCTCGTAGCCATCAGGCGTTTCAGGGTCGAGGACTTCATCCTGGTCCAGTCTCCATCCGCTGCTCTGCGTGATGTAGGTGAGGGGAACAGTCTCATTGCCGTCCTGCAATTATGATGTTAAAGGAAGTTCAGGGCAATATACATCATGCGTACTTGGGGGTACGAAGCCTGTCCACCAAAGTTAAGCTTCTCCACGGCGGTGTGGAAGTCTCCGTAGGCAGCACATTTGAGGTTGGACTTCTCGCCGAAGACAAAGTCAAGAAGGTAGTTGTTGAATTCGTAGTACACATTGACGAAGACTGGGATCGATGTCAGCGGCGGACATCACAAGGGGAGAAAATATAAAATGCGCACCGCATCCCTTTACGTTGGCGCACCAATCCAGGCAGCCCTGCACATTGTACGTCGCGTTGTTGACGACGGTGTATGTGAGGTAAGCAGTGCCCTGGATCGACGCGTCGTGCTGGTCAGCCGGGAGGCCGTCAAAGACCTTTTCGAACTTCCCAGCCTGACGCTTCCCAAAACCGTCGCCGGGGTCACGACCGAACTTGCGGGCTATTTGATGATGACGGCGACGACGGCTACTAGTAGAGGCGACATCGGCGACGGTGGTGTTGGTGACCGTTCCGTCAACGGCAGTGACAACGGTTGGCGCCACTGCGGCGTTGGGTGGTGTATCAGCTGGAGGGGCGGTCTTTTGGTCGACCTGGCTCGCGGTGTCAACAATGGCAGCGTTTGTCGGGAGTGGGGTGCGTAATGTCGGCGGGGGTTTGGTTAGGAAGTCCCTGATGACCGGGCGGGACGATAGCCGTGGCCGCTAAATCACAGTCGATGAGTAAAGATGAAGGTTCGCGGAGGACGAGGGATGGTAACGCACATAAAAAGAGCGCAGCGAGTGCAAGGAAACGTGTGGGGGACGGCATTAGGGTAAGAAAACAAAGTCTCGGAAGGAAAAAAAGGAATGTAGAGGTCCTGAAGGTAGGATGTCCGTCCCCTTGCTGACCCGCTGGTTATAAGTCGTCCCGGATGTCGTCACCATCGGCCTCGAGGCCTGCAAGATACTCCGGCGGGAGGGGAGATGAAACATACTTCGCGCGCGTTGCTATACTGATGTCACCGGTGAAGGGCAGTATGATGGCTAGGTACACAACGGATATCAGAGCTCTGGGCTTTGAGTATATCCAGATAAGTAATGGAATAGATTCGACGAAGGGAGATATAAATCCGCCGAAACCCGGTAGACTCCATGTTCTTAGCCAGAAGAAGTACATACAAGCCTCGCGCGTGCTTGAGGTGGTCAAATTGCGGGTCTGGGACGGAAGCGCCGTCGTCCAGACTCAAAACAGGGTTGTCCCAGTACGGCAAGTATGAACGAACGACTTTTGAAATGATGGAAGAGAAAAAGGATCGATCAAGTTTGCTCTTGATTTGCTCTTGATCGCCGAGCTCTGGCACTCCGAAATCGCCGGCTTTCGTTCCTGACGAACATTTGCGCTGTCAAAGTCGCGGGTCCGCAGGGTCCGTGCGGTAACGATCAAGCCGTGTTGAAGGTGTCTGAATTCCTAACATCGTGAGTCCCAAATTCATCCCTTGCTCCGGCTGGATAACCAACTTCCAAGTCAACAAGAGTTACCCACAGGGTACTCAATGGCCAGTTACTCTGTCCCGGCATCGGGTTATCATGACCAGCAGTGCCGGTCGTTCAAGCAAGTCAACCCTATAATTTACATAATTTACTGCAAGCAATGATGTATACCGTAAGACGCAATATAATTGAAAGACCCAGACCTGTTACCTTATTGTAAGCCCAACGCCACTTCAAAATCACCGACCTTCGTCCCTGCCCAGGAACATTTACGGTGTCGAAACATGTGTGGCGCTGCCAGGTGCTCTGATATTCCCATCGAACTTACTGAAGCCAATTTATGGCTATGACTTCAGGGGGTGCAGCGTGTTGGGCTCGCTCCCAATGAGAGAATTTTAGTTTGCGCACAACTCTGTAGGTCATTGTATTATAATAGTAATGCCGATCAATCCTAAATAGCGGATATGTATCGAAGTGGTGTCGTCCGTGTTGGCGCCAACATCCACCGTCGGTTGAACTGAACGGGCCGTGGTTGAGCGCTGAGCTGTCACGAATCGCCGGGATCCAATTGTCTGATTCCGGTTTGTGGCCGACCCTGACTGAGCTGATTTTGGTTCGACAACACCAAGTATAACTAAAAGTCTTGGCGAGAGTCAATGGTTCGTCCACCACAGCTCTACACTTGTAAAAAATTACATGAGAAACAGGTCATCCACCAAGCCGCATCACAACCAGAACCCGGTAACCCGGACAAAACGAGAAGGAATCAAGAGAAAGCCAGAAGGCGCATGGATCACATATAACTAGGCCAGCGAATATAGCGCTGGCGGCGATTCAATCAAGGTAGGGTCCATTGGACCGGCGAACTCGGATTTCCGAACGCAGCCATGGCAGCCGGGGTCAAGTAGATCGCACTAGTGCCGCATCCAGGGCTGGGACACAGGTCCATGACGATAACACAGATGGTGGTAGTTCCTTCTACAAGAGAAATGTTGAGTCCCCTTTGTGTAATACCTGAGCGGAACCGCGCGCACTTTTGACCATCTCTCCGCACTTCGCGCCGCCGCTCCAACAGGAGAATCCAATCGCGATGCTCATGTCTGAGTTCTGGATTACTACGCCGCAGGCGCCAAACCCTCCGCCAGGAACGACCCCTCGAGCTCGAATTAGATGACAACATACCGTGACCACGCCGCTGCTTCCCCTGCCGCCGATTGTTGGACAGCCGCCGCCTCCGATGTCGCAGCATATGCTGGCAATCTGATCAAATTCAAATCAGGTCTTTGTGGTCCAATGGTTCAATGCCAAGGAATAAGTCGTTAAACTGACAGCATGGCCCCAAGGAATCCCCGTCACCACCCCACCAGTCAAATCACCTGGGTAAGTGAAGGTCCACACAGAGCCAAAGGTTCCACATGAGAGGTCACTGTCAGTCCGCGAATTAGTTGGCATGTTTGAACCGAACTGCGATTTCAACAGGGACGAACGAGTACGCTATGATATAAACAGAAGAGTCAGGGTTGAGTTGAGAGCGAGTACCGTAATGTCAGGCAACATATTTGCCTCTGGAGCCAGGGCAGCAGGTGCGTTGACCCCTGCGATCAACCCGGTAAGCGCAGTGAAAACCCTCAAAAACAACATTGAGGCTGAGTGTAGATGTACAGCTTGAGAACCCGGCCGCATGTTCTAAGGCACTTTTATACCCTGAAGCGGACTGACCTGAACCAAGGATGAGCAAATTGGCACACCTTGGGAATTCTCCCGATGCTATGGGCGCTAGGGATGTTTGCATAGTCGGTCTTCTTTAGGGTGCTGTTTTTTATTGATGTTTGTAAACATGTTTATAAACACCGGTTTATAAACCGGTTTTTAAATCGGTCGGCCAAAAGTACCGGTTTTTAATTAAAACCGGACCCCGGCCCGGCAATTGCCAGGTCAAAAAAAAATTAGTCATCGACCACCTCGAAAGCTCCCACGTTGAACTGGCGCGTGAAAGGGCTTATGGAGGAGCCTGACCAGTTGAAGCTTGAAACCGGTGACTCAAACAGCCATCACCACAAACTCGGAGGCAGTCCCAATGGTCACAAGAACGGCCGAATGTGAACTTGGGCTCGCTGTCCTCAATTGCGAGGAGGACGACAACAACACAACACAACCACCTTCTCAGTCAACTCGGAGCACCGCAGTTAGCTCACAACGCAATGGTGTTGATATCACCTTGTCATTTTTTCGTGATTTGCTCTCGGATGTGCCCATCTCCGGAGCGGATGAGTTGGGGGTCTTGGTGGCTTGTCAAAGCGGGTGGGAGCGAGCTCCAACAGCAAAGAAAAGATCGCTGGCGCGGCGACGTGGGAAGGGGAAGTAGATACACTCGTTTTATAACTGCTTTCGCGCCAGATGTTTATAAACATGTTTATAAACACCTGTTTATAAACACAAAAATTATAAACCGTTTATAATGGGCCGCGGAATTATAAACAGCACCCTAGTCTTCTTACAACTGGAGTTCATATCGGACGAGAGCGTAACAGAGCCATGTTTGAATCCACCAGCGTGGCCGTTTACCCGGAACGAGTACCGATGCTCGAATAGCCTTGATGAACTGGTTTTACGCCGCCGAATATTAAAAAACCAGGCACAGAACCATTACGAGGAATCACAAATGCCTCATGCTCACGTTTACTGAACTTGGCTAACATAGGTACTGTCAGTAAGTTCAATTAAGGTGTACAATGCGATACCGTTCGAGTTCTGTGGTCATTTTTTCCCCTGTTGCTGGTTCTCAGGACAGACTTTGGCCTGGCCCCATCTGGAACCAATCTCGGGAAACGGTGAAAGTTCAACACACAACATACAGAGTCAAACAGGTGATGCGCCATCAGTGATCTGATGCGCTGATGGCGCGCGAATGATCGTATGGTCATTCGCCGCCGCTATCGGTGTTAAAGGCAAGGCCTGTCGTTATACAGATGTTTGATGCGCAGTTCACAAAGGCCGCCCAGAAATCCAGCGATTTACCATCTCCAGGGACTCCTTCGGCTTGTCGAATGGTACCTGGAAACAAATGTAAGAAGCCGCCTTGAAGTTCCAAGTCAAACAGAACGCACCATGTGGCCAGCCGCATCAACGGTCGCAAATGTGAAACCCCTTGCGTGCCGCGTCCGTCCGGCTCGCTTGCCGTCGACCGCCCACTCCGTAAGCGGCTGAGAGCTGAACTCCGCCTGCCCGCTCCATTCGAGCGCGACGGTCCACGCCTCGTTCCCGAGCCAATTACATATCCAGTCATATGTTCCGACATAGATAAGCACACGGATGTCGCGCTCAAGCAGAGCGCTGACATAGTCCGTGGCACCTTTCATCACGTCGAGCGTCACGCCAAAGTCGAGCCCAACGGGGTCCGAGCACGATGCGTACGTGGGGACTTCGACGCCCAGCAGGGCTTGCACATCCTTTCGGTTGAGATACTTGACCATCTCCCTGTAAAACGTCAGAACCGATGCGAGATAAGTATTTAACCACGCAGCGTACTCGATTTCGGTGTAGCACAGGTTTTCGCCCACACATGGCTTCGAGAGATCGTAGGGATTTATGCCTGACGACTCATATGAGTTCATGTGGATTCAATGAAAATGGGTCGCACCCGTGGCTGCGAAGGGGTAAAGGAAGGATTTGTGGCAGAAATCCGCGGCGGCGTTGCAATTGATGAGGTCGAATTGATCTTGGCATGATTCTTTGACCCATTTTGTGCATCGCGGAACCTGAGATCTGAGACGTCGATAAGCTCCAGGTCCGCGATATTTGCATAGGAGAACGTGCACACCTTGGCTTTCATTTCAACACAAGTTCTAATATTTTGAACGGGTGGAAGCGATGCTGGGGTGCACTGTATTTCGTACCTGGCAAATGGGAATCAGCCAAATCTGCACAGATTGCGTCCCGTAGACACTTGCCAGGCCGGGAACATGGAGGGTACATCCGTCATCCCATTACCTTGAAAAGAGGTTGAAAGCCGACTGTTCATAGGTTAAACACATCATACATACCAATCATGACGGACGTAAGGTTTATAGGAGGGATGCCGGCCTGGACAAGGCGCGTGTTTTGGTCGTACACCGCAGCCGCGAAAACTGGGATATATCTGCCCTGGAAGATGTGACGGCATCAGACACCCCAAGTATTGAAATTAATTAGAGGAAGCAGTACGCCGTAAGATTCGCCCGACATGTGGAATCCTCGTCCTTGGAACTTTGCAAAGTGCGCGAAGAATATCGCAACAAAGGCCGCGATATCTTGGGCCGCCTCCTCGGTTGTACTCTGCAGATAATCAAAATCGTCAATCTCCTTCGGGAGATTATGAACACGCACCACGTACTCGCCATAGTCGGCGTATGAGAAACCGACACCGATCGGTTGATCCACGAAAAAGACATTAGCGTTGGAATTCCACGATTCTGGATGGTGAACTGTCCCGTTGTCCGCGTTGATTACCCTGCAAGGGCCTAATTCCATGAATAATCCAACTCCAGAAGAGCAACCTGGCCCTCCGTTGGTCCAGAATACCACGTCGTCCGTGTCCGGATCACCCCTGCTCTCGAAAAAGTAGAAGAACAAGTGGCGGGCCTGGATGTCGATGTAACCGGTGTATGCGCTACTCCGAGGTTAGACCAGTATTACGGCCAGTATTAGACCCCTCACCCAACACCTTCATCGCAGAAATTGGTTTTCTTGATGCGCACACCGTACGCAGGGAACTCGGGATGTGTGAGGGCGGTAAAAGAGTGTTCCGAGAGAACGTCGAGTGTCCCGATCGGAGTAAAATTTGCTGCGGCGTTGACTTCAGGAACACTGAAGATCTGCTGCGAGGCACTAACAAAGCCTGTAAAGAGGCAGGCCGCGATGATGGTTCTGAGGGACATGGACGGTGTGTTTGCGACCAGAGTCGTGACCGATCATCACGATCATCATCGGCGCTTGACTTTCGACCGCGACCGACTCGTTCACCCAGCAGCCCAACATGCCCTCCCTCCCGGATCTCCCGACTGAAATACTCATGGAAATCGTCAAGTATTACCCTGAGTTGCTCTCCGAGGTCGATGTTTGTCTACCCGGGGTGGACAGGGACCAGTTCGATGGCAACGACCTGCGCGCGCTGTCGCAGACCTGTCGCACCCTCCGAAATATCTTTCTCCCTGTATTATGGACGCGCGTGCATGCCACCCTTAACACGCGCGTTCTGGCCAAACACAAAGAGATGCGGACCCGTACTACGATGCTGGAACGCCGCATGAGAGGCATCCTGACAACACCATATTTGGTGCCATATATCCGGTATACATTGATTTATCCTACTCAATATTTGCGCTGAATAAACGGCCGAAGTTCCTTGTCAATCACATTCAAGGAATGCCAAAAGGGCAATTGGCAACCCATGGCCGTTTTTATTCGAGTCCTGGATCTGCTTCCGCACCTCCAGAGTCTCACAATTCTGTGGATTTCCGCGGATTCAATCAATGCCACATTCAATGAACGTTCTTGGGCAAGAAAAGTCTATCCTTCTATCGTTTCACTAGCACTTCCGGACGACTTGGCCCCAATCCTGCATTGTTTCCCCAACGTCCAGATGTTGACTATGAGCAATTGGTGGTACTCTGGTAAGCTCTTTAGCGCGGCGAGGGGCCGCTGCAAGGCCATCCACACGGTTAACAACCTCGCTGTCTCGGCCGAGGCCATCAAATGTGAGTCGATTTACGGGCACATCTCTACCCAATTTTCATCGCGCATTCAGCTCTCCGCACGGCGATACCGACAGTGCAACACCTGTCGATCTGGGAGAATCGCTACTGGGAATGGGTGGGTACTCGGTCCTCTCAAATCAACCTGACTGACTTCGAGTACTTCGCCGTAGGATATGTTATGTCTCCTCGAGGGCATGGACAACCTATCTGACTTACGAATTCGCTGTCGACCTCGGCAACGGAGCCGGAGCGGACCGCCTTTGGAGGGGATCATCGCTGCTGCTGAGCGGGTGCTGCGGACCTCGAAAGCCCCCCGCCGAAAGGAGCTCCGCGTCCAGCACGCCCAATCCGACGATTTAGTCATCCGCGAGGAGACTTTGTTCGTTGTAGATGCATCCCAATGATGTCTCGGGTGGTATAGGCGCCCTCTACATTTTATTGCCCGGCCGCCCTCGTCCTTTCAACAGCATATCCCAGCAGAACGAATGTATGTACATAATATGCAAGAAATGGCAGAGCAATTACACAATGTACGCTACTCATGCAATATACAGTATACGGTGGGTATGTACGATACCAAGGCAAGGCGATTAGCCTACTATAACCCAAGACTGCGTTGCGTGTGTGAGATAAGTATGTATCGATGAATCAACGGACGAACAACAATGAGATATGACTACAGTGGATGCAATGCGGAACGAAAGTGAGAAATGTATGTATGACTACAGTGTGGATGCGAACGAACAAAGGAGAATGATACAGCACGAAGGACAGCGATACAGCACGGAAGCAAGCAACCAATCGGGCAGCCAAGAAAACCAAACCCAAAATCCAAGAAATGAGGCGAAGCGAAACTGAAGGGTGACGTGGGGCTGCCTAACCCCCATCGTCGTCCGCCACCTCACCGTCCCTGTATTCGTCGTCATCGTCGTCCCCCTCCTCCTCCTCGTTCTGCTCATCCACTCCCTCCTCGCTCTCCGGTCCATCCCCATCCCCATCACCCAGATTGACATTCTCGCCCCCGCGCTCTTCCTCTTCATACCGGGCCTGCGACACCCGCGCGTGCGTGCGCTGCTCCTGGTACATCGACGAACCCGGCTGCGTTTGCTGCTGGTGCTGTGGCGCTGGGGCTGGTACCGGTGCCAACGCACTCGCGGCGGGCGGGTAGTACCACGAGTACGTGTACGGGTGCGGGCTCTGCCCCGCGCTCGCCAGCCCCGACTGCCACGATCCACCCCCGGCCTGGCGCTGCCCACCCGCACCCCTCGCAAACTGCTGGCTATACGCGGCCGCCGCTGCTGCGAGCGAACTCGAGCTCGTAAACGTGGGGGGCGTGACCTGAGTCCGCGTCTGCATCTGCTGGGATGAGGATGGGGCTGAGGGCGGAACCGAAAGCGGAAGCGGAGGTGGATGGGTGTACTGCGCGCGCACTTGCCCTGTCGACGCAGGCTGCGGCACCAGCCGCGGCGGGGGCATGTGCTGGTGTCCGTGTCCGTGACCTTGTCCATGTGCCCCTCGCGGTACGACCTCAGGCGATCTGGTCCCCGACCGGGTGACGTTCATGCGCTTCAGTGGCGGTCCATCCCCCTCTGCCTCTGCGCCCGTGTGTCTGGGACGCTTCGCCCCTGCAACAGCCGTACTGAACATGGCTAACGGGGAGGTCGAAGCCGATTTCGAGGTGGGCGACGCGGAATTAGGCATAACCAAAGGCGGCAACGGCGTCGTCGTCAGCGGCGGTGGTCTGCCCAGAGCCGAGGACGCGAAGGCGCGATTGAGTGCCGGCGAACTCGAAATCGCGCGATGGAGTGTCGGCGAGCTTGAAATCGCGCGAGCGAGACTCGGCGAGCTCGAAAGTGACGCCCGAGAGAGATTCGGCGAAGTTGATGGCCGACTGTTAAGACTTGTCGGTGAACTCAAAGTCGACGCCCTGAGCGCTGCCGGCAGAGAGGTACGGTGCATCGGGGCGAGCATTGACACGGGGGTGGGTGCAGATGGGGGGGCCAGGGCGCTCTGCGCGGCCGCGAGCGTGCGAGTGGCGGACGCGAGGGTCCCCGGGTGTGTGTGGCCGCGCTTGCGCTTGCGCTTCTGCAGCGGCTGGGAATCTGTGGGGCCAGTCAGCACTGTGATAAAGGCGATGGGAAGAGGGTAGAGAAGACGACGAGATGCAAGGAACAACGAGAGCAAAAAGGAAGAAGAAAGTCGCGATCGACCACAGCTGTCTTCCATCGCACAAAACGGGCGAAAGTGTACCCACCTAACGGACTTGTACTCACACTCGTACTGGCAACGGCGCTGAGATCTGCGAGATCATCAGTTAAACGAAGTGGAGAGGGAAAGGCACCGCACCAAGAGCGATCTCCCTCCCCATCTCCTTCGCCTTTTCCTTTCCTTTCCTCTTCCTCCGCACATCCTCCCCGCCTCTCTCGCCCTGCGCCCCGTCCCCACCCTCGTCTTGCTCATCCGCCGTCTCGTCCGAATCCTCCTCCTCCCCTTCCTCCTGACTCTGGCTCAGACTCTGGCTCTGACTCCCACTCCCACTTCGACTTCGGCTTCCCCCCTCCTCGTCCTCGTCTCCTACTTCTCCTCGTGCGCCGATCCCCCGACCGGTGGCGCTGGTAGTCGCACCACCTGCCCCCGCTCTAACTCTGGGTTTGACGCTCGATCTACTCCCCGCTCCAGCGACCCCCAACCCGAGGTCAAGCCCCGCAGCGAGCGCGAGGACCTCGTCCGCCTCACCGCGATAGCGCGGGATGCCGTCGATGCCGACCTGGAGGGGAAAGGGAAATTAGCGGTGGCAAGAGAGAGAGGGGGGGAGAGTGGAGGGAAGGAGGGAGGAAGGAACGGGAGTGCAAGGCAAAAAAAGGAAAAAAGAGGGAAGAAAAGAGGAAAAATGAAGACGTCCAAATTGATAGCACGAAACGAAGAGGCAAAAAAGGAAGATCCACACGCAGAACGTAGATAGCACAGACGGCGTCTCCACCGCCCATCCCTCCGAATCTACACAGATCCACCACCGAGAACAAGAAAAGAAAAAGAAGACGGAAGAAAACAGGAAGGCTGAACGTGAACGGTACGCCCAGAAGATCTTGGTGACGAACAGATAACGAGAGTCCCCACAACCAATCGTTGCGTGCCCCACACCTGCACGCGACGCAGCCACCCAGCGTGCAGAAGCTCCGACACCTCCCGTGGGATGCATTCCTGTGCCCATTCCTCCGAATCTGCGGATCCATCACCACAGAGCAAGAAAGAGGGGAATAAACGAAAGGAGGAAGAAAAGACCCAAGAAAACCCCGAGATCTGCGACCAGCAGAGTCGAGCAGCTGGTACACCCTCCGATATCCTGGCGCCGTCTGCACGCACAGCGTCCGCCCTCTTTGTTCCCCGTATCGGTCACAGATGGTATGTGAGCGACGAAAAAATAAAACAGGCACTCAAGAGCTCGTTCCTTCAGAACGCACTCCACCACTGTATTTGTTCTCGGCCATGTCTCGGTCCCGTCCAGCGAGCGATGCATCTGCGCACCCAAGCTCTCGAGGAATAAGGGGGGTACAGGAAGGCATGGGTCGACCGAGGAAGATGAGGTGCAGACTATGGTGCATTGCGCCGCTCGTCTGGTGCATCTGCCTCTTCCTCAAACTATGGGGTCGGGTCCACCACCCAGATAGCGCACATCCTGCGTGGGTGCACCGAAAGCTTCCGGATCCGTGCCAGTTAGATCTCCGCATCCGCAGAGCTTTAACACCAGTTATTGGAAGGCACATTCCGCGCTGTCGCGGAGGGCACCCAAGCTCGAGTGTAGTGTTTTCCCCACCGTCTGCACACCCGTCCCTTCGCGGCCGCCGCTCGGGCGCGACTCAGTGTATGCAGGCCACCCGTGTCCTACAAATTGCGATTCGTGCACCCCCTGGCGTGCAGACGGACAGTCCTGCAAACGCGCACCGCACATCCTCCTCCTCCATCGTGCAGGCTTTTTTGGAGCAGGAAGAGATGAACGGAAGGAGGCGTAGTCCACGCACATCACATGAAGGCGGAGGAACAGCCCCACATATAAGTGGGGAGTAGAGCCGCCGCTCAGCAACATCCACACCCGCATCTAAGACTGGAGACACGACCTAACTCGACCGAAAAAAAGGAAGAGAAAAATCCAAAAAGGGAAGGAGGAAAGAGAAAGCGGGGGAGCCGCGTAGAAAACAAAGCGTATGGGGCCCGGAAAGGGCGTGCAGATACAGAGAGCACGAGCACGAGCACTAGTGGCATGACACCGATCGACGCGCGAAAGCTTAGGTGTAGCGCAGAACCCCGAGTGATAGAACCCGAGTGGCAAGACACGTGCAGCAGTGGCGAATGCACCCGAAGCAGATCCGCGTCGTGTGCATGAAGGAAGTGCAGAAATAGGAGCCCAGGGAAGCAAGAAGAACCAGAGACCTATGACCTACCTCCATCTTCGGCGGACACCGAAAGTTGCCGCGGTCCAGGAGGGTAGGGCTGATGTCGAGCGAGGCGAGCTCGGGGAGGGAGGATGGCGCGCGGAGGCGGCCGGATTCGACGTCGGATACCTAGGCAAAATGTCAGCGTTAAGAAAAGAGAGGAACAAGGAGACAATAAAGAAGGAAATAGGCACCTTGTAGTACGAAATGAGGTGTTGCGCGACACCGGAGATGGTGAGCGAGAAGGTCTGCAAGACAACGATTAGGCAGGGGGACACAGAGGAGATAATAACACACGTACCTTCTTCATGAGCCCGTCGGCCTTGAACTTGTAGTTGTTCGTGAGGCTCCCGACGAGCGTCCGCTCGCGCTGGCGATCAAGCGTATGCTGCCGCGTCTCGCCCCTCGGTCGACTTAGGCTGCCACTGTCTCCACCCTCGCCCCTTCCCCTCTCACCCCTCTCGTCCTCATCCTCCCCCTCATCGCTTCCTTTCCGCCGCCGCCCATGTCCTGCCCCCTTGCGATCCGTCTCCCGATACAGCAAAAAATTCCCCAATATCCGTGACGGGCTCCAAAACACGCCGTCCGTCCAGCGCTTGATGCCGCTCTCCTGCTCGTCGAATACAAAGACACTCCCGCTGGCGATCATGCGCCGCTCGGCGTCGACGAGGCGGCGCGTGACGCGCGGAATGAGCCCGCGGCGCGCGGCTTCGAGGATGAGGAGCGCGTCGCCGGTGGTCTCGATCCACCCGGACCACGGCGGGTCCTGCCTGGGGGGCGCCATCGGACGCTCCCGTCAACGCCCGTGGGGCGGGTTGTGGGCTCGGATTGAATTAGACTACATGCGCGACGCGGTCAGCTTTTTGCGGAATGTTACGGTATTGTCATGGACTTGCAGCTCCGTGTTTCGCCGTTTCTCTCCTGCTTTCCCCGATTGCTCTGTCTGTTCGTCGCGTTGGCAGTCGTTGTCTCCTCGTCGCTGTTGGCCGCCGCTGATGTTGGTCGTTGCTGATGGTTCGCGGTGATGATTAGGTCAGCCAGCGCCTTTGTTTCCTGCGCCCATGAGGCTTTCATGCGCTTCGAATTCTGGTCTTCTTTTGATTCTTCAGACATAAATCTGTGCATCCCGGGTGCCTATGAAGATTGGATTTTGCTTGCTTCAAGTACCAGCATTTTATATATGGAACTCTGCTCTCGGCCATTCGGCCAATTCCGCTCTGTGCTTGTCCCATGCCTCCTCGCTCTAAAGTTCACCCTGCAAGACCTGATAGGGAAGCCGGCATCCCACAAACCTTCTCTCATAGCTGAAGCAGATTTTGGTGGAAAGCCCTGGTTCGACTCCGGGTTAGGTCGTACGCGTTAATGTCTTTGAACTTTTGTTTTTGTTTTCTTCCTGGGGAACTCTCAGCTGCGCCCGACTGAGGGCTCTCAATTTATTCGAGTACGTTCTCAAGGTTCGTGGGTATGTGCATATTTTTGATTCAGAACACCACGCGCACTCAAATCCGCGCACCATTCTAGCCCGGCCCACATATTTACCCTCCCTAAGACCTAACAGGGAAGATGGTGCTTATCCCGTCCACAGAGAGCTGGTCACGGAACCTATATCTCAGGTAAGTCGAAAACCCCGGTTCGGATCCACGTTGGGTCGTTCTTTGTCTCTCAGGTTTTTACTTATTCGTTCAATATTTTTTTGCCTCCCGGTCGGATTTTCAGCTGTGATCGAAGACTGCCAGGACTCGGGAAATCTTCAAGCCTGAGGCTCGAGGTTGCCGTTTGTGTCCCTTCAAATTCTGAAGTGCGTCTCGAAACTGTGTCTCGAACCCATCCTGCCAATCACCCTCGCAATACAGCTGGGAAGACCTAATAGGGAAACTGGCATTCCATCTACAAATCATAGATGATCAGTCCGCTCCGAGATTGAGTGGAAATCCCTGGTTCGAATCCAGGTCAGGTCAGACATATCGCCGAGAATTTTTCCCTCCTGGCCCGATTCCCAAAGGCCGCGGGGGCCGAGGAGTTTATTCAAGCCGATGGTCGAGGTTACCGTCCATGCATCTTCAAATTCCGAATTGCCCTCTCGAATAGACTGTCTCTGGAACCCATCCAAACTCCACGGCTTGTCACCCCCGCAATACCAGCTTGGAAGACCTAATAGGGAAACCGGCATCCCATCCACAGCTCATCAAATAGTGATGGTGTGAGATTCCGTGGAAAGTCCTGGTTCGAATCCGGGTTGGGTAGTTCGTGTGTTGGTTGAAATTTTCACTTTTTCCCGACACTCGACCCGGTTTTGGTTCGTGACTCCCTTCCACTTGTGTTGCATACTTTGACTTCTTCCCGTCATCTTATTGGAACCCGACTAGGCAAAGGAAGAAGTGCTACGCCCTGTATGTCCGGGAACTTGTTCTCTCAAATGTCTTGAAATTAACTGCGGAATGACAAGGACGGTCCGACATATGCGCGGCCTACGTTGTCGTTTCATCAAAATGAATTGACCCGGCCGCCACCATAAGTCGCAGCAATTTTGCGGTGGTAGCTGCTTGGCCATCGGATGTCGATTCAATTTAGATATTTTGGGTAAGACGGAAAGAAGAAACAAGTGCAGTCGCCTTCTCTTGCTCACGACTTGCCGGACGACTCAATCGAGCAATCCACAACACTTGGGGCGCGTCTTCCGTCTCAATGGATATCATCGAACTGTGGCCCAGGGAAGTCCACAGTTGTTGGCTCCCAAATAAAGATTTTGGACCTGATCCTCGCCACGTTCGTCGGCGTTAAACAATCATGCTGCTAGTTCCGCTCTGACCCAAACGCTTATTCCGGCGTCAGTGTTCAATTTGTAAACTTCAGAGGTGAGTATTGTGCTCGTTGCAACAATCCGCTAATCCCGCGTCAGGGTGTTTCGGCAAATCAGGTGTTCGCATGCATATTCGTGTGTAGGGTTCCTCGAACCACTGAAACTATTCTGGGCTGGTAGGGGTAGGCGGCCGGTTCCGCCCGGGATCATGGACCCAGGTGTTGTGCTCGCTGCTGCCTGACTGTGGTGTAGGTCGGGCGACTCGGGCATCTCGGCATTGGGCGGCTTGGTGCACGGTTGATCCGCTCGATACCATCTAGTCTCTTGCGCATTCCTCATACTCAGCAACTTCCCCGGTGGAACATACTGAGACTACCCTTGGCAAATCCCGGGCTCAGTGGCTATCCGAAAGATCTAAGGATCGCATGAAAACGCCCATCATGTCTTCCCACGAAAACTATCTGGGCGTCGAGAACCGACCTTTAACAATCGCTTTCAAGACTACAGAGTCCTGGTCCGGAGGCTTTCTCGTGCTATTTGCTCTATGCGACTTCATTCAATTCCGCGCTCTTGCCTTTCCTACTTCCTTTCGAGTTCCAATGCGGCTTCCGCTGGCTTCCAACGTTGCGAAACCTCTTATTGTCGTGATATCCTCTCTTCCTGCCGGTTCTGCAATTCTGGAAACCCGATTTGCCAGAATATAACGCCAAACCGTCAAATGCTACGCCCTTGCGAACCTTCCCCGGCTCGGAGCTTCATCTCTCAATATTTCTTCAAACGAACAATCCAAGACCATTGCGGGCCATGCACACTACGCCACCGGCGTTAATCATCTATTTCTGCGGCAGTTTCGTGAAAATGTGTATAATTACCGCCACCAAATAGTTGAGCAATTTGTGGCGGTAAATTCTTCGCCAATAGATGACGATTCAATTTTGACGCCGCCGGATATTCTGGATCACACGGGGGAAAAAAACTCTTTCCTTTCTCCAACACTTCTTCCGGCGATAGGAAGGAACTGGACAATGCCGTTCCTTCCTCCAACACCTTTCGAATTGACAACCTGATGAATTAGCAGCGTTTGGGGCCGCGTCACGTATTTCGTCCAACGAATATCATCAAGTAAACTGTAACCTTCGAGCCCAAAGTATCTGGTCCCGATCAAGGTTGTGTGTATCTGGTTCTTTTAATATTCCACAGGATGGCTCGGTGCTAGTTCCGCTCAAATTGAAAGATCAAAAATAACCATTCCTGTGTCAATAATTTTGGGCTACCTACAGAGGTGAAATCGAATTCCCCCTTCTCAGGATGTGCGTAGAAATAGTATTCTTCGAGGTCAGGGACGCTGCAGCGCCGTTATTGGCCGACGTCCACTCCAAACGGGTGTTCGATTTCAACTCGGCTGAAGAGGAACCGGTGGGGCAAGTCATACGCAGCAAATCAACAACGAGTGTATGATGTTGATTTTGAGAAAATCGATCATCAAACTCGTTTGAGACAAGCAAATCAGTTCTCCGAGTTTATCGGCCTCCTTGTGGTATGTTGCACGTTTGTTTCTCGCGCCAGTATCACAAATTCACAACCCTAATGGCAAGAAAATCTGCAGCAGTGTCTTGGCACATCGATGAAGTCAAACTTCCCTCGTACTCAGGTCAATTCCAGACAAAATTGTTGGCCCCCGGCTCAGTTCATCGGCTCTGCTACAAATATATACCTCGACGCGCTGGCGAAGTAATTATGGACGGAGCTCATAGCATCGGGAGAAACGCCACAGACTGGTATACGAATTTGGACATTTGCAGTTCAACTCTGGTTCCTCGTCGGCCCGACTCGTAGTATAAAATGGGTGAGGTTCTGCTCACAATTCTGCAAGCTGGAAATCTTTCTTGCTTATCCTCTCCGTTCGAAAATGGTCTTCTCCAAGATTTTCGCTCCTCTCTTCGCGATTGTGCTTGCTGCCGCGGTGAACGCAACTCCTGCTGCGTCTCCGGAGGCGAACGCGTCGTCTGACATTGCGGTACCCGATGCTCACAACTACTTCTCAGAATCCTAACACGCTATTCCAGAAACGCACTCCTGGTAATGTCTATCTGTGCGATTCGACGGGCTGGGGACTCCCTTGTATCACCGAGCCCGCGGCTGATACTTGTGTGAACCTGCCTACCGCGCCTACCAACTGGCAAGACAGAATTCAGAGCTTCGGCCCTGACCAAGGTGCCACCTGTTACGGTACATGAATTCCGGACTGTTTTTCTTTCGTGTCTGATACATATTTTCTTCGTATCACAGGTTACCCGTGAGTCTCCGTTCGAGTTACTATTCTGTTCGAAGATTTTCAACGATTTCTGACACCAACAGGGACGTCGGGTGTGGCGGTGAGGAGTGGGGGCCCTTCACATACCGGGGCGATTCCACTGCTGGCTGGCCAACATTGCGCCCTTGGGGCCTTGCGGTCAGTTCTCACTTTATTCCACCTTTAGAAGCCGTAAAATAATTATAAAAATCCTATTAGATCAAAAGCATTTGCTGCGACATCAACAAACACACCTGCCCACACGGCGGCAGAGGCGGCAGCGGCCAGTGCCCAGGCCCGACACCTTACACCGGACATGGTATATCTCCGTTTTCAAACTCCCAGTAAACTACTAATAATTACGGTTTATGCAGCGACCTATTACTACCCTAACGGCAACTACGGTGCCTGCGGCTGGATGATAAACAACGGGGACATGGCTGTCGCACTTGGACCGGATCACTGGGACAGCGGTGCACACTAGTCTCTCGTAGACAGACGCTATAACAACTTGTGCTCGCAAGCTCGCATGTTATAGGTGCACACTGTCCAAACCATGTGCAGCGCTGACACGTCTTGCAGCCGTATCATTCCGCTGACAGTATTAATGCGTATCTTCTCGAGGCTGTGAGCAGTGGCCGTAAACTGTTCCTGGTGCGTCACCCTTCACGAGAAATGCTGTAGTTTCCTGACGCTCAAGTCGCTATTACACACGACGATGAAACGTCGGTCCTCACATTCAAAGGACAACGAAATTCCGACCGACACCGAGCTGATCCCACGCATGTGTGAGAGGTATGATGTTGTTGTGAGTACCTGCGGTGCGGCACCGCGGTTCACATCACTTTGCTTCGGAGCCTTATGTCAAGCCAACAGAAGGAGTTGTCTTCAGCCATACGGATGCTACTATGCTACAAAAAGCTCCGAGTGCTCTGGTAAATCCAAACCCGACTGTTGGACTCCGCTCAACTGCCAAGTACGTAGCCATCCCTCCTCGAATCTTCGTTCTCTGACCATGTTTGTCTAGGCTCCACCTTTTCCCCGAAATCGTAAGAGAAGACCTTCGTGCGCGCGCATTCAACCGCGAGACCTCTGCGGGTCCCACCCACGAGTTCGAAGATCCTGCCTCCAAGGCAACGCCGGATGCCGAAAAGTGTGTTCAAACTCCCGACGACCAACCAAACCGAATGGCGTATCTTCTCTTGCTTGCAGCCTTGCGAATCTCGGCGACGCGGTCCTCCGCCTCATCGTGGCGGGCCTTGTATCGGAAATGTATCCCGGGCTTCAGGCTGCTCCGGCGGTGGTGAGTACAATGACTGTTAATTGGACGTTAAGAAACCCTCTGAGCTTTTTTCCTTGTACGTGGTGGAACAGAAATTGCGGGATTCGCTACTGGACGATGAAAACTTGGACGATCTGTGAGTCCCAAGTTTTCTAATAGAAAATGTTTCTGAGTTGTGCTGTGATAGATGCGAAAAATCCCAGTATCTCAACCGTGTCAACGGTTCTTTCGCACCTACCCGTGGCATCCAAAAACGCGATATTTTCAAAGTAACTCTTCTCTCTTCAGCTTCTACTGATAGCTAAAGGCCTTCAGGCATTCATCGGTGCGATTCAGTTGGAGCAGGGGTTCGAGTCTGCGAAAAGACTGCTCGATGCACCCTTCCGGGATTATTCAACCTCGGCATACAACCTCCTGCGTGAATCGTACGGATACGCCTCGAAACAGATCAGCGTCCACATCGGCGCTCCTTCAATGCCCCAGCCCCAGCCCCCTCCCTCCTCATCTTCGCCCGACAGTTCGACCAACCACCTCGTGCTGTTAAACGAGAGCCTGAAAAAGAGCAACAGACAGGCCAGTTGGGTGTGCGCGGACTATCTGTCCGTCGGGGTGGATGCTGGGAGCAATGGCAATAGCCCCGCACCAGGATCCCCGCCGCGTGGGAGTAAAGGGGATGCGCAAAAGTGGTCGGTGGAGGTACTTGTTGATGGGGAAGTCTTCGGGTGGGCAGAGGGGAGAACGAAGAAGGCGACGCGGCGAAGCAGGCGCTTTCGCGGTTGGCCTGATGGGGTCTTTCAGAATTTCTGTCTTCTCTTCGATCGTCTTCTTCGGAAAAAAGCTACTAATAAAACTCACACACAAAATCCAAACGAATTTCGCATGTACTGTAAAAGGATGAATCTGAATTCAGAGTCAATGGTTGAAAATCAAGAGCAGATACATACATATCTCACACGCAGTCTTAGACTCTTAGTTTATCGTAGGCTATTCGCCTTGCCTTAGTATCGTACATACCTACCGTATGCTATATCTTGCATGATTAACTACGAGCCAGCTACGAGTTGGTACCGATACTACATATTTTCGTGCTGCGATATACTGACAAAAGGACGAGGACGGTCAGGCAACAAAATGTAAAGGGTGCCTCATCCCACACGACATCATTGGAATGCACCTACAACGAACAACGTCTCCTCACGAATGACCAAATCGTCGGGGCGGGCGTCCTCGAGATGCTGGATGCGCAGTTCCTTCCGGCGAGGGGCCTTGGAGGTCTGCAGAGGTCTGCAGTATCCGTTAGCAGCAGCAGAATGGCCTCTTCTAAAGGAGAGATCTGCTCGGGTCTTTCAGTCGCGGAGCTCGACAGCGGATTCGGAGGTCTGAAAGGTTGTCCATGCCCACAACATCTGGGAGTTCGGATTGCCACAGAATTTGCCACCATCAATGCCACGATCAATGACACCGGCAGACGGCACGCTTCCGCTGCCATCACTCCATCAAGCCATCAATTGCTCTGCCGTCTCTTCTCTTCCGCCTCCTTTCCCGCCTCTGCGACTTTGCTTGCTCCGTGCTGCCTGGATCAATGCAGGACCCGCAATAATATCACTTGATTACTGGCACCGAGACTTTCGGCGCCGCCCCGCGCTCGCGACCTCAAGTCCTTGGGCTTTAGAAAAACAAAAGCTTTGGCTCACTCCACAAGTACCACCGCCGATCGCGAACACACTAAAGAATCGCAGCTTGACCCGCCGCCTCCCGCCCTGCCGCCCCCGGCGTGTCTCAGGTCACGGAACAGGGGTGCTGCCTCTGAACCTCAAATATTTTGTGTAATGATAATGTAGTAAAAAATCTGATCATATTCAATTCCACACTGCTCTAGCCTTTCACAGTTTCAGGGTGGGCACACATGTACAAAAAACAAAATCAGTGTGCAGTCGCAAGTTGCCGTTGATGGCACTTTGATGGCCTTAGATGATTTGTTTGGCGAAATGCCACGGTCAATGCCACCGATCGATCATGCACGGTTCATTTCCCGGATGCTCTCCCCATGCCTGAGACATGTGCTATTCCAGCGGCACGCCGGGTTGGTTAATTATGAAACACCGAAATTACGGAAAATGCTTTGTGCACTCAGTGGCATGTGCATTTTGTCTCGATCCTTGTTCCGAGATCACCCGGACCATTCTGTGCCTGCTCCTGAATTGAAGGATATATATTCAGCTCCTCATCCCTGGTATTAGATATGACCACCCTCGCAGCGTACTATGATGGTGGCTTTGCACCCATCTCCCAATTCCCCGCCGAACTTCTGATCGAAATATTCTCACACAACATCTCCGTCGGCTTCCTCGATGGAGACACCGAGTTTTTGACCGAGCTGGACCGCCTGGCGAACGTTGGGCTCTTGACGTTGTCCCAGGTGTGTTCACGATGGCACAGCATCGTTTTTGACACCCCCAGACTGTGGTCGGTGTTGCCCTTGCACGGGGTTCTCTGGCGCACACCATTTGGCCTCGCAAAAACGATCGCATTGTTATCGGCTGCGTTGGCGCGTAGCCGGAACACTCCACTTTCGGTGGCGATCTTCGAGAGCCTGGCGCCTCGGAGCGGCAAAATGACGACCCACCATCCTGTATTCCAGCTACTTGCCCAACACTCACATCGGTGGCGGTCGGCAGATTTCACCTTTTCCATGGCGAACATCGATTTCTCTTGCTTGAAAGGGAAACTGCCGCTTCTGCGGAGCCTCAGAATCATCACCCTCACGATGCCACGGCCCCCGCATACAGCGGACTTTTTCGTGGGAGCCTCGCAGTTGAAGAGTCTCACGTTCTCCGCGGCGGCGCTCGACACAATCAGTACTATCGTACCCATCCCACAACTCAATGAATTTGGATGCTGGGGCGTGACGCCTGATACCGTTGCGCGCGCTCTATCTCTAGCATCCAAGTTGCCTTGGGGTGCGCGGCTTTTCCTCTCGTTGTTCTTTGACGTCCAGCCAGCAGACACAACTCAACCAACACCCCTACACATTTCACCCACGAGCTTGACCATTTCCTGTCTCGAAATACTTTCTTGTCACCATCCACATGCAACCTCTCAACCGCTCGGCCACATTTTTGAGGGTCTGACGTTGCCGAACTTGGAGGAACTGACACTGAAGTACCATCGTCGGCCGTTGATTCTGGAATGGCCACACGAACAATTCCTCAGATTGTGCGAGCGTTCCGCATTCCCTCTGTGCCTCAATGTGCTCCGCATCGCCGACCTCCGCATACCAGAACGGGAGCTGATCCAAGTTCTGTCTGTGCTGCATACACTCGAACATCTCGAGATCATGGAGGGGAATGGCGACTCCGGCGCGGACTCTTCCGATTTCCTCATCACCGACAACGTTCTCCGCGCTCTCACATTCCCGGCACGCCGTCTGATTCCGCGGCTACGCCATTTCGCCTGCGACTCACACTGGCAGCTGCAGTGCGCATGTGATGTCTTTCTCGACTTTGTGAAGTCGCGGCTGGAGGAGCCTGCGTTGAATGTCTTTCGCGTCGAGATATGGTCACCGCCGGATGGCGATGAGACATTGTTTTGTGCTGCGTCGTTTCACGCGCGGTTGCAGGACCTTGCGGCAGACAGTAAAGGCACGCTCCTGTACGACCTCACGGCGAGAGTCGTATAGCAGCCCCACCAGTCCGCCAGCGCATTACCCTCCTGGTGCGAAAGCTTCTCCTCGGCACGACTCGGTATTCGATTCCGCCTGCACTTTCGCGTATCGCTGCCTACGTCCTTCAAGTGCCGTGATGTCAGGCGTCTGTGTTTGGGGTGCGGATGCAGCAAGTAAAGGGTGTATTAGTGCCGACAATATTTATCCAATAAATAATTTTCAAACGCAAGCCCCAAAAATATAGCCTGTCAGTGTCGTGTTATATCATACACATGCATGCTCACTGCGCTTTCACCAAATTCGCCCCGGCTGAGCTATTCTTCAGTTAGTACTGAAGGTTATGGCAGTTCCTTTGTACAGATAAAGACTTGTGTGCGCGCGACTCAAATTTGCGTGCGCATATGACATTCCAGGTCCAGTGGAAACCCCTGTCCCGGGACATACCGAACGGTGTGGGCTGGTATCAGCTCGCCTTGGGAAAGCAAAACTTACAGCCTGGACCACAGCCAACCAAAGTGAGACTTGGTATTGGCCGGTCTTGGTTGGTATAAAAGTATTCTCAAACTCCGAATTTTTCGCCACGGGTGTAAAAATACATTAGGGCTACCTCCTGCTTGCTCGTCACGCTTCTTGCACCACCGCCGTCTGTTCGCCCCGCCGCCACCTTTCCCACATGCCGCCACGCATCTTGTGTCGCTCGTCACCACCCTGTTTCCCGGAGCCCGCCAGACGCCCGATGTACCGCTACCTGGTCCTCACCCTTGTCATTTTCACAGCTGCCCCGCATTCACCTACGCTCAAAAGTCAGTCAGCCGCTGCATGATCAACAAGTCGTTAAAGAGATGCATACCTGGAAATGCTCGTCCATGAGGATAATTGTAATGTGTTGCGCGAGGCAGTAAATGTGCCAGCATTTATACATCTCCTCCAGACGTCCTTATCCACTTAGACTCACACAATTATGGCGAAAAAAATGGGTTTGGAGAAACTACATAGATACAACCCCTTTTTCAGCATCACCAACCCCCCGCAACATCGGCAGTGCGATAAGCGAGGATAATATTATTCTACCCCCCACGCACGCTCAAATATACAAAGCATAGGGTTGAAATGGTGCGATGTCCCGTGAGCGGGGTTCAGGACAAAAGGGGAATCGAACCCCGGTTACTCCCTACGAAGAGGAGACCGACACCAGTCGGCGCCCCAGACTGCTCTTGCGAACAGCCTGAAACGACCCCCCTAAGCTGCTAAATATCATTTCATTTGCGCAAGCGCATATTAGTTTTCTCAAGTCAAATAAAAAAACCAAGGGGAAAGGGAGGAGGAAGGGGGGTGGAAAAAGAGAGAAGGTCAGAGGTATACAGACACACGGTGTCTAGTCTTCAAGAGAAGCCCCAGTTCACTGCATCGACACCATATCAGCGACCACCCTGTGGGATGATAACTCCCTTCAAAAGCTGGGGTGGCATGAGATTAAGGGGAATGAAAGGAGAAAGGGCGCGCACCTGGCTGAACTCTTCATCGTTTTGAATCGCCAGCGAGAGGTAGCGGGGGGTGATCCTCTTCTTATTGTGTTCATGAGTGACGTCGCCGGCGAGCTCTACAATCTCGGTGACGAGATACTCAAGAACGGCGGCAACGTAGACTAAAAAAGAGTGAGGGAAAAAAGCCAGTCAACGAGAAGACTGCGCACCAGATGCTTTCACGCTGACACGTTTGTTCAACCGACGCTTGATCCTGGCTGTCGGAAATACGAGGTCTTCTTTCATTGCCAGTGGTTGATGTTGTGCAGCTGGCTGCGTTGCGGCGGTGACCTGTGCTTGCTGCGCTGTGGAATTTTCACTGTGGGCAAAGTGAAGCAATAGCTGTGCATGTTGGGCTTCTAGGATGTTGAACAACGTCAACAATGGTAGCGAAAAGCACACATGTAGGACACATACCAGCTCTAGGCATCTTCAATGGATATGATAGTAGGAGAAAAGGGTAAGGTCTTAGGATGAGTACGCATTTGTTCCGCCTCCTGACCCCTATCCCGATGAGGAAGCCTTTTTTTGGTTCCGCGGACAATCACTGTCAATCAGTGGCAGTGCGTCTGCCATACCGGCAGTCCTCTGGAAAAATTCAAGACGAAGATGGAGAGGGATTCCAACAATGGGTATTCGTTCGACTTCGTCGACTCCAGGCTCAAGCCGGGGGAAATTGCTGCACTTAAGCAGGTTCCAACCCGTGCGGACCTGGACCGCGCGTGCGACGTCGCTTGGAACGAAGCTGCGGCCATTGCGACACAGTTTTGTGGGATGGAGATCCCCGAGCTTCCTCTCTCGAGCGACGACATACATCCCCATTTCCGTCCGTCAACCACATCTCGGGACGCAGCTGGAGATCCCGAATCAGAAGCCATTACTGACGCAGAAACCGACTCCGAGTCCGACTTGGAGTATTCACTGACTTCAAACGATGTCGATTTCGAGTTGGATACAGTGCGCCGCCTGCCCCATGCACTTCAAGAGGTGGTGCGCTCAAAGGACAAGCTCACTGACAAGGTGCTCGGGAAGAATTTGACATTTTCCCAAGCCTTTGCGCATGCGGCCCACCATATTGTGACGGAGAGCTACCTGGCAGAGGAGGTCGCGAAAGACGAGGCCGAGCTTGAGGCAATTGACCAACAATTGGACGCTGACCCCGACACGCCCGTGCACGGAAAAATGTTGATTGCTAATTTGCTCAACCCAACCCCGAAGACCCCGGCGCTCAGAACCATACCTACATTCCTCCCATCCGACGGCACACCAATTCCTCGCCACGTACTGGTAGCGCAACGTCGGCGCCACTGTGCCGAGACGAAGGTGAACTCCGAGAAAGGCCGAGACTTTCAAACCAACGTCGAATATCTTGGCGGGAAGTTTTCGCTCAATCACGCGGCGCACCAGTTGAAGGAAGCTCTTCAACAAAGCGAAGGAATGCGCCAGGATACAATGTCTCAAAAAACCAGATATCAGCGGTGGGTTGCGACTGGCAGGGCCGTTGAGTGGAGTCTGGGTTGTAGGCTTGATGTTACTCTTAAAGACGCGCACAGTGCGTATTCCTTCTTGTTACGCCGTCAAACCTGACACACTTGAAAGTTCCAAATCTGCGTAGCCGCAGTGTCAGTGCTATTACTCCGATACAACTGGACTCCCTTATTATCATGCGCAGCGCGGTTCGACTTTACTTGGGAGAGGTGGTAGGAATCTACAGATATGGCTCTGTATCTGGCAGACATGAGAGCTTCGTGACCGCGGAGACCGTCGACGGCCTGAGTTATCTCAGCTTGCGGGTGTACGAACAGGTCAGTCGACACAAATTTATGAATTGAACATGCCTAACATAATACAGTTACACCCGGGATACAACATGTTCTAGCACATTGTTCCTCCAGAACGAGCTCGACGAGATGCTTTGGCTTTATTCACGTACGCGCCTGTGTCGGAGCTCATATATCTCTTGTCGGGCGCCAAAGTGTCGAAGAAGGGTGAGGTGCATTGCCTTAGTGCAGGTGAGGTAGGATGGGAGCGGTGGGAAGCCCTGCGATCGACGGCCGTATATCGGCTACTTGGAATCGAAAATTCGGCGGATGATTCAGAGGAGGAGGAGGAGGAGGAGGAGGATGAAGAAGATTATGAGGAGCCGGAGGGGACCAGCTCGAAAAAACGCAAGCCAAAGCCACCTCGGGGCGCATCCAAGAAGCAGAAGGAGGCTGCAGCAGAGAAGCAGAAGGTACAGCGCAAAAAAAGAAGACGGCAGGAGGAAATCGGACCGTGAGGGCAGCGGCAACAGTGGCGAGGGGTCGCAAAGAGAAGAAATAGTGGATAGTACACCTCTGGAACACGAAAATGCGCCTGGGGCCGGAAAAAAAACCGCTTTTTGGATATCCCTCTCCGAAAATAAGGTAAATCAAGGCTCTGAGCGCAAATTTCATAAGGTAAATCAGTGGATTTTTGAGTGAAAAAGCGGAGGAAGTTCCAAGGGAGTGTCCGCGGGACTGGTTAGGTCGTGTTTTTTTTTCTTCCTGGGGAACTCCCAGCTGCGCCCGACTGAGGGCTCTCAATTTATTCGAGTACGTTCTCAAGGTTTGTGGGTATGTGCATATCTTTGATTCGGAACACCACGCACACTCAAATCCGCCCACCATTCTAGCCCGACCCACATATTTACCCCCAAGACCTAATAGGGAAGATGGTATCCCGTCCACAGAGAGCTGATCACGGAGCCTAGTATATCTCAGGTAAGTCGAAAACCCCGGTTCGGATCCGGGTTGGGTCGTTCTTTGTCTCTCAGGCTTTTACTTATCCGTTCGATATTTTTTTGCCTCCCGGTCGGATTTTCAGCCCACAGGGCGGCAGCGGCGGCGGCGGCGGCGGCGGCGGCCAGTGCCCAGGCGCGACATACACCGGACGCGGTATATCTCCGTTTTCAAACTCCCAGAAAGCTACTAATAATTACGGTTTATGCAGCGACCTATTACTACCCTAACGGCGGTCTCGGCGCCTGCGGCTGGCCAATAAATAACGGGGACATGGCTGTCGCACTTGGAACAGATCACTGGGACAGCGGTGCACACTGCGGGCAACAAATAACCGTTACATGTACGCATATTTCCACTCACTTAATCATGGGTATGAACATTTTTTTCAGTTGGTGGTGCCACCATCTGTGTTACCGTCGCAGACTTGTGCCCCGGTTGCCAGGTTCCCAATGGGATCGACTTGACCCAAGGTGCTATGGCTGCGCTTGATCCAGATTGGTTTGCCCACGGCGTCGACACTGTCCAGTGGGGCTTCGCTTGATCCGAGCTGGTATCCCCACGGTTTCAACACTGCCAGTGTCCAGTGGGGTTTCTGACTCCCTACCCACTCACTGCTGCCTCCTTTTGTTGTTCATCTCGATCAAGTTGGTTTGTTCTCCTGAAAAAGGCGGGGAAAGAAGATAAGGTTTTGGTTTCAAATGTGTCTTGAAAAGAGAAGTTACTGGTTGTAATCCGTGTTTGTAATACAAATTCAAGTGTATGCCTCTTCTTTTTGACATCATGAAGCCGGCGACTAATCGCATATAAATACTTGCGACCTTTGACAAGACAAGGCTAAGCCGATTTCAAAGGGGTTTATCACTCACAATCTTCGGTAAAGTTGAGTTTGGGCAGTAGCTATAGTGTTAACGGATATCGGTTTCCAAGAAAACTGTTTTGACTTCGTAGCCCAACCACTACATCTCGATCCCAAGCTCAGCCGCCACAGCAAGCCGATGTTCCTCCAGGCTCGTCCTGCTCCCTGTGCACGACGGGATCGAAGCCATGACCATTGACAAGTATTTCGCCTCCCATCAACGGGAACATACCGTCCAATATCTCATCGTGTCCCCCAAAAGGTGATGAAAATCGTCCATTTCAAGGGTCATGAAGGGATTTCTGTTGATATGACACGACTGGATATACTCTTCCAGAGCCACGAGCAAGATATCAACGCGTTCGTCCCCCCGTTCTAGGTGAGGGATCCATATCTGAATACGCCGGATGCGAGGGGAACTGTTCATGGTGGGGGTCCAACGTCTCGATTTGGCTGAGTGCATGAATGCAGGCTGCGGCGCCTCTTTCTACGTTGAGGTACACCGTTTCCAGTCCGGGAGGAGCTTTATTACGGTCTGCCACAAAGCCTCCCCCAGGTCGGATCCGTCAACATATCTAATCGATCCGGACGGGGTGGCTTTGAGAAAATTCTCCAGGATTTGACGCAGGTCAGCCTGGCTGTCAGGGAGACAGGTAAAGGCAAGGGGGCAGCGCTCGGAGTGCCGGCCTAGAGAACGGTGCAGAACAGTGGCGCATAATAGCGCTATTTTGCCGGAGCGCACGCTCGGGCGCTCCAGATTTGTAATCTCGAGCAGCATCGAAGCCGTCCTTGCCCCAGGAAACAGAAGCTGTTAGATCGAGCCCAAAACAATATCGTTCATGTCTGCGCCGACATGGATACCAGCCATGACAAATACCATACACGCCGCTGCAGGGATGCGGACGTGATTTAGGAACGCCGCGCAAGAGGCAACGTCATCCGAAAGCTCTAGTCGTCCCAACTTCTGGAGATCCACGGAGGGGTAGAGTCAATTTGGAGGGGATGGCATAATGCAATGGAGCTTCAGGGTGTGCAGATGCGGACAGGAACAAAGCATATCGAGCAATCCGTTGAATGTACGAGGAAGGACGGGCAAAAAGGGGGGTTGTCTGCGTCAAGGACAGTGTATTCAGGCCACTGAGGGAAGTCCATGGAAAATCGACGTCTTTTAACCTCAATTGATCTAGGCTGGGGAGTCAATCGAATAGCGCATTAGGGAGAGCCTCGACGAAACCCTCAGGAAGTGCGTTCGGTTTGTAGTGAGGATTCACGGAAGGGATGAGAGGATGGGGAAATTGTAATTTGGTAGCGTGGCAATCAAATTGTAGACGGACTGTGCTTCCCCGCTAAGCTTGAGCGTGCGAATGCGCTCGGAATGGTCCAGTATAGCTTCGATATAGGTGGGTGATAAAAATTTCAGCTTCAAAGACAGAAGAACGACGCCCGAAAATTTGAGTTGAGAGAGGACACGGGGAGGTCTCGGGGAAATGTGGGGGCGCTGATGCATGCCCACAACACATGCGCCGCCAGCGCAAGTGCACGCCAATGCCGACAAACGTACATGATTTTCGTCCATTTCAGATTAAAGAGGGCGTCGGAATCAACGACATAGAGGAGCTCAGTCGGAAGGCTGAAGATCGGGGCCATTGCATTTCGTTTCGCTTTCAGCACTGCGATTTCGGTATAGTGCCAGGCAATTTGTCGTCAACGGCAGACATCGTGGCTCCAAAGTCTGTCAATGGCGCTGTAGTGGCTCCTGAAGAGTCGAATGCGAGATGAGCCCGAGTAACACGAAGGCTAAGCGAATAAACGAGGTTACTTACGCGGGCTCTATCTCATCAGATTCCAAGTTCACCATGGAAGACAGCAAAGCTGCGCCCGGGCCGTGATGATGGCAAGAGCCAGGAGGCCCGGAAGCAAATAGTGGTAAAGTGGCGGAAGAAAACGGAAGTGTCTCGGAAGCAACCGGCGAGCATTCAAGTGGCGGTTCGCTTGGTTCAATGTTCGATTTCAGACATTTGCGCGAACCAGATATTGGAGGAAACTAGCTCAAAGAACCCCGTTCCGTCTTTTGACAAGTGCATCTTGCTCGACTTCGACAGATTTTCCATTGTTTTCTATTCGATCTGAACATTCGGCATAGGTTTTGACCCGATGTTGGAGCCACTGTGCTGGTATCGCGCCTTCTGCAAAGCTCAATCTCTGAGATTAACGTGTATTCTGCATGTAATCAAGTTCGATCGTCCTGCGGTTCAACAGACTCGCTTCCGAATATCTTAAATTTTGGCCTCCGTGCGTGTACAATGTGTCAAGGATTAAACTTCTAAGCCCTAATAAGGTGCAACCACTACGGCCCTGCTTTGAAGAAAGGGAGTTTGATTTACATGTTTGTGTGCAGATGATGGCTAGTACTTACTGCCAACATTGGGTTAAGGTGTGCGAAAAAAGACCCTTGTGTTCTCTTCTTTATTTCGTGCAATACATACATCCCTTTAGCATTACATCCGTACTACCCCGCAATCAAGGCGGAATGTTTCTCGTTCCAGGTGTTTACCTAGCTCCCTTGCGATTTCTGCGTGTCGATACTCCACTCTGAAAAATGACGTTGAAAGGGTGGAAGGGCAATCAATAATGAATATCTCTCTGCGAGCTAGGAGGGGATTCAAATCGATGGTGGAAAATTCAACAGCCGGGGTTCTGCGAAAGGACGGCCATTATTTATTAAATTCTCGGAAAACTCGCATATCGGCGTGGTTCTCCGGATTTCCATACAAAATCAACCTTGTGCGCGAAACTCCAGGGATGAGCCTTGAGGTTTGGATCTCTTCAATCAAATCCGAGGCCCTCCATCAAGCCGCTCGGCGGCTAAGATCAGCTCATATTTTCGTCCTAACGGTATGGCCTACAAATGTCTCATTATAGATGGTTCAACCAGGCCGGGTTATTTGCGACTGCCGTGTTATACAGACTATTTCGAACAAATTACTGATAGTAGCTGCCTTGACAAGAGACTGGCTTCAGAGAGCGTGTGCCCGCGATCTCGCTACAAATTCCTTGTCCTCTGGGCTGAGCCCGAACTCGAACTTCGAAAATGTGTCCGCAGCTTCAAGGAACTCCTGCTCAATTATTCTTGGTTTTGCCGCCGTGCGAGGGGTGATGCGGCACTTGAAAGGTTCTGGCGCCGTCGAAGATCCCTGCACAAGTTGACATGTAAAAATACTACATTCAACTATCCCAGGAAATGAAATACCCACCTGCTCATACGCGAAGATGTCCACCGGAATCAGATTTCCATTCGTGTCGATATCATGTTCGAAATTAAACGCCCACAATAGGTTCATGACGTTGAGGTTCTGAGGAAGCATCAGTATATACTAGAGAAGTGCGGAACAGTCGTACGATCGAATTCTGGGCTAGATACATGCCCGGACAGATTCTCTGAAAAATTCAAGTTCCAGACACAAGAAGACTAAAGAAAAACTTACACGACCAAAGCCGAAAGGAAAGGTGGGCTTCAAGTCGCTACCATCAACTCCAAGTTTCGTCCCATTTTCAGACAACAGATATCGCTCGGGAAGGAAATCTTCCGGGTTGTCATAGAGCGCTAGACGACAGAGAATTAGTTGAACAGAACCACAGGAATGAGTGTTCTCTTGCCCGGGTCGTGGAATATGCCCCCTGAGTAGGAGATGAGCAACATTGCTTGACCTTGGATGATGGTTGCGTGTATGAACTCACAGATGTTTGCGAAGATGGTCGTGCCTTTGGGAATTATATAGCCTCGATACTTCGAGAGTTGACCGTAAGGATTTAGTCAAACAGCAGAGAATTAGCATACCGCTTCTGAGGTCAGGGTTGCATGTGGTATGCCGAGGGGAGCGACCGGACGGAATCGGTGTGTCTGAGTCGATCATAAGTAATTCATAATTCAATGGTCACCGAAGCCAACCTACCTCAGAAATGATTGCGCGAATATATGGCATTTGTTCGAGATCTTCCAAAGTTGGCAGACGATGCTCGCCGACGACGCGATCGATTTCTTCGTGGCCTTTTTTCTGTGCTTCAGGATACGCAATCAAGGCTAAGACCAGAGACTGGATGTAAGAAGAGGTTGTATGCGTGCCGGCCTCTAGGAGAAGACTGTCAGTTTCAAACACGGATGCCCAAGCGGTATTTCAACCTAGAAGTGCTCCACCAAACCAGCTGGAAGCCGGAGTCAACCTTGATCATCAACACAACTAAATACGAAAATTTCACCCAGTCATTTCTTCATCCATCCCCAATTCGGCTTGACGCTCCAGGACTTTTTCCATGTAGCTGCCGTTGTGCTGGTTGCGACGAATTCTCTCCCGAATTTCCTCAACCAACCCAAAGTATCGTGCGCGGTGCAGATTTCTGATCTCTTTACAGTCGCGCTTCCACTTTGCCCACCGCTCAGGGATGAGTTTCAAGACGGGGATTGCGTCAACGGGCGGGGTGGAACCCGGTTCCATTAGTGCATTCCAGGCATGCATTGCGTTCATAAATGCAGCGACTTCTTCGGTTTCGTATCGTGGCATGCGCCTGCCGTGCAGGACCGAATAAATGACCGAAATTGAGTAGCGCTGCATGTCGGTATAGAAAGACTGATTGGACCGCAGCTCCAGTGCCGGCTATTGGCTCGAAATTATAGGGACTTACTTGCGGCGAATGGAGAATATCGTGAAGCAGCTGGGTAGCTTCCGCTCGCTGAATGGGTAGATGTTGGCTAATAGCGAGGGGTGTTAAAATCACGGCCGACGCTCTTCTTTCAGCCTTCCAAGCTGGAGCTGAGAATGTGATGAGCCCCACGATAAAAGACTGAGTGCAATTCAACACAACTGAAACGGGCGTGAACCATGTGCAGTCCATCAGTAACGAGGTCGCCAACATAGGTTGGAGGTCTGTCCGCTGTGGTGCTGCTCCGTTTGTGCAGTAGCTCTCTTACGGCAGCTGCATCTGTGAGAACGACCACGGTATCCTTGCCTATTTTCAGCTGAGAGAAGTGCCCATGATTTATGATCAGCATCTAATTTTCCACAAAATTGCACACACCGAAAACAGGCCACCGTACTTTCTTGCCCATTCCGTGAATCTGTGGAGTACCTAAATTAACATCTCATTCCTGGGACGTATAACCTACCTGTAGTGCGGGAATTTGGTCGGAAAGATATGGGCGTTGCCAAGAATGGGAACCGTAGGTGGCCCAGGTGGGAGTCCCTTCTCGCGAGAACCAACTTTCAGGACGATCACAACACAGAGAGCTACGAGAGAGAAAAGTAGGAAGGCCATGAAGCGGAACAGAAAAGGCGCCCCTCTTGTACTAAAGCCCGGTCAATATGGAAAGGAACATGAGGAAATAGCGGATTGTGACTCAAATTTACAAATCAACGGCGGCGCCAGCGATTTGTGTGAATCGGTGATAGCGAGTAACCGGCTTAGGTAGTATTCTTGGTCAAGAAACACGCCCAGCGGGTCCTGCAGCCTGCTGCTCGGTGAGCACTTCTTTCGGTTCCTTCTCCTTTCCAGTGGAATCGTGTCAGAGGAGATATAAGGCAACAACCTTGGTGATGCCAGACGACGTCGCAGTGGGAAGAGGGAGTGGCGATGAGGCTCGGATCATCCCGGATCGCTGGTGTGATTGTCTCCTCTAGGGATCCCCACCGTAACCGTACAATACCGTAATACGGTTACGGTTATACGCAACCGTAACCGTCCCGTATAGGCCCTCACGCGCCTCGATACGGTTACGGTTTGGCCCGTACCGTATACCGTACGGACCCGTAAGAAAGCCGGCCGTATACGGTACTATACGGTATTTTACGACCGTAATTCTACTAAATATGGTACGATTTTGTCTCACGCCGAGTCCACCGGAGCCAAAAATAAGTGATGACGCGTCCTCCAAGCTGGTCGGTTAATATGATCCTTAAATGATTGCTCCGGCTTGGCTCCGCCCATCCTTTACTCCACGGCGCATCAAAACCACTGTTGTCTGCCCGTATCACATTTTATTTCAATGAAATTCAAGATCTAGTAATTTTTTACTTGTACTGAACAAAGCTGCACTCAATTCCGATGCGCTTTCCTAGCATCGACCTCACGCACGCGCCTTCGTGTTTCCTGTCCAAGATTTCAAATTCAAGCGCCACAGTGGCCACTGTGACTCGCGAACATTCCAGAAATTTTGCCCAGCCGATACGGTATAAAAGGGTGGTGCAGAACGCTCTAGCAGGCAACACCGAAACACAGTTGAGTTCTGTGTGCAGCATGTCCCCATACGCTCGTGAGCGCATAAAAAGAGGCACGCTTCATGCCGCTTTCGTCTTAATAATTCTAATTTCAGTTTAGCTCATAATGGCCGCGAGACGCGTGGTGTTTTGGCTGAATCCACATCCAAAGCAGTTGGGTCATCGACACGCACAGTTCTCTGTTTCTTTTTTACCTGCGCCCTGCTTTTTCTGACTCCCCTCCTGGTCTGCTTTCTGGCTTTTGGTGTGGTCTCATATGGGTTCTCGCTATCATCGCAGTCTGTTGTCTCTCTCGGCCATCATCTCATTTCTGGTGTGCATCCTGCTGCCTTGTTTGCCTCGCTCTATTCCTACTGGACGGCTTTATGCGTGTACTTTGGTGTGTTTTCCTGATAATCTCTTTCAACGGACAGAAACTAATGCTTGTAGTTTACTTGAAACGTCCACATGCCCTCAACACTGTTAAATATCAGACATTCAATATTCCGTGGAGGTTTAGACGTGATCATGTCTCCCACATGCGACTTGACCGTTTGCGGCGTGTTCTTCACCCCAGGTTGTCGTCCGGGACTCCCCGTAAGAAAAGTGAGTGCTGCTTTGGACGTGAGCATACCGGATTGACTAAGTAGAATCAGTGAATAATTTGTTCAGCATCTTTGTTAATATCGCAGGAGCTGAAACAATTGTTCTGAGTAAGTACAAGTGTTCTCTTGATCCGAAATTCTTGACGCAAATTATACTCCAGCTGTAACTCCAACGACAAGAGTTTCGGATGTCCGAGATGCTGTTTGTCATTTAGGCTACGCGCGGTGCTTCGAACAGGGACCAATTTATCTCATGGGTCGTTGGCGTTCACTGCATGCTCAGGAGACAATGTCCGACCTTGGTGTTCATGGCTTACGCCATTTTATTCTACCGTTTCGTGTTCTGGGCGGTGCCCCCGGTATGTGAAAATTTGTCCGTATCGTGTCGTGCTAATTTTCGTTCCCAGGAAAATTCACAGTGCGTGACGATGGAGCAGTCGTTGATGAGCACGGCTTCGAGCAGTGTGCTTTGAGCGCCGATGGCACCTTGAAAGACTCAGACGACATCGAGTTTGGACCAGATCCTGGTACACCGCCACCCGAAGCGTCAGGTTCGTCTGAACTATTTCTCATGTTCAAATACTCACCTGGTTGAAGGGTCCCGCCCTAGTCGCGGAAAGAATCCGCGCTATCGCGAGATCATTGACGCTGAAGCTGAAAGAATATCGGATGACGACAAGCCGGCAAAATCCAAGCGGAAGCGTAAAACCCACACTACAAAAGGAAAGGAAAAAGCGACAGAATCCGACCAAGAGTCCGCGTTCTCAGCCGACTCGGAAAGCGACTCAGACAGCGAGGCAGGGGCAGAAATCAGCAACGAGGAAGTGAGTCGCATTTGGTGGTCTATATACTTTGAATAACCAGTCATCCAGCTTGCGGAAAGCCTCCCAACAAAGACACTTCCGCAAGGCAGCTCACGCCGCCCGAAGAGCTCGCATGAGCAAGGGCGACGCCGGAAAAAACGAAAAACCAATCCCGACGAAAAGAGAACCAATCCGGATTCCGGCTCTCAGCGCGACATGCCTGCGAATTCCTCTGAACCGGTCGAATCAACAACCAAGGTATATATTCAATCCGTAATATCAAAAATTGATTCACCCAATTTGCGTAGACAAGCGGACGAGCGACACGAAATCCCATCTGGTATTTTTTCACGGGTCCAGTTCACGACCACCGTAAGAAAGTGAACCCTGGGGATAAAGAAATTGGGTGCGTACTTCTAATTGTTGTTATGGCGCATTGTGTTTACTAATGGTCGTAGAGGAACTTTTAATCGATTTTCAAGAGTTAATTGGAGAGCACTCGGGCGAAAATATGGCCGAGATTGTATGGAAAACGCTGAAAGACTACGGGTTAATTGGTCGTGTGAGTTTAGATTTATATATCCTATGGGCTCTGAACTCACCCTCCACGCAGGTTATGGCGTTCATGATGGACAATGCGACCAACAATGATACGCTAATCGAGTCTATCGAACAGAAGTGCATAGAGGAGGGCGTTCCGTTCTCTGCTGAGCATTCCCGCTTGCGATGCATGCCGCATACAGTCCATCTCGCTGTCCTCCAAGTATGGGGTGTAATCCTATCATCTGCGCCATCCTTATATCATTTCACAGCTTCTAGAAGCGATTGGCGCAATTGAGAAGCCGTCAGAGAGGCGCACTGCGTCTCCTTACCAGGAGTTCGTCTCTGTTCCGCCCGGAGTTGAGGATGAGGAGGATGAGTCCGAGGAAGCCATCGCTATTGACAACGATGGCGATGGTGATGACACTGGCCCCATGCCTTTGGGAATCAAGGGATCAGTTCGAAAGGTCAGCGCTTCGCTGGATGCATAGTACAACGAGATGTTGAACCAGATATAGCTTCGAAAGGTTATTCGTGCCGTTCGGTCCAGTCCCCAACGCCGTCGGCACTGGTACAACATAATCTCACCTTCAAAAATTAGGGCTGGAGTGCACATGCTCATACTCGACGTCAAGACACGATGGTCATCAACCCACCAAATGATGAGTGAGTTCCTTGTCGCATTTTACGTGCAATGCCTCAGGTTCTTATTCAGATCGGGCTCTCAAATACCGCCCCGCAATTACTCAGTTCATCGCCGATAACCCCGACCTACACGGGGTCGAATTGACAATGCACGACTGGAATGCAATCAGCCTGGTCTCGGACTGGCTGCTTCACTTCCGTTCAGCCACGAGTCAAATGTCCAACACATCACGCCCGATGCTCTTCTCGACACACAAGATTTTTCGCGGTCTTCAGAAAACCTTGAAAGAGAAGCTCGTGGCGCTCCCGAAAGATTCATCTCCGGAACTCGTTGAGGGCTTGACGAAAGCTCATCGAAAGTTAAGTGACTATTATTACAAGTACGACAAATCCCCATTTTATATTTGGGCCGCTCGTACGTTTGAATCTCCACTATCTGGCAATGACTGACACATTCGCAGTTCTTGATCCTAGGCTCAATTATAAGAAACTTCGTAAGGACTACGCCGGTGATCCAGAACTTTCGAGATATCTTGAAAAGCAGAAGAAGGAGTTGCGGATTTATTTCGATGTGCATTACCCGACCTCCGTGTCCTCCAAAACAACCCGTTCATCCACTGCGACCACTCGAACAACGACCGGATCAGAGTCTTCTCACGGGCCTATTAATTTCGACGACGACGGCTCGGATGACGACGTGGGGATGGACGAATTAGAGACTTACTTCGACGCTCCTCGATCCAGAGACGCGGACCCTGTTCAGTGGTGGTATGCTCGGAAGGCCGAATACCCGCGTTTGTATCAATTTGCACGAGATATTATGTCCATCCCCGGTACGCTTGTTCAACTTTTCTGGCAATGTAAAGGAAAGGCTAATGAATTGAGCTAGGTTCTGCCGTTGCAGTTGAGCGTGTTTTCTCTGGTGGGAGAGACACCATCTCTCTCCGGCGAGCACGTTTGAAGCCGGAAACCATCCGGACTTTGATGTTGCTGAAGCATCATCTTCGCTTAAAGCGCAAGCGTCTCGGAGACCTTCTTGAGACTGTGGAACAGGTTTAAATACATATAATTATCTTTAATTCAAATTTTAATTGATCTTTACGGTCGTATACCAACCGTATACGGTCGTAATACCCGTAAAATGTACCGTACCGTACCGTAAAGGGGTCCTGGGCAAGTTTTACGGTTACGGTTACGGCCGGTTAGGGACCCGTAATTGACCGTAATCGTTACGGTCGTAACCGTATACGGTACGGTGAGGATCCCTAGTCTCCTCTTGCCATCTAAGGAGACCGAGCAGGTTGATCGTCACCCTACCGAAACAACCTGCCAAAGGTTGTATTCCAGCCTACCGTAGACTTATAGCCAAGCTAGAGTAGGATGTATTTCAGGTATCCATCTGTAGGATAACATAGGCTGTTTTTTAAAGTTTTCATCCTACGGTTTGTCCGCCTTATTAGCAACCAAGACAAGGTTGATTCACGATTTCAACCAACGGTAGGTTGAACAGGGAGCCTACTATAGCTTAAAATATATCCTGCATTTGGCTGTACAGCAGCCTACGTTAGATTGACGGGGATATTCACAATACGATAAAATGAATATATTGGGTATTTATCGACGGCGTAAGTAGTGCGACGACAGACCACGAGTCCCAGCGAACAACCGACGCTCATACCGGTACATTCCGCCTCGGCGACGAGGACCTCGACGTTGCCCGCAAGCGGCGCGTATGAGAACATTTGGGCGGAGAGGTGGCAAGATTGTGGCGCCACAATCTTGCCACCTCCCCCACCTCCTCGTTGCTCGAGCTCCTTGCACACTTTCCTCAGTTGGAAGTTCCCTATTCCTCGCCATCCAGTTCCCTATTCCTCGCCATCCCGAGCTCGAGATCGGTGAACGATTGTTCGATCCTCCTTCAATGGAGAACACACCCCAATCGTCGCAATGATCTTTGCTGCACACCACCCTCAGACTCAGAGCGCACCGTAGTACAATGATATGAGATCATCAAATAAACGAGTTCCTAAATCTATCTGAATCCCACAAAACCATTAATAACCCAAGCCACCTTATTCAACCTCTAAACCCAAAGCCAGCAGAACGAAAGTGAACCACGAGCGGCGGGCAAGTTAAAGGGTCCACTGGACGGAGATCGCACCATCCTTGAGCCAGTTAGGATCGAGTGCGGACATAGCACCTTGAGACAAGTCGACACTGTCACCCTGGCAGCCGGGGCATCTGTCCGCGACAACAACTGAGATGCTTGCACCGTTGTCTGAAACATGTTAGTTCCCAAGATTAAGGGGAGTTGAAATATGCATACAGCCGACGGTTACGGTTTCCCCGCAATGGGCGCCGTCGTCCCAGTGCCCCTCGCCGAGCGCAACGATGAAGTCGGAGTTCTGGATCACGGTGCCACAAGCTCCGGTCCCGCCGTTGGGGAGGTAATAGGTGGCTGGAGAAATTCTCAGTATCCTGCCTTTTGAACTTGAATTGAATGGAAACTTGCCGGTGCCAGTGTAGGTGGTTGCAGGAGCCGCACTCGCTGCAGCGGCAAGCACAATCGCGAAGAGAGGAGTAAAAACTTGAGAGAACATGTTCAAGTAGAGGAGTAAGCAGAGGAGGGATTCAGCTTGAGGAATTGCGAACCAAACTCCATAATTTATACCCTGCCCAGCGCGCCGATGAGGAAGGAAAGGATGCACGGACCTGTGGTTGAAATCTTGAGTTGGCTCCCGATGTCTGTGGTATTTCGTTGCCAGTGTTCTTGTAAATGTGACAAGGGCGCGGTGGGCCGCTTGGTGGCCGACCAAGTCGGACCATATTTGAAGTCGAAGCACAGAGCCGAGAAGCCGGCATATCGGCACAGCGGACCTTGAACCACAAAGGCACGCGGAGGTGACCGGCATGGTCGCGGAAATCAAAAGAAGACGCGGAGTCTAAAGGCCTGAGACGGACAGACGGGTAGCCTAATTTTATAAAGAGGATTGGGTTCTGTTCTCACCGTTTTTAATGAGCTATATGCGGATTTATGTCAGGGCCATCTCATCCAAGCCGACACACTCTTACGAACCAACTAAGTGTTTGATACTACCAGTGCGTCGTTTTGTCTAGATACAACAAATGTGGGAGGTAGCACAGTCTCTCTTGTTGCGAAGCTGATTTTACGCGGAGGAAGAAAAGGTTCCACGCCTATAAAAATGAGTCCTATTCCAGTCCGGAACCCGTCATTTGGTGACTGACTGCTTCCGCTGTGGCTTCCGTTTATTATTTGAACCCCTGAGCTCATACTGGTTACGGAACGCAATGGCAGCAATTTCAAATGACTAGACCTACACCGCCAATTGGTCGACAGGTGGCGGGCATGTGGGCGTGAGTTGTGTGTGACATGGCCCGGGAGACTGGCAGACAGCTGCCGATTAGAGTTATGCAACGTTCAATAGTGAATGGCACCACCATGGGGCCAGGTTAGGCTGGAGGCCAGCTGTGCAGTAAGCCTGTGATTCAGCTGTTGTACCACATCCAATAATTATATGTTCTCCGCCGTTCCCTATGCCGTTACTCGAATATATTGTAAATCATTCAAATTGTTAGCATTCTAAGTACATCGTACATGTTCTACACAGACCCTCCTTGAACCAACGTCGCTGTGTTGATGACCGCAATGTCGATGAGGTCGTCGACCCCTTGTTGGAATTCACCGACGGCTGTCTCGTCGATGGGGTCATGTGTTTTGCCATCCAGAAGCTTGCAGAATGCTCTGAAGAGTTGCAAATCAGGATGAATAAAACAGATCTGAATGAGGCACACACCTGGTGATCTTCTTCGTGTCTGCCTCCCTCCGATTTTTGCGAGACGCTTGTCCAGTTTGTCCCAGTAGTCCGCGCCCGGGAACTTGAGATAGACCTTGCGCTATCACCAACTTGAGACCGTTGACAAGCGAGATTTTTTTTTGGAAACTCACCATGAGGGTCATGCGAGCGCAGAGTGTGACGCTCGCATTGGGTCCCCTTGACGATGGCCTGCGTGCGTGAAGTATATTTTGATGTGTGGCATCGGAGGCATGGTCCTTGTCGTCCTTGTGAGTCTTGACGCTTGCGTCGAGCTTGAGACATCCAATTAGAAAGCGATTAGGTCATCGATGGACTTCGTAAAACTTCTTCGGTCGCCGTCGGCCTTCCTTGTGAATTTTGGCGAGGCGTACATCAAGTTGAGGAAGAATCGAAAAGAATACAAAAAAAGACGTTGGCTTGAGGACGAGAAACAGAACTTGAAGAGACGGGATGTTCTGGCGGCAATGTGGTGCGGTTGCTGGCACCAAGGCTGACACGACGACTAGAGTGGTTGGCCCTTGAGCAACTTTGCTGTATTTGAAATTGCAGCGAGAAGCTGCAGAGGGATGGCGCATTTGGGCTTATTGGTGAGACGGAGCAGAGAACGGTCGGTTGAGGACAACGAAACAATTGCAGTACTCCAGATTGGCTCTCTGGTGGTCAACGGTCCCTCAGAGTTCTTGAAGCATTGACGACAGCGAGCTCCAATGGGCTTCGGCGGTCTTGTTGTTGCCAAGCGCAAGAGTGAGCTGGTACACCCCCAATTTGGTCGGAGGTATTTGACAGGTCGGCTGTCAGATGTCCGGGGATATCCTCCGAAATCTTGATCGGACATCGCTGGGATGGTTTGGAGATCTCTCGTCCACGACGGTTCTGGAATACAAGCTTCTTTACTACAAAACTTGGATTGGAGTGTACAGAGGCCATTCAATGAATGTTACAAGCTTTTGGTATAAGGATGATACCTCACAGAGGCTGTTTCACCTTTTCTGAATTTATGTCCCGCCATATGGTCCGTGCGTAGCACGTGAAGTTGATCAACTTCGCCAAACAAGTCATAACTCTTGGCCCACTCTTCCTTTCGTCTCCCATCTTGCTTCCATCTCACCCCACCCTGTTTCTGGTTTTTGACCTACATACCCTTTATTTGGTCAAGTCCATGCTCCCTCCCTGCACCCAGTCTTGAGCCGTCTTCAATGCACCCAGTCTCGTGCTCCATTTCCAATGCACCAAGGCCCAACTTGCTTGATGGCACTCTCCTTGCTTTCAGACCTCCCCCGCCAAGTTCCCCACTGCTGTCAAGATTTTTTACCCCAAGAAAAAATTCTTTTCAAGTCATGAATCTTCCCTCAAGACGCTTCACACTTCAAGAATAGCAGCAAGTTAGCCTAAGTCGCTTGAGTCTGCTTCTGTTCGTCCCAGTCAAGTCATCTTAAAGTCATCAAACCCTCAATTTGCGCTGCCCCCGCTGTTTATCTACTTTTCACTCTATCACTTCCTTTACTGTGCATTTCGTATATTCCGAGTCTTTATCTTTGTTGTATGTATGTCGTTTTGAATATAATTTATGCATGAAAATCACTTCTATATTGTGCTTTTATTACAATTTATAGGACCCTCAGGCGAACTAGGTCTTGAAGAGCTGTGGGCGGGACCTCCGAGGGATGTACGATCCCAGAATTCTCGTGGGATTCACCGTTTTGATATCCCAGGGAGCTTTCATCAGATCTCTCCGCTTACAAGTCCCAATATGGCATGTCGGACGTCCGTGGGAGCTCCGGCCAAATTGGCGGTGTAGTGGAAGAGGAAGAAAAGAGCGAAGTGACTCGGTGCAAACCAACATGCACGTGAGGATGACAGCTGTCAAAACTGAAAACGGCATACGCTTGGCATACGGACCTTTCGATGCTCGAAGTGAAGTTGCCAAATTCATCGTTGATGAACAATCAATAGATGCCTCGATTCAAAGCATATAAGTTGGAAGAAATTCAGTGGCCCGGAGGACTGGCAACTAAATTGTGATCCCAAATTGATCTGCGGCCGGGGCAGAGCGGCAGATAGCTGAGATTACGCGTGTTCCGAAAGGGCAGCAGAGGTTGGGAGGAGGGAGGGAAAGCTTCAAAAGAACCGTGGAAGTAGGTGAAAATGGTTCAAAGGGTAATTGTTCGAATTAACGGTGCATTATATATAATATAATAATATTTGCAGCGACCTGAGATCCAGCCCGGTTGATAGGATGGAGGAGGCCTGACGACCAGCTGCAGGTCAGCTGTATAATTATCTGGCGATTTCAGCTGTCGACCAGACGTGTACCACATGAAATACAGATTCCAGTACAGGTGACTACCACATGGCCGAACCAGCTGCCGCTGATGTGGGGGCACTTTGGCGGTGTAGCCCCGATAAATCCGAGGCCAACGTCCGGTGTTGATGGAGAGAGAACCAAGATTAGGAGTCCGGGGACGGGTCAATGCGCTGGTAAGGTGGACCAAACTGATCCTCTACCTCGTTCTTTTGGTCACAGGCAAGCGGCCGCCGCGAACTGTAGTGAACCGTCACATCACCGCGACTGAGTGCCTTCCGGTTGTTTCTGTTTGCTTCCGCTGGCCAGCTTCATTTTTTTTAGATTTCAGAGACAGGTTGTTGTATTCAACCACATTTGAAACCCAGAACCACGGACATCTTTTTCCCCCAGACTTTTTCAGAAGAACAAACCTGAACGATTCTGGTCCTGGTCCACCACCCTCTCGTCCGTCGCCAGCGCCAAGATCCCCACGCGCCAACAGCCACGGCCCGCTCGTTCACTCCTGTCTGCGAAAAGTGCGTGACGCTGCCCAACTCCAGAACCCCGCGGGTACACAGACGTCGCCGGCGCGCCTCGTCGCGTGCTCATTACCTTATCTTGCTTGCTGTACTTTTGGGGTTATAGACTCGTACGGTTTATCACTTTACTTCACTCTCTTTATAAGATAAAATCTGTCCCTCCCTCTGAAGCCTTCAAACTCCGTCATCAGATTCGCTTGCCGCCGCCACCTTGCCTGAAGCTATATATAAAGAATGGTAAACCACGAGATGACAGTCTGAATATAATTTGAACATATCCAGGCTATATACATAAGTATGATGCAGAGGAACAGGAGAAAGTATTTAGTATGGCCTTGGAACAGACAGAACCTCTTCTTTTGCACCCTCAAAATGTCCACTTTCAACATCCTGAATTTCAAATGTTCCTCTGTTCAACAACTGATCAGGTTCATTCAAAGTAGTGAGTTCCAGTAATGCTTTCTGATTAGACTTTTCAGCAGCTAAGAGTCTCACATCAATTTGGGTTATATCTTTGGACTGTAATGACTGCTCAAACAGTGGCCGAGCTGTCTGCCAGAGGGAAATTGCCTTTGAGGTATGTCCTTGCTCGTTGGCAAGATCTCCCAGACGTATCATGCATTGTGCTCGACTATGATGGACATCTATGTGGGTGAATCCTTCCAGTGCCAATGTGTAGAGGTTTGCAGCAGTTTTTCTGTCAGTGTTGACAATAAATACATCCCCCAGACAGAGAAGTGCTTTGTGAAGTGCCAATTCATCTTTTGTTTTGTAGGCATACCCCAGATATGTTACTGGCCATCTGAATTGCCAATCTGAAGTTGACCAAGCCTTGATATCGGCCAGGCGCTCCAAGCAGAATGATTCAATCTGGTTGTTTGTTCCCCAGACGGAAAGGAGATATTCCTGGAATCTGACCTTTGCCAAGTCAAGCTTCTCCTCTCTGAGTTCGATATCAGCCTCAATCATGCCGAAGTAGATCATCCCCACTGGAGAAACAAAATTGCTGATAATATCTTTGGCTTGGTGCAAGTTATGGTGTAAATCCGTTGTATCCCCACAAATTGCATCAATGTGTGCAATATTTAGAAGTGAAATTGCATAGGAGAAGCCATTTTGGTCAGGAGAATTGATCTCAATTATTCGACTGTAGATGCTTCGTGCTTGAACATATTCAGATTTTAGAAGATGGACCTCTCCCAGGGTTGTTTCAATTCGATTGTATAGAATCCCTCCTACCAGGCCAGCAAGACCAAGCATCATTCTGCCTCTTTGTAAGTTTTGTATGCTCTGCTGGAATTTCCCTAGGATGTGAAGCATACAGCTCCAACCCACAGTGCTTTTGCTTCCAGATACACATTTGCAGACAAATGTGATAGTGTTTGTGCCTCAGTAGCATGCATTTGGGCTGTGCAATAATCTCCGGCATTCCATTTGAGCAAAGCAATGCTCATCAAAACATGGCACTCCCTGTCACTGTCTTGACACAACTTCGAACATTGGAGTGCCTTTTGGAAAAATTGTATAGATTGAGGTATATCTAATTTTTTCTCACAAAAATAGACACCTGCGGCATGATATAATTGGGCTAGGATGTGGTCATATGAGCTTAATGAGAGCTGGAGGAGGGAAGGGCACTTACATTCAAGGAGAGGGTTGTTGAAATGTTCAAAAAGATTGATTGCTCGAGTTATCAATTGTTCCCGATCAAGGGTGGGGTAAGAGTTGTATGACTGGAGAACTTCGATGATAACATGAATCTCCACTTGATGGTCATTCGGTCCAGGTAAAATAGGTTGAATATACTCTATCAGCGGCACAACACCACATCCAGTAAATCTGTGGAACAAGTTCAGGGATGCTATGCTGGAGATAGTAGTTGCCAGATCTGGAGCATCGTCATACAACCCCCATTGCAGAACTTCTTGAAAATTGGCAAGATTCAATGTAATTTGATTGACCACAGGCCCCAGCTGCTCTCCATTATACTTCTGTAATAAGGCCAAAAGTTCATGGGGCAGCTTGCGAAGACATTGTACAAGGTTTGGGGATGGAGGCAGAAACTGTTTGACATGCTCTTGCACAGGCATCAATGACCGAAGTCGCCTGTTGCTGTCTTGGTATGCTAGTGATGTAGCCAGTAATACAGTCTTGCAGCTGAGAATATTGGGGATTGGAAGATTACTTTGGACCAGTTCAGCATCAGAGAGTCCATCCGGGAGGATTGAGAGAAGGCCTAATAGTTCTCTGCTCTCATCTGTGATCCTAGGGCTGGATAGAGAGAGGCTGATTGACACATCCAAATTGGACTTCTGGTCATACCCCACAGAAATCAGAGCTGTCCTTTCAGTGTTCCATCTAGCCAAGACACTTGAAATACCCTCATAGTCGGACAAATGAGCAATGAGGTCTACTGCCAGAGGCATATTATCTGTTAATTGGAGGATTTGCTCTATCTCCTCATTTGCACAGACATTGTCTGTAATCTCCATAAAGGTTTGTTGTGCAGCTTCATCCGATAGAGGTTGCAGTGGTGATAAAAATGGGGGAGTCCAATGGACTTTGGCTGGCCTCTCAGCCCCTCGCATTGTAATCTGGTAGAAATCAGTGGAGTGGAGTGGAAACATGGGTTGGACATACTTCTGTAAGCAGCGAAAGGAATTCCTCAACCCCACCTCGGGATTGGATTGGTTCCCACACTGTTTCCAGATTGTCCAAAATCAAAAGTGAGTGTGGCTTTTGTGACAAGTACTGGACAACAGGTCTTGTGAGGTCCTTGCCTGGATCCAGTCCAACATGGAGTCCAATGAGTCCAGCAAGTTCAATGCTGGTAGTAGCAGATTCAGCACTGACAAAGAATCTGTACCAAAATTTGGCAAAGGTGTCAGGGTGGTGGAGAACTGCTCTTGCGAGGCTTGTTTTTCCCATTCCACCTCCTCCAAGAATAGCTATTCTGGCTGGCTGCTGGCTGAGCATTTTCATGATACTGGCCTGCTCTGATTCACGACCATGGAATATCTTTGGCTTTGAGGGTAGCAGCGAGAAGGAATTGGAACTTGCAGGAGGTGTAAGAAACAGGGGAGTTATGCAAGAAGTTTTTTTTTCACCTATTGTTTGACATGTTTTCACCCAGGTAGACCTGGCTTGCACTTAGTCTGGCACACAGATAGTGCTCTGTGTACATACTGATGATCTGTCTGAGCTTGTACTTGCATCAGACAAGGTCTGAATCTGGTCAAGCAACTCCTCGTGCATGAGCTTGGCTGTTTGCTTTATAGCACCAATGTCATTCAACATCACAGATCCAGTGGTAATCTAAGAGCAGTCAATCTATCTCATGTAAGAAATATGAAAATGAAGCACCTTGAAGACCTCTACAGCTTGGTCCAATCCTGCATGGCAATCTTTGAGCAGTTTTCTGCATTTCATTGTTACGGAACAAATGCTTGATCACATTTCCATCTTGTTGTGCCTCAAGGAAGGTATATATCTTGTGAAGAGTCCTAGACAAGAAGAAAGTTCGTCAACTGGTCTCTATTAAATAGACCCAATTTACTCCATGAACTTCCCAATGTGATCTAGCACCACAGGAGCCAGGGATTCAACTGTTTCAGATCTGAGATGGAGGTTGATAATCCCATACACGATTGGATGAATGTTCTCCATGAGCTGAGCACATTCGTCTTTATTCCATTTCACATTCTATCCCATCCTGTAAGAGATGTGATTGTCCAGGTTCAGGTTCGGAACTTCTCACCCTAGTCATGTTAATCAATGTTTCAATAGTGTTTGTGATGGGCTGCACAAATGGTGGGCCAAATGCATCATTGAGCTCCTTGAGTGCCAGGGTCGGTGCCAGACACACTACAATATTGTTCAGGCGGCTTTTTGTCACAGTTGGCTGGCAGGGCATTTTCAGATGGGAGATCAAATTCGAGTTCTACACGGTATATGTGGCTCCTTCGCTGGTTTTATCCCTCTGCAGCTGGTGGAGTTATAAGTTGCCTTGTGCTCACTTCCCCATTGACTGTACTTGTGGTGCAGTTCATTAGGTCTTTTCGGGTTATATTCCGCCAGCGTTGTTGTGTCACAAGCTTTAGTATATATTTGATGTATATTGCAGCTAGCTTCCCCGTGTGTTTACAACATGTTACATTGTTACCTGCTAATTCCTGGAACCAGTTCAGTGCATTGTCTTTGGTTAAGATCTGCAATGGTGTAATCATCTGAGTGGAAGGCAATGCCGTAGAGTCTGCCGACGGATGACAGCAGTTCAATGGCAAGTTGATCTTCCGGGCTCAACCAATTCCAGCAAGCGAAGCAGATGTTCATTATGCCATATGCCGCACACGGGTCTGTGAAAAGCTCATTAGGGACCAGGCCCTCAAAGAGGACTTACAGAGGCACGGTAAGGTGGGACGGTGAAACGGTGCACTAGAGTGCGGCTGTGAAATCTAATGAAATCAACTAGAGAGTGAAGCGAGCTAGTCACTAATCACAATCCAACCAAAATCAAAACAAAACACTGATCCGATCCTAATGCTCGTGTGTGTGTGTTCGGGGAAGTAGGGTACGTATCACCCGTCAAGAGAGTGTGCAAAGGTTTTATAAGACTCTGTTTCAATAGCAAACTATGCGGTTTAAGCACGGTTATGCTGGGGTAGCAGGGACTTCACGCCAACAGGATATCAAGACTCAAGTAAACCTTAGACTGTTCAAGTCTTCAGTTTCTTTGTGAGCGGCAGAACCTAACACTCCTGGCAACTAGCCAAGAAGCAGAAGGTAGGGCAGACTATCAACAGACAGACGCTACTTCAATATCAACCTTAACTGCACGAATGGCGGCGGTATCAACAAAACGAGGGCAGTTACACAGAAGGTGGGGGCTGGGCTAATCGCGCGGACGGTTACACTGAAGGCGGCGGTCTCACTTCTATTAACAAGTCTTAACCTGGAGGCCTAAAGTGCTGCTACAGGAGACAAGTTGAATAGGTTGAACGAGGGCTCTTATATCAATGCAGTGGTAGTCTTTTCGAGGTCCCGTATCTTTTAATCTTTTCTGTGCGTCTTCAAATCTGTCTGATATCTTTTCACAAATCTAGAGTCTACTATATTGCCCGTATATCTTGGGTGGATAGTTTACTGGCTAATACAGAGTACACAGCTGGCTTTTATACATTTCAGAGAGAAGTAAAGGAGATAGACAGAATGAATAGGAACAATAAAGGGTGGGAGCCTGAATAGTGAATGGCCAATGGCGTAGAAGACATTCTCAACCATGGGTATTATGACCTGCTACCGGGGCTAGTCCACATTTATTTCTCTTAGCACGCCATAAGACGTGCTTAGTTGTCTTGGTTTCCATCTTTCTGACTGAGCAAGTCAGTCTTTTAGTCATTGCTGACTGGTCAAGTCAGTCTTGGTCAAGTTCTATTCAATTTCTCTATCAGTCCCGCACTTCACAAGCTCAGTGGAACTCATAGTAAATATCAAGCAGATTGACAAGATAGCGCAGCGCTACACTGGTGGACCAGTATAGTGACCAGTGCAAATATGGCGCGGCGCCATTCTATAGTGCCAATCCTCATCAATCATATCAGTAAATCCTTGATGCGAGGCCCGCATCTTTCTAACGGCCAGATCTGCCCGAGTAACCACAGTGATGGTTAACTCAGTAACATGTCTTCATCCCAATCTAATCAGTTGGGCTTATACACAAAATGGCGCGGCGCGATATCTCTGCCGGCCCTAATGTGGTTGTACCAATCCTGACTTCGTATATCTTGTTTTAATAGTCATCAGACTATTCAGAGGCCATTGAGGCGGCAAGTCAATAATTCTGAGTAGTTCCCTGATGTTTCACCTCCAGCGCATAAGATAATGGTTTACCGCCACCATCTATAGCTCAGTGTAGAGTATCATAGTCAGGACGTAACAGCCTTTTGGGCTGCCTTGTCAAGTCTACTCAATCCTTCATAGTTGGTTTGTTACACTGACTTTCGGCCATCAATAGTGTAGCCTACCACCCCAGGGAGGGTGTACGCTCATAATCTAATGCCTCACTTCTGCCCGCTAATAGGTTCAAAATGAAAGAAAAACTGGCATGTTTCGGTACACGCCCTATCAACGGGAAGGTAGTGTCGGCATATAACTGGGTGAATAGAGGTTCAGTGCACTTGGGTACATGTCTATTTCGGTACTATTGTATCCAAACTGTATCCGCGGAATTAGATTTACAGCTGTTTGAAGAAGTAATGACACACATCAAATTTTTATAAATAAGAGCAAGTTTGACTTCCCATTTTGTTGAGCTCATTGCCGGCTCAATTCTCAGCGGATTTGCTCGAATATAGGCGCGTTCGAAAGCGGCGAAGCGGGGCTTCCAGACCGTACCCTACTCGCTGAGTAGATTACATAATTTGTATGTCCCAACATTCGGGCTGCCTGGTTTGAACCAGATGCGGCAACGGCCATATCTTCACCATCTGTCAACCGATTTGCCTAAATTCAGATGATTCTGAAAGCGAGGATTAAGGCACAGCCGTCGGGTCTGATACCTTTTGGTTTTCCCGCAAGGCAATCTACCAGGAATGGATATTCAGTCCAGATCTGTAACTCCATTCTTACGGGTGAGAATCATTCATGTTTCATTTTGGGAATACGCACTAGTGATTGCCTTCATGGCCTTCAGAAACATCTGAATTTATGGGAATCGGTTGACAAATGGTGAAGATATGGCCGTTGCCGCATCTGGTTCTAACCAGGCAGCCCGAATGTTGGGACATACAAATTATGTAATCTACCCAGCGAGTAGGGTACGGTCTGGAAGCCCCGCTTCGCCGCTGTTGAACGCGCCTATATTCGAGCAAATCCGCTGAGAATTGAGCCGGCAATGAGCTCGATAAAATGAGAAGTCAAATTTGCTCTTATTTATAAGGGCAACCTTAAGTTCGGCGCGGGGCACGGAAACTGGCGGGGGAATCCGAAGAATAAATATAGGTACTAGAATACAGGAGCGGAAATACTACGCACCTAGCGGGGGAACCCGAAGAGAAGAAAGGATGAGGATTCCCACACTAGGCGAAACCTTATATACTAATTGGTAACTACCCAGTAGCACGTGTCTGGATGTATCTACAATGATCGCGGGCCTGATCGCACAGCACGTGCCAGCGGGGGCGGACAGATGTCTCGGGTGGTTTGGCAAACCATCCAAAGTGTCCGGAGCCGGTCCGGATGGAAAAGTGTCCAAAGCGCCCGAAGCGGCCGAAGCATCCGGATCGGGTCGGGATGGAAAACCGTCCGAAGCAGCCGAAGCGGGGGTTCCCCTGACATCACCCCCCCCTTGGAATACGGTGTCCCGACGTATAAAGCGGATGGTCCTATCGCGTCTCCGGAAGGACAGCGAGTCGAAGGCGGCCGAGGCTATCCGGCGAGGAGCGTTGGGGTAGCGGCGGTAGTAGGCATCGATGGCGTCCTTGGCAAAGACGTCAGAGTGCTTTACCCACTTATCGTGCTCCAGACCATAACCTTTCCAGCGCACCATGTACCAGAGGCTGCCGTACCGGACCCGTGCTTCGAGGATCTCGTCGACCTCCCACCTCTCGTCTCCATCCGTCTGGAGGATAGGCAGGGGCTCGTTGTTCCGGGGGCGTCTGGGGAACAGGTCTGGCTTCACAAGCTCGAGTTTCACGACCGGGAAGACCGGGTGGAGCTGGGAGTAGCGTGGGGGGAGCTTGAGCTTGTACGTGCCTTTTCCCACGACCTGTACAACCTTGAAGGGTCTGAGCCGCTTGTCCGAGAACTTGGGAGACGGGCGCGTCGTTTTGATGTCGGATGCATCCACCCAGACTCGGTCGCCTACCTTGATCTCCGGTGCGGGTACGCGTCGGTGATTGTAGTACAGCTTGAACTCGTCTTTGGCTTTGACGAGCGCGGACTTGGCTTCGGACACTCCAGCAGCGATCCGGTCACGGTGTGGAAGGGTAGGATGGACCGCAGGTCGCTTCCCTTCTACATTGTATCCTGTACTTACCTTACGGTACACCGGTCTTCGGACCGTGTATTTGTTTTGTACGTACATATGACCAAATATCACCTTCTTACCCAAGAACCACCACCTACGCCGCGACCAGTGACCAGAGTACCCCAACGTGGGTACGTCACCAGTGACCACATTCCAACCGAGCCCCAGATTCCTCACCTCACCAAGCCCTTCCGAGCCCGAGCCTTAGCCCACGCCCACACGGCATATTCCCGATTCGACACCTGATTTTTATTCCACACGTATACGACATTCCTGGGACCGTTCGCCTACTTTCTGCTTCATCCGTACACCCCATATCCGGACGACCGACCCATACTTGCTGTCTACCAGCACAGAACTCCGTTCTTCCTCAGTGGAGCCCACCGCGAGGGAAGGTTCTTCCACCGAACCTTCTCTGGGTCATTTGCGTTGTCCGTGCCCTCTAGCTTCCCATTCATTCAATCTTATTCCTCTTTCTGGTCCCTACGATGCGCCCTGCGTCCTCTGCGTCCTCGACGAGCCCTCTCCCTCGCCACGTCACCTCACGCCTCGTGTCCGCTTCGGAGCCGAGTTTCACGCCACCCGGAGAGCGCCGAGTCCACTTCGCCGATCACCCTCTATCTCCGCACCTCGAGCAGCGCCGTTCCGCGCCAATCGAGCCCGAGCTAGCGCGTGATCCAGTGCCCAAACCGCGTTCACGCCACTGCTTTGTGTGTGGTACGACAGGGATGCATCCCCTCGACTTCAGAGTCTGCCCGCGCACCGCCGTCCTTCTGCGCAGATCTCTCGCGAAGATCAACGAACACGGACACCTCGTTTCGATCGACGGTTCGCCGCTGCCCATGACGCGCCACCCGGGCGGTGTTGCAGCACACTTGATTTCGCGTTTCCGTAACCCCATGCGCGTTGTGCTCGAGTCTCCCAAATCACCCTCTGCACCCTGCGCCGCTCATATTCCGCCTCATCCTGTGTCCGTCGAGCCTCGCGATCGCGTTCCATCTCCCATGCGTGAGTTTGACTCACGTTCCCCCCACGCGATTCCTCCCATTGATCGCACTGAACCCGAGCTCGAGCATGTCCCCCTTGCGCAGATTCCACAGCCGAGCCCATTGTTCGATCGTGCACGAGCTACGATCCTTCTTGTGCTTTTGGAGTCCATGCTCGACGTAGCTTTCCGGTCTCAGCTTCGTGCAATTCTTATCCTCCTCGATCGTCTGAGTGCAGAGGATCCTTCGAGCTTACGACAGCGTATCCAGCCCGTCTTTATGCGCATCTCTCATTTATCTTCTACTTGATTACATTTTTACTTACTTCCTTTACGTTTACCAGTTTTCGAGTCGCGGTCCATCCCTTCCTTTCTTTCGAGCCATCTCGAGGTCGAGATTATAGTTCCCCCCACTGTGGAAGGGTAGGATGGACCGCAGGTCGCTTCCCTTCTACATTGTATCCTGTACTTACCTTACGGTACACCGGTCTTCGGACCGTGTATTTGTTTTGTACGTACATATGACCAAATATCACCTTCTTACCCAAGAACCACCACCTACGCCGCGACCAGTGACCAGAGTACCCCAACGTGGGTACGTCGCCAGTGAACACATTCCAACCGAGCCCCAGATTCCTCACCTCACCAAGCCCTTCCGAGCCCGAGCCTTAGCCCACGCCCACACGGCATATTCCCGATTCGACACCTGATTTTTATTCCACACGTATACGACATTCCTGGGACCGTTCGCCTACTTTCTGCTTCATCCGTACACCCCATATCCGGACGACCGACCCATACTTGCTGTCTACCAGCACAGAACTCCATTCTTCCTCAACGGAACTCATTGACCGATTCGTCGGCCGAGTGCATGCCGTTAGGCTCGAACCCCATCCAAGGGAGCCGGCCGGTTTCTGTCATAAACGGCACCTGCTGCGTTGAGGAGTGGACGTGGTTGTTGTAGGCGAATTCGGCCGCCGGTAGGAGCTCATCCCAGTTGTCCTGTTTGTAGCTCGTGAAGATACGGACGAACTGTTCGAGCTCCTGGTTGACATGCTCGGTCTGGCCATCGGTCTGCGGGTGGTAAGCGGTGGAGGTAGCGGGTTCAATACCGATGAAGCGCCACAGTTCTCGGGTGAACTCAGCAATGAACTGTGGTCCCCAGTCAGAGATGTACTTCCAGGGGGTTCCGTGGTGCCTCCACACGTTCCGGTAGTACAACCGGGCGGCTCCAACTGCTCCGAGGCTGGTGTGGCACTCGTTGAAGTGGGCTCGCTTACCAAGGACGTCGACGACAACCATCACCGCATCGAACCCGTGCGCCTCCGGAAGCTCGACTATGAATTCCACCGAGACGGTGTCCCAGCGCTCGGCCGGAATCTCGGTCGGATGAAGCTCACCGTGGGGAAGTCGTCGAAGCACCTTTGTCCGGTTACACGCGTCGCAGGTTCCGACGTACTGACCGACGTGCCGGGACAACTGGGGCCACCAGTAGTTCCGGGAGATTGACTCCAACGTCTTGAAGCGGCCAGCATGTCCGGCGACCCGCGTGTCGTGGTGCTGCTCCATAATCCGGCGTCGAAGGTCCTTATTCCATGGTACAACAATCTTACCGCAAAATAGGAGCAATCCATCCGAGATCTGCCATTTGGCCGAGCGGGGAGAAGGAGCCTTCCGGTTCTTGAGAAGCTCCCGGGCGACAAGTGCAACGGGGTCCTCGAGTTCCGGCTCGGTGATTTGTGTGCTCAGGACCTACGTTAGAAACATGAACTAATCAACCACTTGTTGGTTACACGGTGTAGAAACAGTGCTATGACTGCCAGAAACAGCCGATGAACCATCCAAGCAATCTTAGATACACGTTTCCAAGATCCCGACGAGTTACAGCCCCTAGTACAGGGCCTTGTAAAGGTTGTAGGAGGAGGTTTCAGATCTCAGAAACTGAGATTGGAGCAAAGTGCGAGTAATACATGTTTCAAGACACGTGGAAACAGAGTTTCCAGGCAAGGTTTAGATACAAGGCTTCTCAGCAGATAGGTAGAGGACGTTATGAAGGCCCAACTAGCTAGTTTATAGTCCAGTGGACTCAGGTGATTGCATGTTTCTCAATGCAATTGCGTTTCCAGAGTTTTCCCCGAAGGTACTTTCCAGACCCCGCACTCAGCTACGTTTCCAGAGCTTTCCCCTGAAGGTACTTTCTAGACCCCGCATACAGATACGTTTCCAGAGCTTTCCCCAAAGGTACTTTCCAGACCCCGCACCAGATACGTTTCCAGAGCTTTCCCCTGAAGGTACTTTCCAGACCCCGCACTCAGATGCGTTTCCAGAGCTTTCCCAAACCGGTACTTTCTGAACCCCGCTTCCACACAAGTTTATAGTCAAGTAGACTCAAAGCAAACAAGTTTATAGTCAAGTAGACTCAAAGTTTATAGTCGGATAGACTCAAAGTTTCCCAGTCCCTTTAACCGAATCCAAGAGAGTCCAACCGAATTCAACACAGTCAACAGAGTCTAACAATTCCAGGCCAAGGCCCAAGTGCGTTTCCAGAACGATATATGATTCAGAAACAAAGAAGATCTCAATACAATGCTACTCTATAAGAGTGCGCTCGATTGAGGGACACAGATCCACACCCAGGTGCAAGCTTACTGCATGGTGGAACAACAATACTGCCCAGATCACACCCTGGCAGGTGGATACTGGTCAGATTGTGCCCAAGCGTAGACAGAACCGGCTGCTAGCGGTGGGGGGATCCTCTCTCCATCGTCGAAACACCTCCAGATACTTATACAGATGCCAAGACCACACTTACAAACCGAAAACATAATCCCAGTGAGTCAATTGTCCGTTTATCCGTCTCTTTAACCGTGTTTCCGTCGGTTGTTCTTCCGAGAATCGCCTCCCATTGGTTCCCAAGAGCGAGCACACCATGTTCCCTTGACAATTACATAGCAGAAACCTGTCAGCAACACCCCTGGATTACTCAGAGGGTGCGCAGATCACTGATAGATCAGCACTGCACTTGCTCGACATGTTTCTGCCTTCTGCTCAACTCTCCCCTCTGTTTCCAATGCAGAACTTGATAGTACTCCTTTGTAGCTTTCAGGAGATACCCATTTCTGAGGAACTTCCCAAAAAGGGTTCTTGGAAAAGAGCCTGTGAACGTTTCTGGATTTGAAGATCCGGACCTTCAAATAGCCGATAACCTGTTTCGGTGTATCCGCATTTGATAGAAACCGGCTACCCCAGTACCCGACTCCCACTCGTGACCTAACACGACCTCTAGACGTCTCAAAACAACACAATACATTGCCCAACTCCCATTCCCTTGACCCGTTTCCGTTGTTTAAGTGGATGTTGGAAACAAGTCAAACGAAGTTCCTTGACTTGTTAATTGGCTGCACATTCCCCTACAGTTTTCAGGGTGAGACTTGCCAATGGATGTTCTAATTCCTTAGAGCATCCACCCGTTTCTCTGTGGTTCGCCCAACAGCTACCAGGAACCAGTACTGTTATATAGAAACAACAGTTCCAGTAATAAGTCTGATCAGAAACATGCAAAATGACGTGTATCTAACCATGGCCCATTTACTGGCTTATCATCGGTCGCAAACGCCTTCCGGCCATCGCGCAGGAGGGGGACCTCGGGTCCATCAACCGCAATTCCCTCCATCGCCCGGATCCGGAAGAGCTCCAGCCGAAGAAGCGTAACGTCCGAGTTTTCGGACCCGGCGCCGTGGTCCGGACGGCAGGAGAGTGCATCCGGGCGGCCCATGAGGTGACCCGGCTGGTGGAACAGGGCGAAGTCAAACCGGGACAGGTACAGGGACCACCTGGCCTGTCGCCGGTTCAGCTTCTGGGACTTCTGGAAGTACTCCAAGTTCTTGTGGTCCATCCAGATCTCGACCGGGTGCTGCGCGCCTTCGAGGAAGTGCCGCCACTCCTCTAGGGCTCGGACGATCGCAAGCACCTCCTTGTCATGGATCACATAGTTCTGTTGGACGTCGTTCAAGCTCTTGGAGTAGAAGGCGACGGGGCGCCACTTTCCATCCACACCCTGTTGCGACAGAACGGCTCCGGTTGCCCGATCCGAGCTGTCCGCTTCTAACCGGTACGGCCGAGATTCGTCCGGGAGGACCAAGACGGGCTCCACGGTCACCGTGTCCTTGAGGGCTTGGAACGCGGCGGCCGAGGCAGCGGTCCAGGTCCAAGCCACACCCTTTTTCGTCAGGTCGAAAAGCGGCCGAGCGACGTCCGAGAACCCTTGGATGAACCTCCGGTAGAAGTTCGTGAAGCCGAGGAACTGCTGCACGTCCTTCTTGTTCTCGGGCGTAGGCCAAGCGGCGACACCGGTGACCTTGACGTGGTCCATCTCGACGTGGTTGTGCGAGATGATGACGCCAAGGTACTCGATTGTGGACTTCTCGAACTCGCACTTCTCCGGCCGGAGGAAAAGGCGATGTTCCCGGAGCCGACGGAGCACCTCTCGGACAATTTCGCGATGACGGGCGAGGTCGGAATGCGCGATGAGGATGTCGTCCAGGTAGACCATGACGTCTCCGGACAGAATCAGGTCCTGGAAGATGTCGTTCATCATCGTCTGGAATGTGGCCGGGGAGTTGGTAAGGCCAAAATACATCACCAGCAGCTCAAAGAGCCCCCGGTCCGTACGGAATGCGGCCTTCCATTCATCACCTTCCCGGATCCGGACGTTGTTGAAACCCCACTGGATGTCGAGTTTCGTGAAGAACCGAGCTCCTTTTAACCGGTTAATAAGATCGTTGATTAAAGGGAGCAGGTACCGGTTCTTCACGGTCATCGCATTGAGCGCCCGGTAGTCCTGGACGAACCAGAGGGCACCGTCCTTCTTCTTAATGAAGAAGACCGGGGACGCCATCGGAGACTTCGACGGGCGGATGCGGCTGGTACTCAAACCCTCTGAGACGAAGGCATTGAGCTCCTTCTGCTCGAGCGGGGAGATCAGGTAGACCTTGCAGTTGGCCGGTTTCGCGTCCGGGACGAGTTCGATGGCATGATCCCACGTCCGCCTGTCTGGGAGAGAGTCAAAGGACTCCCGGGTGAAGACGTCCGAGAAATCCACGGCCCAGGGCGGGACCCTCGGTTCCGGTCGGTGCGGAATTCCGCGCATGAGCCTCTGCGAGACGTTGCGAGACGGTGCTTCCCGTGCGGATCTCTTCGGCCGGGGCGAACACAGTGTAGAGGATGTGATCGCCCTCTTCGAGCTTGTCGTCGTCATCATCTTCCGAGTCTGGAGTGAGGTCCGGGAGGTCATCGTCGTCAGCCGGGTCGTACCCATCATCTCCAGTCCACTCTTCTGAGTCGACAGCGCAGATGGACGGGGTCGGACCTTCGCGCAGCTGCCGGAGGATCGAGGCGGCGAGTTTCTCATTCTTCCAGACAGCCCGTAGCTCCTCCCGGCAGGTGCGGCATCCGGTCGGGCAGCGCGTCATGCGAACCTCCTTGGTCTCCCAGTTGATCTCCAGATTGTGTTTCTGGAGCCAGGAGTAACCGAGGATGATGTGCTGTTTCCCGAGCCGAGTTACGGCGAGCTGGATACACTCGGAGTGCTCCTTGTAGTCGACCACCATATCGACTACGGCAGTAATGCCGCCCGCTTGGTTCGGGCTGCCGTCCACGTTGAGAACTGGGATGGGCTGCGAAAGAGGCCGGACCGGAAGGTTGCGGGAGATGACGTACTCCGAGTCGATGAAGTCTCCGGTCGCTCCACAGTCGACCAGAGCCTTCACCGACATCCGGGCGGCAGTCTCGACAGACTGCAGGTCCAACGGGATGTGCAAGGAGTTTCGGCCTTCGACAGAGTCAATGACGTACTGCCGGGGAAGTCGCCGTTCCCACTTCGGGCGATGAACGTGCCAAAGCGAGCCTGTCCTCGTTCCCGGCTCGGGGACAGGGGCCTCCGTCACTGCCCTCGTTCCTGGCTCGGGGGCAATGCGGGTTTCCGTCTCCAGGACGGAAGGAAGAGTCTCGGTCACTCGGACGGAGACAGGGACGGGGGGGTGCGCCTCTCGCTACTACCTCGGACTCAAATGTATTGGCATTATCTGAATACAGGAGGGCGTAGCGATTAGGGGACGCGACCGAGGGCGCACTGCTCACTCGGCCGAAAGCGGAAAACCCGCCGGGTCCGGGTCCTCGTTGCCCGATTTGTCCGGAAGCGAGGCGGTGGTGGCCACACAGGCAAACAGCTCGCCAAGAAGGTCGTCCCTGAGTTGACGAACGACTTCGTCGAGAATGTCCGTGTGCCGGACATCGGATGTAACCGGGCATTCCTGGGCGAGATGTCCGGCTGCACCGCACCGGAAGCAAGAGCGTGGGAAAGCGCACGCTCGGGTCCGGTCGACATCCATTGGTACAACCGCCGGGGGTGCAGGTGCTGGAGCCGGGGCGAACGAGACCGTAGCGCGCGCAGGGGTTTGAACCGGGAATATTCCCGTTGCGCGCTGACAGACCTGGTATTGGGGCACCCGGGCATTTATTCAAATCTGCTCGAGTGGCAACATACTATAATGTACTTCACTACATTACGACGTCATCTCACAAGGGCTAATGCTGGCCTGAGCAGTTAGCTAAGAGGGATATAATGTGTCTCGAACCATTAGAAGGGCGCTGGACAACAATCCTGGTAAAGGGTTGGAGTGGGAAGTCGCTAATGGAGCAATCGCGGAAAGTGCCTTACCATCCTGGAAACGGATTGGGGCTACTGCACATCCCTGACTAAGGGCGTATTACGAGGGAACATCCTTCTGAACCAGAGGGATCATTGTTGGGCATCATCTGACGTCTCCAGAACTGCCAAGAGAGGACTGGACTTGGTCGATCTACCAATTGACTAAGAAACTGTACTCGGGTACTAGGAAGCGGCGGCTATCACGATTTTCAGACAAATCACTTAAGTGGTTCAAGGCGGAACCATTTGAGCTTGCGGTTACCAAGGAGGGTAGCAGAGTGCTGACGAGGAGGTCGGCTAAAAGTTGGCATATCAACAATATTCCATCATGATCATTCTAAGCGATGTAGATCTTGACTCATCGCTAAGCTCGGCTCGTTGATGTTTCTTATAAATCTCTCTCAATTTTACTAATCGCTTGATATCTGACAGGAGTTCATCGGCTAAGCGGCCATACCACTAGTCATATACCCTGAACCCTATTGCTCGTTTGTATCAGTCTCGTTTATATTTAGAATCCTGTAACGTATTTAAGTGGATGGTTATGGGAGGAACACCAGTGAATCTCACCCCACCTGTTGGACGCGAAGTTACTAGACTTCACGCTTAACCGGTAGAGTAGTCATTCATTCGGAGACACCCAGAAGCTATACCAAGTTTCGTTTGTTTTCCCTGTTTGAATATTATCTGTGTTGGATTTGGATCTTTATAAACGACGCGTGAACATATTGGATAAACGGAACGGACGCGTGGAATATAAGGAAACGGATCAGACTTGACAATTGGTTGTAATCTCGCAAGGATTAGCAATCGCGGATACTATTTGGAATCGGAATTCATAAGAATCACTTGCTTTACACATCGGAGTATTATCTCCAAACCTAGACCCACATCATACAAAACCGTTGAACATAAAATCTCGTCTGTCTATCGCGATTGCGCCTAGAACAGATTCGAGCAAGTTTATCTATACGACTTGTAGACCTGTAAAGTCTTGCTTCTCAAAGAGAACTAGAGTTCAAATTGCCACAATCTATACTGGATTGGAACCCCGAACTTGCACGAGGACTATAGTGTTTGAGTTGTTGTAGTTGCATTATCGAACCGCGTATTCATTTACAAGGTTTGTGTTGTGGTTATTTCACCGCCAGCCCCATAGTCAGTGTTTCAGCGCGGCCAAGGTAAAGCGGCCGGGAGCCGAACTGGGGGGTTTCCGGATCCGGCTCGGCCAAATGCCTCGTACTGGCGGAAAGCGCGCGCGCGCCAGCCGTCATAGTCGGTGAGGTCGGGGGCGGTCCCGGACGTCGTGATCGCGACATTGATCTTCGGGTCGAGGCTGGAGCGATACTTAGTGACCCGGATGAGAGCATCCGAGTAACCAGCCGTTACGGCCAGTTCCTCAAAGTCGTCCGTGTACTGGTAGATGTCGTGGGAGCCCTGGAAATACGAGCGGGATTCAAGCTTGGTGAGGGCTTGGTCCTGCTTGTTCTCCTCTACGAACCGGAGGTGGAACTCGGCCTCGAACTTGGTCCGGGTGGGGAATGGGAACGGGTCGGCCGATGCATGCCGTTCCGCCCATCAAGCAGCCGTGCCCTTCGACATGAAGGACATGGCGAACCAGACGAGTTTTTCCTGCGAGACGAAACCGTCCGCCATGAAAGCTTCCGGAACCAGCCGGTAGTAGGTGAGGACAGAGTAAAGGAATGTCCGTCCTTGTGTCCGGTCGCCATCGACAACAGCCGGGGGGTTCGGTCGAAGGACCGTTTTTGGAGCTGGGTGGGGGGCCGAGAAATCTGGACCCGGCGCCAGAGCCGGAGCGGCAGGGGCGGGGGCAGGCGGCGGATTTTGGGTGCTCAGCAACAGCTGGCGGAGCGTGTCCTGGATGGTCTCGAGGGAGCCTTCGACAGCAGCGAGCCGGGCCATGGCTCCGGAATCCGGATCCGGAGTGTGAACACTTGGGATCTCGGTTCGCGCGGAGTCGGGGACGGGCAGCTGGTCCATCGGAACGGAGGAGGGGTCGAGATTTGAAGTGGGGGAGGATGGAGCACTGGAGTAGTGGTCCAAATCCGTACCTGCACCAAACTTCCCAATCTTGACTGGTTGATCCCTAAGATCCTTTCTTCTGCTGTAAGGGCAACCTTAAGTTTGGCGCGGGGCGCGGAAACTAGTGGGGGAATCCGAAGAATAAATATAGGTACTAGAATACAGGAGCAGAAATACTACGCACCTAGCGGGGGAATCCGAAGAGAAGAAAGGATGAGGATTCCCACGCTAGGCGAAACCTTATATACTAATTGGTAACTACCCAGTAGCACGTGTCCGGATATATCTACAATGATCGCGGGCCTAATCGCACAGCACGTGCCAGCGAGAGCGGACAGATGTCTTGGGTGGTTTGGCGGTCGGATAGAAGGGCACAGAAGTATCCGGAGCGCCGGGCGGAAAACCATCCAAAGTGTCCGGAGCCGGTCCGGATGGAAAAGTGTCCGAAGCGCCCGAAGCGCCCGAAGCATCCGGATCGGGTTGGGATGGAAAACCGTCCGAAGCAGCCGAAGCGGGGGTTCCCCTGACATTATTTATAAAAATTTGATGAGTGTCATTACTTCTCTAGTCTCTGTGGCGGGACCGATATATGGATGACGGGTAAGCCAAGTATCCATATATGGTCTGTTAGCAATCACGCCCCTGTTGTTGGCCGACCCATCAAATTCCTTCTTGTGTTTTGCCTCCACCTTGACGCGCCGATAAATCTGAGAATATTTGAGCATGCATATCTACTTCCAATTCAGAGGCCTCTCCCTTAAAGCTAAAAATTTCCTTCATGGGGAAGCAAGCTTCCCCATTCATCAGTATATGGCGTCGAAATGCAGATGCTTACAAATTGCACGGGTGCATCGCTTTTGTAAGCACCGTGCAGCGCTTCTAAGCAGACCGGTTCCGGCAGTCGGACCTTCCAACTAACCGGTCATGTAATCTCGGACCATCTCCCGAATCAGACAAACTTGGGAGTGCGCAACCAAGCTTGTACCAACCTCATACCTGATAGATGGATGGATAAGAACTCACATATATATACTGTGTGGCTATTGTGTAAAGCCTGCTCTCTCCTCCCTGTATTCATCTCTGTCTCATACATAGCAGCATGTATTTCTTTTGTACTTTCTTATAATTTTGCTCATAACTCAACTCTGTTCTCAATCAGTCTCTGGAATCAAATTCTTGCCACTCAACAACTAATATATCAGTTTCATCTCTCATAGTGTGTATTTCTTTTTAGCTTTCCTGTACTTAAACTCACAACTCAACTCTGTTCTCAATTAGTCTCTGGAATTTAATTCTTGCCACTCAACAATTAATACATTGTTCAGCATATATATATGTATGGTCTAACTTGAGACTTTCCAGGCCACCTGTGAACTAAATAAAATAGGTCTACCCCTCCAAAACGTCAAAGAATTGCTGCACAGCAGCAAGAGCATGATAATCGCAATCTAGGAAGTCCTGAACAGTGACGGATGCCTTCTCAGCCTAATCTTGTTCAAGTAAACTGGAATGGCCAGCAGCTGCAGTTGACTCCTGGAATTGCCCGCCAGCTTGCTGCTGCTCAAAATACTGGTGCTTCTGCTCTCCAGGCACAAGATGAAGACATTGACATGCCAACCCCACCTGACTCACCAACACTGCGGCCTATTAATCTTGGGCAACAGGCTCCTCAAATCATAGTAAATCAGGGTCCAGCTAATGCTCCAAATCCGCTACCTGTACACCAGAATCTAGCACAGCCAGTGCAGCAGGAAAATGTTGGTCAAGCTCAAAATTGTAGGTCCGACGAATGTTGAGAATTGACATGGAGTGCAGAGAAGCTTTAGGTTTCAAGTTGGACACCTATGGATATAACATACAGGATATTCTTGCAGAGTATGAATTTTTGGAGCCTTATGAGCAGTTGTACGATTATTTACAAGTAGTCTGACTAATTTAATGGATTTAAATAGTAAGGACAATGAGAAATGAAGCAAGCTTCCCCTTCTATGTGGACTACCATTGTCCACATACATCATATTTGGTTGTCACGATATGAGCTGAGCTTTCTAAAGCATTTTACATAAGCAGCTTTTTGGCCTGATCCTGTTCTGGAGAACTGACTGGTTGAATCGAGAGATTCTTGCGGGATAAAATGTTCGGATATGCTCCAGGAGTCTTTCCAATTTTCGATGAGGCCCATCGCTGCAATACGGGTGAACTGGCGGTCGGCTGGCACAGCCACCATATTGCGTAATCAGCGGGTCGGCCAACAACATGATCGTGTTTACTACAAGACTATTACTTCTCTGCCGAACACCATAATGCCAGTGGAATCCGGTGGCCGCCACTCAGTCCTCTTCCCTCTTTTACCGAAAGCTAGCAGCTTAGCAAGCCCATGATCTCGGTGTTTTCCACTGGATTTTGCTGGAATCCACTGAAAAATCCAGCTGCACACAACAATTTCCATTGAATACACCGAATACCACTGGATTCCGATGGTTTCCACTGGTCGCCCTCAAGGAAATGCGCCAGAGGAATCTATGTGAGCTATTCTTTCAGCAAAATAATGATCATTTGAGATGATATTCGAAGCCCTGTGTCGTTTAAATGGTGCGGATTGCGTCCAATGTTGAATTCAGCACGAATCCCCGGTGGTTCAGGATAGCGGCTGTTCAGCTTGGCACTCACATATATCACCTCATGTAACCAAAAAACAGGAATTGTTTCAAGGCAATGTTGAATACAACTGGGGTATCGAAAAAAGTTTGGCGTGATTTGCCTGCAGAATACGTTCGAATCCAGTGAATGCTACATAGGAGTGATGGTGGCAACTTGCAGCGGTGATTGGCAAATATGGATGAGCTTGATGAGAGACAGTGCCAAGCACGGTCTGCCAACGGCCGCCGGTATCCACCGGTGGCCAGCGGCGGCCGCCAGCGAACTTCTTACCTCCGGGCATATTACTCATCACGGTTACTTACACTCAGGCATGGGTTCATGAATTCACACCAAGAAATGAATTCACAGGGCTTAAAGGATACTGGGCCGCTTGTAATGAATTCAAAAGCTGCCTTGGCTCTCCCTTCTGTGGTTCAATTCCAGCCTCGTCAAATTGTTTCCGAGAGTGAACCAATGGACCTTGCGTTTTGTCAACGGTGTGATCTAAGTATTCATTGATACCATTCGCACATGCAGCTAGATAAATATGACGAGACTTCCCTCCTAGGCAGAAACCTTCCCAACATACACGTTGAAGTTATACACAGTACATTGATTCGTGATTTGCAGTCCTCCAGTTCCGCTGAGGTTCGCTGTCGAGCTGAGCGCGAAACTCTGTACTCCGAGGCCCATAGGTGCCACGATAGTGTTCATACCCGTGGCAAGCTGGAATGTCCTGGGCATGCAAGTTGAACCAGAGCTACACCAGTATAAGCAAGAGATGCACAAGGATGAAAGAAACACCACAAACATGATGGTGACTGTGCCCGTGCTCTTCCGCATCGCGATTATGAAAACAGAGTCGGCATTGTCTTGGAATCTGTTTGGTTGCAGAGCGATGTTATCTGAGCAGGCAGCACTCTTGGGTGTGGGATGATAGTAGTATACCAGCTTGTCAGTCTGGAGGAGGTTGAATTTACAGGTGAGGAAGGGAGGCATTTGTACGGTCACAGTGGGCGTGGAAGCCCCAGCTTTGAAGGCGGAGATGTAGACCTTGTGTAGACCTGGGCGATGTCTCTCCACGCATCATGTGGCATCCTGAGAGTAGTCAGTTGGAATTCGTTCTTCTAAGACACAACCACTGTACTCACCCGTTCACCCAGAGGGATGTGCCGGTCGGGCCTCCAGCATATATAGGAGAATTATTGCCATGCAAAGGACCGATGTAATGTGATTCACTGAAATCTGCATTAACAGAATTGAGAACGTCCGTGTGCCGGATGTCAGACGTAATGGAGCACTTGCAGGCGAGGTGTCCAGCAGCTCCACACCGGAAGCAGGTGCATGGGAAAGCACGTGTCCAGGTCTGGTTGACATCCATCAGAACGACTGCCAGAAGCACAGGCGTCAGAAGCGGGGCGAACGAGACCAGAGCACGCGCGGGTGCCGGAGCGGGGAATATGCCCGCTGCATGCAGCCGAGGCAGAGCGGCCGGAAGCCGGGCCGGAGGGTTTCCTGTCCGGGCGCGGCCGAACACTTCATACTACCGGAAAGCACATACACACCACCCGTAGTCGGTGAGATCGGGGGCGGTTCTGGACATCGTAATTGCGACGTTGATCTGCGGGTCAAGGCAGAGCGATACTTGGTGACCCGGATGAGAGCGTCCAAGTAACTGGCTATTACAGCCAGTTCCTCGAAGTCGTCCGTGTATCAGTAGACATTGTGGGAGCCCTGGAAGTACGAGTGGGACTCAAGCTTGGCGAGGGCCTGGTCCTGCTCGTTCTCCTCTATGAACCGGAGGCGGAATTCCCTCTTGAATCCGGTCCAGGTGGGGAACAGAAACAGAACGGTCGACGAGTGTTGCTCGGCCCACTGAGCGGCCGCATCTTTTGACATGAAGGACATGGTGAACCAGACAAGTTTTTCCTACGAGACGAACCCATCTGCCATGAAGGCTTCCGGAACCAGCCAGTAGTAGGTGAGGACAGAGTGGAGGAACATCTGTTCTTGTGTCTGGTCGCTATTGAAAACGGCTGGAGGGTTCGGTCGGAGGACCGTTTTTGGAGCTGGGTGGGGGCTGAGAAGTCTGGACCCAGCGCCAGAGCTGGAGCGGCAGGGACGGGGCAGGCGTCAGATTTTGGGTGCTCAGCAATAGCTGGCAGAGCGTGTCCTGGATGCTCTCGAGGGAGAATACTACGCACCTAGCAGGGGAATCCGAAGAGAAGAAAGGATGAGGATTCCCACGCTAGGCGGAACTTATATACTAATCAGTAACTACCCAGTAGCACATGTCCGGAGGTATCTATAGTGATCCTGGGCCTGATAACATAGCACGTGCCAGCGAGAGCGGATGGAGGTCCCAGATGGTTGGACAGACGAATGGACAGGCGCAGGAGTATCTGGAGCGGTGGCTAGAAAACCATCCAGAGTATTGGATGGAAAAGTGTCCAGAGCAGATCCGGCCGGAAGGGCGAAAGTGGCCAGAGAAGCGGCCGGAAAACTGGCTGGAGCGGGGGTTCCCCTGACACTTGGTCAATCTATTGATTGGCTAAGAAACCATACTCGAGTACCAAGAGGCAACGGCTATCACAATTTTTAGACAAATCAATCAAATGATTCAAGGAGGAGCCAGATGAGGTGGACAGTAGTTACCAAGGCGGGTAATGGTGAGCCAGCAAGGGAGTCAGCTAAATTGACACATCAACTATATCCCATCACGATTGTTCTAAGCGATGCAGATCTTTACTCATTGTAATGTTCAGCTCGCTGATGATTCTTATAAATCTGCCTTGTTTTTACAAATCTCTGATATCCAACAGGAGTTCTTCAGCTGGCTGCCATACCACTAGTCATATACCCTGAACCCTGCCGCATGTTTATATCTCTCTCATTTATATTTAGATTCATGTAAAGTATTTAAGTGGATAGTTATGGGTAGGAAGCCAGTGAATCACACCCCACCTGTTGGATGTGAAGCTACTAGGCTTTCATGTTTAACCGGTCGAGTAGGAATTCATTTGGAGACACCCAGAAGCTATACCAAGTTTCATTTGTATTCCCTTGAAATATTATCTGTGTTGGATTTGGATCTTTATAAACTATGCGTGGACATATTGGATAAACAGAACGGACACATGGAATATAAGGAAACAGATCGGACTTGACAATTGGTGCATAATCTTGTAAAGATTAGTAACTGCAGATACTATTTAGGATCGGAATATCATAAGAGTCACTTGTGTTTTGTGTCGGAGCACAACCTCCAAACCTAGACCCATATTATACAAAAACATGGAGCATAAAATCTCATCTGACTATCCGTGATTGTGTCTATAAGTCTTGCTTTTGATAAAAGAGAACTAAGGTTCAAATTGCCACAATCTATACTGGATTGGAACCCCGAACTTGCACAAGGATTATAGTGTTTGGAGTTGATATATTGCATCTTGAACCACATATTAATTTACAAGGTTTGGTTTGTGGATATTTCATCGCTAGCCCCGTAGTCACTGTTTTATCAGTTAACCGAAGCTAGCCACGTGTTGCTAGCTTGACTAGCTACATGCGGTTCAGTTAAGTCCGGCTAGGCGGCGCTGCAGCTATTCAGGCCCTGAATACAGTGAATGATACCTGCTGCCTATTACATGGATTGATAGGCCTGAAAATCGTGAATAATCTGTAGGTTATTTAGGAGAATGCTGTGAAAAAGTCGGAGTAATTTGACAAAATTTTTGCAAAGTTCGGAAGATCTTTTGGGGCAAAGATAATTTGATGACATTTCACGAGCTAAAGATCATGGGCATAATTTCATAAAATGTAGATACAATTATGTCAGTTAAACCTGACAGAATCACCAGTACGTTTTTTCCTTTTGCTGAGGAAGCTATCGAAATTGCTGCTTTCGAAATCGCAGGTGTGATTTACTTCCTCAGGTGAATGCCGCGAATCTGCGGACCCACCAGAGAGCCATGCCAACAAGTTTCCCTGGCCTGACTGCCACAACCCCTGTTTTATTAGCGTGTCGACAAGAATCGCTCGAGCTTCTGAGGGGAGCAGCTCAGAACTGGCGATATGCGAGAAGCCGTTCAACCATCGGATCACCTCGTGTTTTAGTCCACTCAGTGAACTATTTGAACCGAGAACACTCTGTATACTGTTCGCCAAACGAACTACGGTTGGGGCATTGGCCTTGCCAAGGTCCAATAAGTTCCTCTTCGACGATTTGAAGGTGGTATTAATCAGACGTCGGAAAGTTGTTGGTGCTTCATAGGGGAACACCATTTCGTTGCAGTGCTCCAGAAACTCCGCCAAATTCATTACAAATGCTTCCACCTTCCACTGTGGAATCGCGCCCCGTAAGCTCTCCACGGGAGGATGTATATGCGCGTCGCCATTAGCTGTGGTGAGCTCAGGGAGAATGGAAGGGTTAATGGCGCGAATTTGCTCAGCAGTTCGCGAATGAATAATTCGCCATTTGACGAGAGCAAGGACAGAGGCAAATGTGGTCGGACACTGGCTGCGCAGCTGAAGGATTGCGTCCAGAATGGGCCCAGTTTCTCCGTGATCAAGTTGGTCAAAATATTCGCTCAACGCCAGACCGCATAATGCTTGGCCGCCAAGTTCTCCGTACTCTTTAAGGAGTGAAGGCATGCTTTTCAATAGTTCCTGACCTCTCGATTTCGTGACGGTGATTTCCAGCGACCCCTTGTTCCGGTGGTGGGTATGTGGTGCCATCAGTTCAAGAAGGCTCGGCGGAAATCGCGCTGACTCTATTAAGCGCCAACACTGCATTTTGATGGCTCCTCGACCCAAGCCTACGCCGAGGTTGCTCGGCACACCTGGACACACTTGGACCTTGGCAGACCCTGCCGAGGTTTGCTCAAGGTATGCAGAGGATCACTTGGGCTCTTGGACTCAACCATGCTAAGTACGCAACCTGTAAGTGATCACAACACATCTCAAGTTGACGTGGGAAGGACATGACCGTGACATCACGGTGACAAAATGGTGTTGCGACTTCGAATCTTTCAGCTCGCCGATGCTCCTATCAAATACCTCTCATCTTTAGGTGAAATGGATACATCCCCAAGTATTAGGTCCCATATTTCCCGTGTAATTCTCTCTGACAGAAATTACGAGGACACTGGATCATGTCCGGATCCGTGGGAAACCCGCGGGTCGCGGGTTTCCGGGGCCGTTTCCCACTGGCCTTTTGATCTGATTGATGCGACAAAATGGGCAACGAGGGCTTGGATTTGAGTCAAGTACTGAGGAAGGTGACTACAGAATGACACAGTCCGCTGAGGGACTCGGCGCACCTCGAGAGAGGTTGTGCTAGGTGGTTCGAGGCTGCCTCGCACGCACCTCGTCATCGCTGGGCACAGCCTTGCCCGGCAGACCACGGGCAGACCCTGCCGAGGCGTCTCAACCGATCTCGGCTAAGGCTCGCCAAAGCTGGACTCACGTGGCTCCAGGAGCCGTCAAAATGCAGTGCAAATAGGCACCCAATAACTCAACGCTTCGTCGAGCCAATGAATGGATGTGTGGCTAACTTCCGTCGCGGTGATGATGCTCTTCAAGCAAGAGTCAAGATACGACTCGACGATCGGGGAGGAATCCCTGGCAGAAGGTCCCAGCTTTGGTTTGATTGTCTCTAGGCTTTCCAGCCATCCAAAAGGAGGGTCATGGAGCGTGCAGCATGACTCGATAAACCTGAGAAGCATGATGGACGGCATGCTGTGCATCAAGTGCAGCAAGGCTTGGAGGTGCTCCAACTTTTCCATGTCGGAAGTATGTCCATGAGATATTGCTGCCAGCAAATTTTCAGCGTAGGAAAGCGAGCGACTGTGCCGCCTCCGAACACCCAACAACACGTTAGACAGCCAGCTATGGACCTTCTCCAGAATTTCTCCGAGGTCCAGCGCATGTCCTTCCCTGACTGAAGCCTGAAAAGATTCAAACAGCCCCTCAATGTCGTTGAGCAGAGGGTGCATAGAGCACCAGGTCGACCACTGCATCATCAATGAAACTGATAGCCTGAAAGGTAAGCAATCGGGGTCTTCCCTGGTGTTTGAAAAATCGTCAATGGCGTAGGAGAAGTTGATCCCGCGAGAATCCGGAGTGGCCAAGCTGGCGAGCGCCCAGAGGGCCATAAGACATGTCACGCGACGGTGCTGAACAAGTCCAAGATCGCCGGACTGGTTTTGGTACAGAGTGACAATGCGAGAACCTAGCTGGATCTCGGGGTCTATCGCGAGTTTGTGGAGGTGGTCATCATAATCGGTGTAACGACGGCCCGACGGCCCCCACAGGAGCGTAGGAATACCCTCCACAAACATGAGGAGCTCCCTGTCGTCAATGAGTGATTTGACTGTCCAGCCCAGGGCTTGCCAATCTCTTTCGAACTGGGAAGATGAATTGTCTTGTGCAGCATGGGTCATGGCTTTCACCATTGTCACGCTCCTGGATGCAAGATCCTCGTGAGTGGGACAGGCTGTGTCGGCTGTTGGGCTGGAGGACTCCACGTCGTTATCCGCGCCAAATCGGGGTCGTTGTGCCACCACCCTGAGCATGTACTGAAATAACCGCCAGAAAAGGCTGGAAAGTGGCGTACGATATGGACAGTCAAGATGGTGGACTGGAAGGAGAGTGATAAGGAAGTATAGCCCTCCAACAACGAGAAATAGAGAGCAAACAACGCTGGTGATAACGATGTTCACAGGCACAAGGAACGCGATAAGTCCCGCGAAAAAGAGGATGAATGCGAGATGGAGGAACAGAGGGAGAATCTCGACAATGGTGTGCATTTTGAATCTTTTCATACCGTAGTGCAGATACGAAAAGATGCGCGCCCGAAGGACTGGAATGGCGAACGTGTCGGTTTTATGGATGAAATCTCGAGTCCATTGTTGGATGAGCGTCGCAAGCAAGGCACAGGTGAGGCTGAGGGCCAAGCTAATAAACCAGAGTGCATTGCAGATGAGCATCGTCACTGGTGCGGAGAAAGGAACCGGCTCCGGAGTATGATATGTGCCACCATTCATGGCTGCAACGAGTTGTTGGGATATTTGCTTCAGGATATCGACGGCCAGATCACCAGAGTCAGGTTGAAGCGTCTTGTAACTCTCAATGATAAATGCTGCTACAATGCCCGAAAAGAGGGAGCTCTGACATGATGAAGATCAATGAGCGACTCAGGCCAAATATTGACGGTAAGACGCACAAAGATGACCAGCCCATCCATATCCCCTTTCCAGCTCTCGACCAACGCGTCGTCGTATTTTTCGGCCGCTGAAACATAAATGGACCAGGCCGTAGTAGCCCAAGACTCTGATTCATGTGAATACTCTGCGGTCCGGTGAGGGTGAGTTTCACGTCTGCTGGGCCGACACACACCTTGTGCTTGCGGTGGCTCCCTGGGCAGTGGTCTGATCCCTACTCGAGGCACGCGGTGAGATGAGGCGGGAAATACTGTGATCGACACACACATTTTGTCGCTCTCGAGCGTCTCGGTTCTGAATGATTTGAGTCGTCTGAATACAAATCAGATAAAGGTGAAACTTTGTCGCACGCCAACACGCACTGTTGGAAGAGAATGATGCCCAACTCGGCGGGCGTCTTGGGATCGAATAACGCGAGTTCCCTGTCGAAGGGGAAACATCTGTATCGAAATTTCCTGGTGTGGAATGAGTAGGTAGCATCACTGTTGACCCGGGAACTCACTCGCTGGAGAGGTAGAGTCACTTCTTGAATGGTGCCTGGGGTTGAAGTCGATGCTACGTCCCGAAAGAGAGCCTGCAGTTGCATAAGCCAAGATACAAGCAATGTGATAAACCGCACCCGAAGAGGACACGACGCTCGGGCCTGTGTTATTAACATTGTTTCAGAGGACTGTATTTTCGGCACATCTAGGAATCGGTACGCACTTCGAGAGGACCTTGACAATCCACGCCCTCGTCCTGGGCTGTATGACATCACTAATGAAGTGGGTGCTGCGAGCAAGGTAGGTTAAAGACGGAAGAGAAGAAATAAGGCTGTCAGCACCACAGCCGCAGCTTAATTCCGGTCGGAAAACGCCGCCTTCATCTCCACACGAGGAAGTTATTCGCACCGTGGCCTGTTCTCTGATGCTGTGAAGCTGCGCACACAGCACTATAACTTCGCGATTGCTGTGCGCTGTTGAGCATCGGATCGAATATAGATGGCCTAGGTGGAATAACGAGCCCCGTGGGTCTACAGCATTCCTAAATCATGCACAACACTCTCGTCAATGCAACTATGTTGGAAAGTCACAGTCACACAGGACTTCGCAGCGAACACAGGGGAACAACCATAATATAAAGTGCAGGAAACCATTACCAAGCAGTATAAATATAAAGTAAGTAGGTGCTCTACAGCCAAGTAACCAAAAGCGTTGAACAATAGGAGGCAAGAATCGAGGACAACCATCTGGCTACAAATGGAATGCTGTTGTACAGTATAAACGCGGGAGAAGATCACAAACTCGGATTGCTGTACGATATCCCACAGCTGTAGGACGCGTGACTGACCCACCTAAGGGAGGTCCGCCCAAATTACGTAAATGGCCTCTTAGGGGATTTATCTTGTACGGCAATAAATCCCCTAAGAGGCCTACATCCGCCCGACAGAAGTATACGTCATACACGTCATGTCCCCATTTGGGAAACATGCGCACCCGGTGGCCCCGCCCTGCCCCGCCCTCGGATGGCCGTGCCGCCGCCGGATCCTGTGCCAGTACCTACCTCTCGCCACCATACCCTGTCTGATATTTGGCTTTTCTCTAGGTTCGATTTGGCGCGAAGTTTAACTCATGGAACAACGGATCGGACACATCAGCTCTTGCATCAGCTCGTCCGCTGTACGGCTGGTTATTGCTCGAATTTTCATATTTGGATTGCAGTTTGGACATTTACCTTCAATATCATACCTCCCCCCCCCTTCCGGGTCCAATTTGGCCGAATTCTGACAAGCAGAACATGGTGGCGGACAAATCTGCCAGCTGATTGCACACCTTAGCCTTGGTTGAATCTTCTGGCTTTGGTCCAGGGGTTTGAGCCTTGTTTTTCATGTAATTTTCTCTTTTATTCCTAAGCCCCATTTCACTGACTTCGACCTGGACAATGCAACACACTCCTTCAATTTACTTACCAGTTGAACCGGCCATTTCGCATCCAACAATCCCATTGCTTCTGGACTTAATGTCAGCAACGGCCTCTGGATCGGCTAAACAACGAGTACCCCGATGAGAACCCCAACCAGGATAAACCCGATAGACGCTAGTAGCTCGTGTGTTCCCCGAGCAGTAAGACCAACTGTACGGTGTCCTCCCTAGGAGGCCATATGTCATAGGTCGGGATGCGAGGCGGAACCCGGAACGAGTCGAAGAGGGTGTGATATCCACTCAGGTATGCAACCCGGGGCGTGGATACAACCCGTAGTACGATGTGGAGGAAGCAGGGCAGGGTGGAGACAATGCCTATGTCAAGCCAAGGTAGAAGCCTGAGATTAGACGAGGTAGAATCTACTGTACATGGAGATTCTACCAAGCTTATATAGGCTTCTAATAAATTAAAGTGATTGTGGTCAATCGTGATCAGTTCCTGTACCGCAGCATTAAGGAGCATTAATGCTGATACTCCTAGACTCCTTTGTGTTGGTTTCCATGGCGTTGGAAGACTTAGGAGACCCGACATTCGGGTTTCCTAATCCTGAGTGTCATCGTATCCAGTGGTTCAAACCCCGATCGGTTTGCAACCACTCATGTGCTTCGTGTACGCTTCTGTGTCATCCGTGGTGCATCCGGGGACTAGGATCTGTCTGTATGGGTTCCTAGTCCCTAACGTCTTCTGTATCCCGTGGCGCAGACTCCCTGAGTCTGCGGCTTTTAGAATCCGGGGCCGGGTTTTCAACCGTGAGAAGGTCAAGTGGTGGCGTCATGAGAGTCCTGTGCCGCTAAGACGTGTTTGTATCCATACGGACGTGTCGTGCGAAAAAGTAGAACCCAGGTGATTCATGACACTTAATTTAACGAGGTTTCAGCTTTTGGAAGATAATGACGGACACATCCACCACTCGCTTGGATTACTAGCGGTGGCTTAAATTCTCCATTCGGAACTCCAGTTCTGTCGCCTACGTAATATTCCCCTCATCGGTGTGTGGTTTTTTCTTCCATGCAATTATGTACTCTTATACTCCCGTATGCATACTGTAGTTTAATCCTGACTTGCTTTGGCATGATTGAAAGTGGTTCTTTTCAACCATACCACAGAGGGACAGTGGTACGGAGTCTTGGACCTTGCTTTGCCTTTCAGCAGCAGGTTCAACCATTTTTTATTCACATCCTTGGAAGATTGGCCAGTTATCAAGTGAGTATGGTTGACTATTTTTGTTGGACCAATCCATTCTATCTGCCAGATATGTAGCTAGTGCATGCTCCCAGCCAATTTCAAAGAATGTGTTCACTGTTGATGTTCATCAAAATGAGGTGGATACAGTGGATGTCCACCAAGCAGTCCTAACCCCTTGAATGGTTATTTCTCTCAGCAGTTTTCGCTCCCTGGAACAATTTCACTGCTCTAAGGGACATTGCTTTACTTAACATGCACTCGTCAAATGGGCGGATGTGTCTGACTTTGACAGGCAGATGTATCTGCTCTCAGCTAAACAACAGGCACCAGACCCCTGAGTCTTTCGATGCGTGACCCATTTGAACTTTTATAATCTAGACCATTCATAATTACCTCCTATTTTACACTCCCAACTCAATTGCTTTACGTGACATGCACTGATCAAATGGGTGGATGCATCTGGCTTTGACAGGCAGATGCAAGTCGTTAGTAGAAGGGTAATGGCCCAAAATTGAATGCAGTTACCAAAATCCATGGTATGCAGCCGATAATGTATGCTCACCGTGGCAGTATCTGATCTACTTGGCAGATACATCCGCCAGCCCGGTGAATATGTCTGTGAGCGGGGTTTATTGAACCATTTGGGCGCGGAATATGACACAAGCTGCATGGGTGATACATAGTATTGGTTTCCCCCTGAACTAGCATGACAAACATGATATTTAGCTGCACATTGGGGCTAGGTTTGAATTTCAATGTTGTCTCTCAATTCTGAGTCTTGAAAATATGGGTCCAAGCCTTGAAAACTCCAGTCAATGAATAGCTCAATACAAACTAAAGGGTTCAGAGAACATAGATGAAGAAACCCAGGGTTAAATTTCCATTAAAAGTATTGAACATGTATGTTCCGTAATTTGGCCCAGTTTCAACCATAGAACTTGAAGAACTTTTGGTTTACAGGAATACATGCAATAGAGAAAAATCAGAATTAAATTAGACTCAATCCGGAATGAGTTCAAAATGATATTATTGCATACCAAAAAAGCCCTGGAACTACAAGATTTAAGGCCAGTAGAAAAAGAATGCAGTAGACCGATCTTTATTCGGCTGCTGATTGATTGAGCGGATGAGGTAAACCGCCACCAGCATGACATCAAAGGTCTGGCAGACGTATCTGACACTTGCAGTGGATGTCTGCCAGATACATCTGCCACACGACAGACATCTGCTATCAAGGCCACTGTGGTCAGGATATATTGAGCTGACCACACACAGGGGAAACCACAGCCGGATATATCTGCTCACACAATAGATGTGCCTGACTGACAAGGAGGTGGGAGACAACAAAATGTACCATTCATGCTATCTGTTGAATTTTGATGATTGAAGCAAATTCCATGCCGTTAATATCCTCCTAGCTTGTTGACAGGAATTCAGCACATACTAGACATATGGATATGAGCTCAACAAACATATTCAACCATAATTACTGGAGAACAAGAACGAGACATATTTTCAGAGATGCAAATTCTGTGGAGTGATTGAAAATAACTTGTTCCAATTGTGTGCAACTCTGCTGAAATACCTCGAGATTGAACAGCACACAAGAGTGATATAAAAGAGGTAACTAGAAGGATTGAGAAATCACATACTGAGGAGAGGGCATAATGTTGCCATGGAGCTGGAGCTGAATTCAAGCTAAACAAATGAAAACTAATCGATGAAAAAAAAAGTGCCTGTTCCAGGGGGGGAAAGAAGTTGCACAGCTGCCAGTCCTTCAAGCAAACGACGGATGTATCCGGTGCTATCTTCCAGGAATCAAAACCTGGCCAAATTCAATCTTGAAGTAAAGTGTGAAGAGCCCGGGTGAACTATAGTTCCAAAGCTGTGAAATCAAGGCAAGGTGAGCCAAACAAGCAATTGGCAGATTGTGGGCAGATGTGTCCAGCGGTGCATTGTAAAAATCAGCCTATAGACAAGAGGATGTTAGATGAAAGATAATTATTCAAACCATAGCACCGGTGTCGAGAATAGTAACCAATATCTGCAGAATCATGCCAGATGAGTGGATGTATCCGTCGCTGCACTCCACAAGCTGGAATCAGGTCAATAGGAATGGGCCTACATGAAAGGAGGATGTTAAACGAAAGATCATAATTCAAACTGCAACAACAGTGCCAGGATTTTCAGCCATATCCGCCAAATCATGAGCGACAGATGTATCTGTCACCACATTCCACAAGCAAGAATCAGATAAAAAATGGGGCTAGATGGAAGGAAGATGTTATATGAAAAGACAACCATTCAACCCGTCTGCCAGAGCAAGAAAATTTCAACCAATATCCAGATGCCCAAGCAACTGGCAGATGTATCCAACGTGTTGTTCCCCAAGTTGAATTTGTGTCAAATAAAACCAAGATAGAAGAAAATATTGAATAGAAATGGTGCCATGAAAGCAAGCGGCTAGCGGGGAGAGGCAAGGGTAGGTACACCAAGGAAGGGACGGGGTGGTGGTATCCCCCAGGATTGTGTTTTTCCAAAAGGGAACATAGTGAGTGTTATATTCCGTCCTGACCCAAGGTCTACCTCTGGACTTACCCACCTCCGCTCCAGACCTTCCAGTCCCCCGGAGTTGCGCTCTGGAGTTTGCTGGACTTCAACTCCGTCCTCTGGACTCACATGGGTTTTTACGCAATGAAGGATTACTGAGTGTTTTCCCTTTTGTCCGTTTAACCGTTTAAACGCGAACCTGTGACTATGCTTTCCTTTTGTCTTTTATGCTTCCATCACCATGCTTCCACTTATGACTTCTTACTTATTGTTTAACTTACTTCTTTCTCCTTCCGTAATAACAATTAGAATACTTCTATAAAACACTGTAGATACTTGTACTTCAGTTTGATTATTAAAAGTTCTCTCCGAGTTTAAACACTCATTCCGAGTCCAACACTTCATCTGTGTTCTCCCCTCACCCCTGCCACTTCCGGTCCACTCCGGACTTGACTCCAGTTGCATACTTCTGTTTGGACAAGACCTTCGTCAAGATCTACTCGATGTCTGTACTCCGACCAAGCTTCTGTGATTATCCATGAGCTCTGCCTCCGGCTCCGGTCCTCCAGTGACAGACCTGGTACTGGGGCACCCGGGCATTTATTCAAATTTGCTCAAGTTGCAACATACTATAATGTGCTACACTACATTACGACATCATCTCACAAGGGCTAATGCTGGCCTGGGCAGTTAGCTAAGAGGGATATAATGTGTCTTGAACCATTAGAAAGGTGCTAGACAATGATCCTGGTAAATGGTTGACATGAGAAGTTGCTAATGGAGCAACCACGGAAAGTGCCTAACCATCCTGGAAACGGATTGGGGCTACTGCACATCCCTGACTAAAGGTGTATTATGAGGGATTATCCTTCTGAACAAGAGGGCTTACCATTTGACATCATCTGACGTCTTCAGGACTGCCAAGAGAAGGTTGAACTTGGTTGATCTACCAATTGACTAAGAAACCATACTCAGGTACTGGGAAGTGGCGGCTATCATGGTTTTCAGACACATCACTTAAGTGGTTCAAAGAGGAACCAGTTGAAGCGGATGGTTACCAAGGAGGGTCACGGAGGGCTGACGAGGAAGTCGGCTAAAAGTTGACACATTCAACAATATCCCATCATGATCGTTCTAAGTGATGTAGATCTTGACTCATCGTTAAGCTTGGCTCGTTGATGTTCCTTATAAACCTGTTCAGTTTTTACTAATCTCTTGATAACCGACAGGAGTTCTTCGGCTAGCTGCCATACCACTAGTCATATACCCTGAACCCTGCTGCGTGTTTGTATCTGTTTCATTTATATTTAGAATCCTGTATAGTATTTAAGTGGATAGTTATGGGAAGGAAGCCAGTGAATCTCACCCCACCTGTTGGATGCGAAGCTACTAGGCTTCTCGCTTAACCGGTTGAGTAGGCATTCATTTGGAGACACCCAGAAGCTATACCAAGTTTCGTTTGTTATTCCCTTGAAATATTACCTGTGTTGGATTTGGATCTTTATAACTACGCATGGACATATTGGATAAACAGAACGGACACATGGAATGTAAGGAAACAGATCGGACTTGACACGGCAGTCAACACTCACCCTGCGCCTCAGTGGTGTTGTGTCTTTGATATCCACAATTTCGGATCTAGTATTCTAGGCACCTAGTTAACACGTTGACTATCTGCTCCTACGTCTAGTTCTGTCCCTCTAGTAACTCCGTCCTCCGGTTTTCAGACAACTCTCCTCTGGAATCTCCCTGTACCTCTTCTCCTCTTCCCTTCCCCTCGACCCGGATATAACAGTGAAGTGCAAGAAGTAAGTACTAGCACAAGATCTAGCAGCGAGCACAGCCATCCAAGAGCGGGTCAGGGTGGAGCAGAGCAGAGTGATAGCATCCACCAAGTGTGCATGTTTCCCAAATGGGGACATGACATATATGATGTATACTTCCGTCAGGCAGATGTAGGCCTCTTAGGGGATTTATTGCCGTACAAGATAAATCCCCTAAGAGGCCTTTTACGTAATTTAGGCAGACCTCCCTTAGGTGGACTGACCCATTTCAACAAACTAGATGCAAGGGGAAAGTATGATGGTGTTTCTCAGACTAAAATGCGATGTCATTGGATTGCATTCAATGCAATTGATTTACACCCACCGGTGCAATTCAATGAAATTGGATTGCATCAGATGCTGAGATGCAATCAAGTGAAACTCAATGCCACCCTGTTGTGCAATCTAATGCACTCTGCTGAAATGACATGCATTGTTGTGCAGATCCTTAGATCCTCCGTTACAGAGCACTGCATTGAACTGCATTGCCCTGCAGAGCATTGAACAAATCAGTAGGAGTACAGTGTCTGAACCATCATTCCCATGGGAGTGATGCCATTCTCGGCACTGTAAGCTGCTCAAATACAGTCGTACATATCTACATGTAGCTCTGCTCTGTTCAACCTGTTATTGATCCAATTCAGATGGAGAATGTCAGGTCCCAATCTGTCTCTCCTCTTCTCAAGTTTAACCTGCAGGATGTGGCAATCAAGAGAATCGGTGCGGCATCATGAAATGTTTGGTCTTCGCTCTCTAGTCAACCTGTAATTTGTAACTCATTCATCCTAATATGAATCATGTGGCCACAAAAAGAATATTACACCAAACCTAACTGCAATCAACATTATTCTCTGGAAATGTTCCCCAAGAGTCCCCCAATTGCACCTTGATAACTGCTGAACCCCGCAGTTGGCATATGCTGTGGCGAGCTGGGTGATCACATCACGGCATGTGAGAACTATAGAATTGAACCACATTTGAACCTCATGCAGTGTGGTGACACATAGGTGTTCCATCTCTCTGCATTGGTATGCATTGACCTGGATGCATTAAAGTGCTTTGAATATAATCAGTTTACACTTAAAAGAACTGATTTGCATTGAGTCGCACCAATGTGCACCGAGGATTTTTCAATGTCATTTAAATCAATTGTGTTTGCATCGTATTTTTGTCCGATAAATGCCATCATAGGAAAGACTACATGTCATACCTTGAAGCTCCGGCAGCCGACTGGGTTGGGGAGGCTCAATTGCGGAGTTGCTGATGATGAATCCAAACTCGGTGCTGAACTCAGAGAAGAAGATTCAATCGTCACAGAAACACTGGATGTTGTTGATGTTATAATGGAGGATGGCATAAGGCTCCAACCATTTTCCTTTTTAAATGTTTTAAACAGTAAAAACTGTTTTTTATTTTCGTTTAGTTCTGGCCTGGGCCTAGACGAAAATAAATTATAAACAAATGATTAAACAATTATCTTTTTCTGCGCGGCAGACCAATCCAGATACAGTCAAACCCCTTTTAACCCATACCCCTCTGTTCCACCCAAAAGCTATGGGTTATTGCAGACCTATGGGTTTTCCCTGCCAAAAGCAACGAAATTTGGCCGAAAAATCTATGGGTTATGAGGGGTTATGGGTTAATAGAGGTATGGGTTAAGATTTTGGTTCAGTCTACCTGGAATGTGACTCCAGTAATTTCAGGCTTGGGTTTCAGTTAATGTCTAGCTCGATATTCAGACTTTCGAATTGACTTGCAACATCAACGCCGGGCCGTCATATATTCGGCAACTGCCAGTGTGACTGGCCATCAGTCCCACTCTTCTCGTCATTCCTCGGGTCCTGACACACTCCCGAAAATGCGAGAAATAATCAAAAAATAAATCTATGCTTATGGGAAGTCAACCAGTAAGTTAATTTCGCACGTAAAAGTACAAGTTAATGATGCCACGCGTCATGTGGTATCCTGAGAGTAGTCAGTCGGAAGTCGTTCTTCTAAGACACGACCACTGTACTCACCCGTTCACCCAGAGGGGACGCGCTGGTCGGGCCTCCAGCATATATAGGAGAATTATTGCCATGCAAAGGACCAATGTAGTGCGATTCACCGAAATCTGTGTTAAAAGAATCAGCCACCTGGGTGCAACTGGCTGAAATGGTAAAAATGGCAAACCATTCCAAGTGAGAATCTCAAAAAATTGAGGTTGCAGTTGCAGGACCTCGTCCCAGCGAGACTGGTAGAGCCAATCGGAATAGAATATCCAATTATTGTTGTACGTATCGACACCATACTAATGCGTGGAGAACCAGGGCGAGACAGCTGATAGGAAGTCGGTCCATTGCAGAGGGGCTGGTGGATGGACAGACGCATCATGTATGGCTTTCCGCCAAGGTCACTGATGTATTGCTGGTCCAGTGCAGTGGTGATGTTGGCGTTGAGTTGGTGTTCGGCCACTTGAGAACATATTAATCAGAGATTCTATTGGCGTCTGGAGGTACACTCACCGCAGCGTTCCAGCTCATTCCACAGTCCGCACTAAAATCCAACGGCCAGAAGCCGATACACGGTTGTGAACAAAAAAATGTAACCTAGAGTGGAAGTTCCGTAAAACGAAAGGCTACTCGGAAGCCAAAAAAATCCCACAGGCGTCCGGGACGGATTCATGTCTGCAGGATCCGAAAAGCAAGTCAGGAGAAGGCAGGATTCTGGAGCGCATGAGAGCAACATGAAAGTAGGGGACAAGAGGCGCCTGACCTAATCACCGTGACCGCGAATCATCAGACGACGAGCAGCGGCAGCGGCGGCGACCGCGACGACGACTGCCAACCATTACGTTCCGCAAGAAAGGTGACCGCGTCGCGTCCATGTAGCCCAATTCAATCCACAACCAGCGTTAACGGGAGCGTCCAATAGTGCCCCCCAGGCAGGACACTGGCAGGACCCGCCCTGGGTCCGGGTGGATCGAGACCACGGCGACGCGCTTTTCATCCTCGTCACCGCGCGCCGCAGCGTCGTCCCGCGCGTCACACCGCCTCGTCGACCAAGCATCGTTGTATTCGACGAACAGGAGAGAACTCTTTGCTGTATCGGGAGATCGCAAGGGCGGGGAATGGGCGGCGGCGGAAGGGAGCGACGAGGGGGAGGAAGAGGATGATCAAGAGAGGAGCGAGAGTGGGAGGGAGCGGGGACAGTGGCAGCGTGAGTCGGCCAAGGGGCGACAGCATACGCTTGATCGCCAACGCGAGCGGACGCTCGTCGGCAGCCTCACGAACAACTACAAGTTCAAGGCCGCCGGGCTCATGAAGAAGGTACGCGTTGTTATCTCCTCCGTGTCCCTATACCTAACCTTGGCCTTGCAGACCTTTTCAGTAACCAACTCCGGCGTCGCGCAGCACCTCATCTCGTACTAAATGGTTCCTATTTTCTTCCATCTTGTCTCCGTGTTCCTCTCTTGCTTTAAAGCTGACATTTCAGCCAGGTATCCGACGTCGAATCCGGCAGCCTCCGCGCAGCATCCTCCCTCCCCGAGCTCTCCTCGCTCGATACCAGCCCCACCCTCTTGGACCGCGACAACTTTCGGGGCATGCCGAAGATGGAGGTATGCCCCAGTCTCTGGTTTTATCTGCTTGCTTTCCTGGGCTCCAATTTTACACCCCCTCCGAGCGGACGACGCCGATTTGCTCTGCACGGCGACCTGCTTCGCGCGCCGCGCGCGCCGTGCCACTCAGGTTCTCCCCTACACCTACGCTCTCGCGCGTCGTTCGGTGTTATGTCACTCGTACTCGTGCGCTGAGCATATGATTTCTTTTTCTACGTGCGACTGCGTTTGTTTTCGTTTTCCCGTCTTTCTTTGCATGTCCCAGATACTGGTGTGGGTCAAGCAGTAGCTCGAGCACTGCTCGAGCTTTATTGGGTCCGTAAACGCGCTGGGGACTACGTTCCTTCCCCCATCTGCGTGACGCCTCCCTCCCTCTCTCTCTCCCTGCCAGAACCATTTACGGCGCAGGTGCGGGGTGTGCTTGCGGGACTGTGAGGGTCGAGTCTGTCTGCATCAGCACGGCGGAGAGAGGGTGCACGGCATTCGCAAGAGGCGGATCCGGGTGCGGGTCGAGCGATGCAGCCGGCGCACATGGACGCCTGTCGAAGTGGTGCACTATACGGCGGGGAACACGCTCTCGCGCTTGGGTGCACCCTTGCGACAGGGCATAGTGAGGGCGAGGGCGAGGGTATCTTCCAATAGCTGGTCTTGGAGCTCTGTGCGGATGTGGAGACCTACCTGACACGGATCCGAGATGTGCGGAGGCGCTTTCGACCTGGGTGGTGGACCCCACCCCATAGTTTGAGCTGTTGGATGGAGGAGGCAGGCGCACCACCAATGAGCTGCGGAATGCACCATAGTCTGCACCGATCGATCCATGTCTTGCCGTGTCCGCCTTACATGTCGAGAGCTTGGGGGTGCAGACGCATTGCGTACTGTCCAGCGCCCAAGACGTGGGGAGACCAAATGCAGTGGTGGTGTGGGTTCCACAGAAACGAGTCTACTTTCTTTTCGTCGCTCGCATACCATCTGTGGCCGATACGCGAAGCAGAGAGGAGGGCGCTCTCTGTGCAGATGGCGCTAGGATGTCGGAGGGTGTATAAGCTCTACCGAAGGAGTCTTTGATGGCGCCGCGTACACTTTGTCGTCACGTCTCGAATTGATTAAAATTTCTGCTTGCCTGCGGTCGCCAACCGCTGCAGACGCACGCGCACGTAGGACGGTCGAAGATCTTGGGAATTTCTTCGGCCTTTTCTTCCCCCTTTTCATTTCTTTCCCTCTTTTTCGCTTTGGGATGGTGGATATGGATACGCAGATCCGGAAGGATGGGTGCAGAATGCATTCCACGGGAGATCTCGGAGCTTCTGCGCGCTGGGTGGCTGCATTCGGTGTAGGTGCGGGCGCGCAGGATTGTGTCCTGTGGTCTGCCTCTGAATGAATCACGCTTTGGTGGCAGGGGCGGGGCGTGCTCCTGCCTTGCGGGACCCACACCACACCGACGCCAACGCCGATGGGATTGGTTGTGGGCACCCTCTTATTTACTCGTCCTCTAGAATCTTAGACTGGACGTGCCGCCCTGCCTTCCTGGCTTGTTCTTCTCGTCCCTCTTGTCTCGGTGGTCATCTCTCTCGATTTGGAGTATCAATCTTCCTTCTCTTTTCTTTCGTCTTTTTTCCCCTTTGCACTCCCGCTTCTTTTTCCCTCCTTCCCTTCCCGCCGTCACTGACCTTCCTCTTCTCCTCCGCTATAGCATCTACGGCATCCCACGCGAGCGCGGCGAGGTGGATGAGGTCCTCGGGCTCGCTGCGGGGCTTGATCTCGGGCTGGGCATCCTGGGGATTAGATCGACAATCGGACCAATGTGGAGTACCAGCGCTACAGGCCGGGGGATCGACGCACGGGGCGAGATAGGAGACGAGCACGAGGAGAGGGGAACTCAAGTCGGAGCGGGAGCGGAAGTCGAGTCAGAGCCAGAGCCAGAGTCAGGAGGAGGATTCGGACGAGACGGAGGATGGGCAGGACGAGGGTGGGGTGGAGATGGAGCGCAGGGCGAGAAGGATGGTGTGCTGGGGAAGAGGAAGGAATAGGTGAAGGAGATGGGCAGGGAGATCGTTCTTGGTGCGTTGCTTTCCTTCTCCACTTGGCCGCTTTGTTTGACTGATGATCTCGCAGGCTTCAGCGCCGTTGCCGGTACGAGCGCGAGTACGAGCCCGCTAGGTGGGTGCAATTTTTCCCTGGCTTTTGTAGCGATGGAGGAAAGACGCGGTGGCGGCGCTTGGCACACATCCTGTCTTTACCGGTGCTAACTCGCCACACAGACCCCCAGTCGCTGCTGAAGCGCAAGCGCGGCCACACGCACCCAGAGATCCTCGCGTCCGCTACCCGCACGCTCACAGCCGCGCGTGTCTCTTCAGCTGCAGTTACCTTCACCTCCGAGTCCCCATCCATACCCGCCCCAATTCACAGGACCTCTCTACCAGCAGCGCTCAGGGCCGAGCGATTTCCACCGAGCCTCACTGACGCGATTTCGAGTTCGTCGACTTTCAATTGCGCCTTGGCCTCTTCGGTACTCGGGACACTGCCGTTGCCGATGACGACGCCGTTGCGACCTTTGGTCGTGTCCGCCCCCGCGTCGCCCATCTCAAGGACCTTCCCGTTAGCCATGTTCAGTACGTCTGTTGCGGGGGCGAAGCGTCCCAGACTACACACACGCGCGCAGAGAGGGGGCTGGACCGCCGCTGAAACGCATGCGCGCCGCTCGGCCAGGGACCAGCTCGTCTGCGGTCGTGTCAGGACGGGCACATGGACACAGACAGCAGCACATCCTCCCGCCGCGGCTGGTGCGTCGGCCTGCGTCGACGGAGCTGGCGCGCACACAGTATTCCCATCCGCTCCCGCTCCCGCCCCCGGCCCATCCCCATCCCGGACGCAGTCTTGGCACACCCGGCGGCGCACACGCACCCGCCCCACGTTTACGAGCTCGAATTCGCTCGCAGCAGTGGCGGCGGCGTATAGCCAGCAGTTTGCGAGGGGGGCGGGTGCGGGTGGGCAGTGGCAGACGAGCGCGGCGGGTGGATCGTGGCAGTCGGGGCTGGCTGGCGCGCACCCGTATACATAACCGTGGCACTACCCACCTGCCGCGAGTGTGTCGGTGCCGGCGCCGGCGCAACAGCACCAGCAGCAGACCCAGCCGGTTCGTCAGTGTACGACGGGCAGCGCACTGCCGCAGGCTGCACGGATGTCGCACGCGCGGTATAAAGAGGAGAAGCGAGAGGGTGAGGATGCCGACTTGGGTGAAGGGAAAGGACCAGAGAGCGAGGAAGTAAATAAGCAAGGGCGAGGAAGAAGACGAGGGGCTGAGGGACGATGACGAAGATGACTACGGTTACGACGAGATGAAGGATGACATTGGGTTTAGTTTTCTTGCCTATCCGTTTGTTTTTATGCTTGTTTCCGTGCTGAATCGCTGTCCTTTTCTTCTTGCTGTATCATGGTATGTACGTGTATTGACAGCTTCCATGCACGCGTCTCACTACGTGATGTCTTTTCCTTGCTTCCAACCACCTCTATGAGTTTTGAGTTCACAAATCTGACCTCGAGGCTCCCGAAGCTGTTATCAAGTCGATTATGCTCAAAATCCATCTGCCTGAGGCCACAGCAGGCTGTCAGCTTTGCTCTCGATCTCCCGCTCTACGTACCTCCACCGCAGCAAAACCTCAAGTTAATTCCTGATGGATAATTCAACGAGGATCCTTTCTATCCGACACTATTTCACCGCTGTGTGCTTAGAACCTGGCAGACAGAACCTTCCCTCGCTCCTTTTATCGGAAACTCTTGGTCAAGCCGCTGTCATGTACCGGCCTTAACTTGGCCTCAACAGATTTCTACCGACAGAAATCGCACCCTCGATCTTGCCGCCCTCACTCCGCCTTCTTACGCTCTCACGTTCGAATTATCCGGGCTTCGTTCAATGCTGTTTCCGACGTTAACGTTGCCTACATCTTTAACTCGAAAACGGCAACCCACGACGCCTCATCCACTTGGATTCTCACTGCCCCCGCCACGATGCAGAAAATGTGCCTCTTGTGTCTCACCCAATTACCCAAACATGACAGCTCTTTACGCCGAAGACTTATATATATACGTCGACTTCCACCCTCTGCGCTCAGGCCCCAATACTTCCCCTATGTCCGATAGTCGCCTCTACAGTCGCCTGCTCCTCACAAGAGGCCATGGATACCCACTCTTCCATCCCCAACCGTTCGACGATCTCCCGCTAGAAGCGCGCAAGAACGGGACTGAAATCGGCGACGTGGGGGTCGTCACGTCCGATGGGTCTTTCGACCCGATTTTCAATATATGTCGTGCGGCCAACGATTCTTTCAATCGATTTGGGGTCCCAGATGGTTTCGAGCAACTTAGGCTTCACCCAGGCGACATCGCTCCGAAAACATTGTTTTACCGCCCCGGGTCCGATGTTTCGAGCACGAAGATCAGCAAGCGGCGTCTGGATCTCGAGGCTGCGGTGGAGGGGAATGTGTAAGCGCATTATCGCCACATTTTCACGAGAATCTCACCACCTGCTCCATAGATTCCTCCCGCTCGGCCTAGGCGCAGTCGTCGAAGTATCAACATCCTCGAAAGCAACCGCAATCCTCCTCTTGCCCGACGGCGCCTCACGCACGAACCTCCGCCGTCTGCAAATCTTCCGCGACTATGCGCTCAAGCACGCGCAGCGCTGGTACACCTTCGTCAACGGCGATCTCGGGCGCATGCTCGACAGCGGCGAGCTCTACCTCGTCACCGGCGTCGACAAGAGCTCGTCCTGGAGCGTCGCCGCGCTCGAAAACAACGCCGAGGGCTGCAAGGTATCACTCAAGCTCAAGCCCGCGTATGCAGCGTCTGTGGACTCCGGCGGTGGCACGGGCGCCGGCGCGTCGTGTGCCTGGGAATGGGAATGTACCAGTTCCTTCGTGAACTCCGGTCCCAGGCGGGGAGTCGAGGAAGAGGCGTGGACAGACAACCAGACTGTATTCCTTCGCGGCTTCAAGGTCGCCGTGCGCTCGACGCCATTGAAATTGAAGAGCTCGGTCAAGGTGCTGTCCATCGTGGATGCGAAGCCGGGGGATATCTTTTCCAATGGACGGTTTGCCACACCGTTTTCGAGATGGCGTTCGGATGGCCGGGGTAGGTTTTTGCGGTCGAACACGAGATCTTCTTCGGGGGAACAAGACTCGAGCTCGGAGCTGAGCAAGGTTCGGCACAAGTCTCCAGACCATGTGCAGCGCTGACACGTCTTGCAGCCGTATCATCCCGCTGACAGTATTAATGCATATTTTCTTGAGGCTGTGAGTGGCCGTAAGCTGTTCCTGGTGTGCCACCCTTCACGAGAAATGCTGTAGTTTCCTGACGCTCAAGTCGCTATTACACACGACGATGAATGGGCCTCGGTAGTAAACGAGGTATGTTGCCCGATTAATCGTAAGTAATACCCGGGGAATGTCGGTCCTCACATTCAAAGGACAACGAAATTCCGACCGACACCGAGCTGATCGCACGTATGTGTGAGAGGTATGATGTTGAGAATACCTGCGGTGCGGCACCGCGGTTCACATCACTTTGCTTCGGAACCTTATGTCAAGCTAACAGAAGGAGTATTCTTCCGCTATACGGATGCTGCTATGCTACAAAAAGCTCCGAGTCCTCTGGTAAATCCAAACCCGACTGCTGGACTCAGCTCAACTGCCAAGTACGTAGCCATCCGGATCCCTCCTCGAATCTTCGTTCTCTGACCATGTTTGTCTAGGCTCCACCCTTTCCCCGAAATCGTAAGAGAAGACCTTCGTGCGCGCGTATTCAACCGCGAGACCTCTGCGGGTCCCACCCACGAGTTTGAAGATCCTGCCTCCAACGCAACGCCGGATGCCGAAAAGTGTGTTCAAACTCCCGACGACCCAAACCCGAATGGCGTATCTTATCTTGCTTGCAGCCTTGCGAATCTCGGCGACTCGGTCCTCCGCCTCATCGTGACGGGCCTTGTATCAGAAATGTATCCCGGGCTTCAGGCTGCTCCGGCGGCGGTGAGTACAATGGTTGTTAATTGGACGTTAATAAACCCTCTGAGCTTTTTTCCTTGTACGTGCTGGAACAGAAATTGCGGGATTCGCTATTGGACGATGCAACCTTGGAAGATCTGTGAGTCCTAAGTTTTCTAATGGAAACATTTCTGAGTTGTGCTGTGATAGATGCGAAAAATCCCAGTATCTCAGCCGTGTCAACGGTTCTTTCGCACCTACCCGTGGCATCCAAAAACGCGATATTTTCAAAGTAACTCTTCTTTCTTCAGCTTCTACTGATAGCTAAAGGCCGTCAGGCATTCATCGGTGCGATTCAGTTGGAGCAGGGGTTCGAGTCTGCGAAAAGACTGCTCGATGCACCCTTCCGGGATTATTTAACCTCGGCATACAACCTCCTGCGTGAATCGTACGGATACGCCTCGAAACAAATCAGCCCCCACATCGGCGCTCCTGCAATGCCCCAGCCCCAGCCCCCTCCCTCCCCATCTTCGCCCGACAGTTCAACAAACTACCTCGGACTGTTAAACGAGAGCCTGCAGAAGAGCAACAGACAGGCCAAATGGGTATACACGGACCATCCGTCTGTCGGGGTGGATGCTGGGAGCAATGGCAATAGCCCCGCACCAGGATCCCCGCCGTGTGGGAGTAAAGAGAATGCGCAAAAGTGGTCGGTGGAGGTGCTTGTTGATGGGGAAGTCTTCGGGTGGGGAGAGGGGAGCACGAAGAAGGCGGCGCGGAACGAGGCAGCGAAGCAGGCGCTTTCGCGGTTGGCCTGATGGGATCTTTCAGAATTTCTGTCTCCTCTTCGATCGTCTTCGGGAAAAGCTACTAATAAAACTCTCACACAAAATCCAAACGAATTTCGCATGTACTGCAAGGGATGAATTTGAATTCAGAGTCAACGGTTGAAAATCAAGAGTAGATACATACTTATCTCACACACGCAGTCTTGGGTTATAGTAGGATATTGACCTTGGTATTGTACATACCGCATACTGTATATTTCATGAGTAGCGTACAATGTGTAATTGCTCTGTCATTTCTTGCATATTACATCGGCCGTGCTGTGATATATACGCGATCGAAAAGGCGAGGGCGGTCGGACAATAACATGTAAAGGGCGCCTCATACCGCCCGAGACATCATTGGGATGCACCTACAACGAACAAAGTCTCCTCACGAATGACTAAATCGTCGGGGCGGGTGTCCTCGAGATGCTGGATGCGCAGCTCCTTCTGGCGAGAGGCCTTGGAGGTCTGCAGTATCCGTTTAGCAGCAGAAATGGTCTCTTCTAACCAGTCGTTCAGTCGCGGAGCTCGACAGCGGACTCGAAGATCCGATAGGTTGTCCATGCCCTCGAGGAGAGGTAAAATGTCCTACGGTCAAGTACTCAAATCAGCTGGGTTGATTCCGAGAGGATCGAGGACCCACCAATTTCCAGCAAACGTTCTCCCAGATCGACAGGTGTTGCACTGTCGGTATTGATTCGCGGAGAGCTGAATGCGCGATGAAGCTAAGATTGAAAGAGATGCACCCGTAAATCGACTCACATTTGATGGCCTCGGCCGAGACAGCGAGGTTGTTAACGGTGTGGATGGCTTTGCAGCGGTTCCTTGCCGCGCTGAAGAGCTTACCGGAGATGGGTCTGTAGGTCGAGTACCAGCGATTGCTCATGGTCAACGTCTGCACGTTGAGGAAGCAGTGCAGGATTGGGGCCAGGTCGTCCGGAAGTGCCAGTGCAACGATGGAAGGATAGACTTTTTTTGCCCAAGGAAGCTCAAATGCGGCATTCATGGACTCCATAGAAATCCCCAGAATTGTGAGACTCTGGAGGCGCGGAAGCAGATCCAGGACCCGGATAAAAGCGGCCATGGGTCGCCAATCGCCCTTTTTGCATTCGTCCACCGTGATTGACAAGGAACTGGGACCGTTTAGTCAGCAAAACTAGTCAGTGGGGTAAATCCATGTATACCGGATATATGGCACTACGTATGGTGTTGTTAGGATGCCTCTCATGCGACGTTCCAACATCGTAGTTCGGGTCCGCATCTTGTTGCGTTTGGCCAGAATACGTGCGTTAAAGGTGGCGCGCACGCGCGTCCATAGTACTGGAAAGAATATATTTCGGAGGGCGCGACAGGTCTGCGAAAGTGTGCGTAGCACATCGTTGCCATCGAACTGATCGATGTGCACCCCATGTAGACAAGCATCGACCTCGGAGAGCAACTCAGGATAACACTTGACAATTTCCATGAGTAGTTCAGTCGGAAGATCCGGGAGGGAGGGCATGCTGGGCTGCTGGGCGAACGAGCCTAGTGCAGTGGTGGTCGAAAGCAAGATTCAGTGTCAGTCACAGTGATGATGATCAGTCGTGACGGTGATATGTCTCTCAAGCAATAATATTTCTTGCCTCATAGCCTCAATATACAACTCGAAGCCCTGGGCAGGAGAAGGGCGGCTCATCTATCGTGTACTCCCAAAAATGGAGTAGAAACTTGGTAGAATTCTAAGCCTACCGTAGAAACGGTTCAACGAGGGCAGTACATTCAAGTTGAACTTACGGCTGGCGCCAAATTCAAGTTCGAGTTGAAACGGAAATAAGATACTTTCATGACTACTTCCGTACGGTGAAATGCTCATGGTCCTCACCATCCAGGTCGAAGGAGGTTCAGAGTAGGTTGGGAGGAAATTTGTGAAAATTTCGGCGACAATTTCCGACTGCAAAGATAAGACAGGGTATGTGACGATTGTAAGTTCGTGATTGGGAGTATCCACAACCTCTGTCGGGGTTAAATCATTCTGGAAGGACACAGTGGGTCGTATCGAGTGATCATTCATCTGCATTTTGTTGGTCAGCGCTGTATTACGGCCGAAAACGGCGAAGCTTACCTCGGAAGTGGCTATGGCTCAAATCTTTAGTCCCTTGGCTTCGGCGCTGAGTCTACGCGGAGCGCAGAGCTGAATCGAGGGATGGACGTAGTCAGATCACATATCAAAATTGATGAATGACTCGGCAACGGCAGATGCCGCCCGCGTATCGCCGTTGAAAATTCAACCACAGCCAGAAGAAGATCCAAACTCAGTTTAGAACTCTTGACGCGATGTTCGCCCACGGCGGCGATCATTCTACCGCCAACCACCATTAAGTAGAGACTGCGCCAAGAGCGTACACAGATCTCCGTTCGACAGGCGAGGAATGCGAAGGCTACTCAGGTAGCAGAAAGGCTGACATAAATCTAACCAACAAATTATTGCATGCAATGGACAGTACAGCACTGGCGCCCAACCACCGAGCGGTTGAACTTGCTTCCGACTTTCAGATGTGGCATGCATAATGGACCACGGCAACACTGACCACCGGAGGGAAAGAACACAACCATAGGCTGGTGATGTAGGGTACAATTAAGAAGATCCCGGCTGTAGATGCATGTACAAGCGCCAGTGAAAGCATAGATCGATCTATACATGGACCATTGTCGCAGAGCTCTATAATCAATATCAAGGAACGACGAACGACTTGAGCCATTTATTCACGGCATTTGTGAAAACGCCAGAGTCTAAATTAAGCTAGGAACTCATGATCAGGGCTCAATTCTAAAGGCTGGACACAACTTGTATCAAGTTGATTGACAATTTGGACCCTTGCGATAAGATATCATGATGCTGATTCGTGAATTAGCAATGGTCAGCTTTAGCCGGCGTACCCGGTGCTACCAATAAGAATGATTTACCTCACGCCCGGCAATACAATCCAAAAACAATCTCAAACGCTATCAGCTTCAGACGAAGATGAGATGTGCACCAACTTGAAGAGTGCCAAAAATACTATCCACATTGCTGTGACTTTCGCTCGCTCCCCCTGGTTCGAAATCTTCTCCTCCAAGGTGCTATAGGACGTATCCGAAAGTCGACATATTTACATCCTTTTTGGCATAGTGATTGCCGATCATAAGTTGCACGGGAACCAATGATATCTTCTCCACAACTTGAACTGCTATGATTGTCCTGGAGGCTGTGCTGTGTCGCGTGGTCGATCGCGTTTGTTCCGTTCCGTCAATGTTCCGTCTGACAGCCACGCAGTTCTTTTCTTAGAGCTCCCGGAGCCAGTCGTCGATTGTCGAGCACGGTAGCACGGTCAGGATTTGCCATTTCGGTGTTAAATGGGCCATTTATACCCAAGCTTATGTCTGGCCTCTCCCACGGCTATTCCTGGGTTTTTTTTTTTTTTTTTCACTGCCTATAAAATATGGAATGCCCCCCCCGGGAACGCTGGCCTCATACCCTCCCTCTTACAAAGTCGCCTCAATGGCTCATCCTCCAAGCCATGTCTGGCGTTTCGCTCCTGCCCTAACTCATGTATGTCCCGTGGTTGTGGAACACGTTCACCAGCATTGACTTTCATCCCAGTTACTGTATTTTGGTGCTCTTGCGAGCCCGCAACGCCGTCAATCCATTCCCACTACGCTTCCCGGAAACTGGTCCTCGATAGGATGTTACACGTCGGTTATACCCGTCTGCAATACAATTCGGAAAACTCAATGCCCTACGATCCACAGCGACAATACCGGTGCACGTACGCTGACCGGGGCCACCATCGTTGACCCAGCGAATATGACGGTGGAGGTGAGGAAGAAAAAGGCTTCGTTTATCATGATTTTTGAATCGCTTTCAGAACTGCATCAGCTTTTGCGACGCCAAACAGTTCATCTTCGCAGGAGTCGAGTTCATGGTTAGTCCAGTCTGTCCTCATTCGCTCCAGTACCCATTTGACTGTCGTTCAATCCTGAAGCAAGAGTGCTGTAAGGTCGATTTTTACATTGAAAATTTCTGTGGCTGATGGCAAGGGCTAGATTGTGATAACTTTGTCGAAAACCCCGGAACCACCGCACCAGCTCCTGATTGCAGTCAATTGTGTGCGGGTAATGCTGACGAGTTCTGCGGTGGTCCGGGTCGGTTAAACGTTTTCTGGAGTGGTGCCGAACCGCCTCCGCCTCCCACAATCCCGGCTTTCATCGGGAAGTGGGAAGCTCTCGGGTGTTACAGGTATTTTCTTTTCTTGGTAACCGGTATTGTGAGGGTTTAAAAATGGCCAGTGACAATGTCGACGGTCAGGGACGCACGCTCGTAGACGCGGCTGATGTTATAGGGCAGGTTTCGCTCGAGACTTGCACTATGGCATGCTTCAGTGCTGGCATGCCCTTCTCAGGTAATTTTGCTCAATGTGTTTCTCCTCGCTGATCTCAATGTCTTCTGTATTAGGTGCCGAGTTTGCTGACGAGTGTTGTGAGACTTTAAAGCAACCTATCATCTGAAACAATAACTCTTTGTGCAGATTGCGGATCGGCTATCGCCAATGGAGGGATTCCAGAATCTATTTCAACTTGCAACATGGTATGCGCGGGAAACAATTCAGAATTGTGTGTTGTTCAATCTATCCATCCTCGAGTCATCACTGATCATGCATCAAGCTGCGGTGGTCCAAATAGACTGACCTTGTACAATTACACTGGCGACGACCTTCCTCCGCCACCGGTTGGTGGTGGAGGTGATGGGGGAGCAATGGCTATTGCTACTGATCTGCCCAGTCCTTGGGCATATGTGGGATGTTTCGTGTAAGCGGCAGCCCTAATTCGTCCTGGCATCTCCTCAGTTAATTTCAGCGACAATGCCAATGGCCGTGTACTCACAATCGAGGTGGACAACGCGAACTTGACCATGGAGTCGTGCGTGGCCAGCTGTGACGCCCAAAACCTCACAATTGCTGGAGGAGAATTCTCGGTTCGTCCGTAATCTCACGTTCAATCGTACGATTATTTATGGCTCTGTTCAGACTCAATGCTGTACGGATATCTACGACGAGATTACGGCTATTCTGATTTCTACCTTTCAGTCTGTGGCAATGAGCTGATAGACGGTGCAAAGCCGGCCCCAGAATCTGAATGCAACCTCGGTTGCGGCGGGAACTTGACGTACGTGTTTCCAAAGCTCTGGACGTGTATGTTCAACTCATTTTCTTCACAGTCAGGCTGTGCGTTGGTCTTAACATGTTTTCGAATTACGGTGAATAGTATTTCAAGTGCGGTGCGGGAAACCGCTTGTCCATATACTCGACCACGCAAAACATCACCATACTTCCTGTTCCTGTTCCCCAGAACTCCAGCATACCAGGATCTTGGTCATACCAGGGCTGTTTGGCGTGCGTGCATTCTATGTTCTGTATGGCACAGCAACTCATTTTTTACAAAGCGAGGCCAACGGTGCTCGTGTTTTCCCTTGGGAAATCGATAATCAAAATAACAACTCGGCTTCTGCTTGTCTCTCACAATGCGCAGCATTTGGATATACCGCGGGTGGAATGGAATTCGGTAAATGAGCTCTCTTCCCAGTATCAGATCATTGCTTATTTTCCCTAGGTTTCCAATGCTGTGAGTCTTTGTACTCCCATATCCTGCGTGACTCACAGATATCCCAGTCTGCGGTGATGTCTCTGACGTTACAGCGAGTGGAGTGTCACTTCAACCAGAAGAATCGTGCAACATCGCGTGCCCTGGAGGTACGTTAGTTGGCCGAATCAAAAGATTAACAAATGTCTTACCTTCGGGGAAGATCCCATACACCTCTGTGGCGGAGGTGACCGCATTCAATACTACGTTTGGACGGGACCAACCCACGTCTGGCATACGCCGGCAGTTACTGGCCGCTATGAGGCAAGACTGTCATATTATGAGATAATCCGTGCAGCTTTGTTGATCTATTTTGTTTCGACGCAGTTCTTCGGTATGGTCAAACGATCCCGTCTATAGATCACCATCATCTAAGGTCGCTCATTATTATTTAGTTCCAGGGTAAGTGAGGTTCCACTTTCTTAGTCCACCACTAAAATTATTCTAGTGTCGTTGTGCCGTTGATCGCTTCCTTGGGAATCAACAACAAGGTTACTTTCCTCGAAAAAGGCGGGACTTCCGAGTGGGTGATCACGATCCGCTCTCTTGGCAGACACTCGAAAGTGAAAACCAAACTTTTAGATTTGACAATTCTACCGGGGCCTATGAACTGGATCTCAGTCTCGTCAGCAACTTTTCAGCCGCCTGGCGAACGATGCATGTCAAGTCGGACGTCTTCTGCTCTGGAAGTCTCATTCTGCCGGACAAAGGCGCACGGCAACTCAATGTAGGAGGCTGGTCGCTTGATTCAACCCAAGGAGTACGGCTCTACACCCCTGACGGATCTCCTGGTGTGAATGGAACAAACGATTGGGAAGAGAATTTTGAGGAGCTCCATTTGCAAAGACAGCGATGGTATCCCAGTATGTTGTTTTATCCTCTGCCGTTTTCTTTGCGTGTGACACATTTTGGAGCTGCTGCAATGCTTCCTAACGGGACGGTCATGGTCATTGGGGGTGAAACGGGGGCCAATGCTTCGCCAGAGCCCAATGTAGAAATTCTCCCCACTCCCCAGGGAGGGGACACCGTCATTTTCCTTGACTGGCTTAACCGAACCGATCCCAACAATCTCTATCCCTTTGTTTTTGTCCTCCCTAGCGGAAACCTTTTTGTTGGTATGGCGGTCCTTTTATCACTTTGATTTTACTGACTCAGTAGATTAGTCTACTACAACGAGGCTCGCATACTCGACGCAACGACTTTCGATACCGTTCAGACCTTGCCCAATATTCCCGCTTCAGTTAACGACTGTGCGTGATTCGGACGAATCTTTCATCGTTCGTCATCCATTCAACCACCCGCTCTTAGTTCTAGGTGGACGAACGTATCCGTTGGAGGCTGCCGCAGTGTTACTCCCTCTCCATGCTCCATACACGGATCCACTGGGCGTATTGATCTGCGGAGGTAGCACTCCAGGTGCCGGCATCGCGCTCGATAACTGTGTCACCATCCGGCCGGAAATGGAAAATGCTACCTGGGCATTAGAACGAATGGTGAGCACCTATATCGACTCTTGATCGCCCTACAGTACAAATTTCTCAATAGCCGACTCCCCGAGTAATGCCATGCATGGTCGCACTTCCCGACGGAACATTCCTCATAGTCAACGGTGCTGTTCAAGGGGTCGCCGGCTTCGGTTTGGCCAACGATCCAAATCTCAGCGCACTCTTGTACGATCCCTCCAAACCGTTCAACCAGCGAATTTCTATTCTCAACACGACTATTGTTGCTCGTTTATACCACTCCGAGGTATGTTTCCCACTATCCACGAAAAGCCTGGCGGTTTTGAAATTAATTAGGCTATCCTCCTTCCGGATGGTCGTGTACTGATATCGGGATCCGACCCACTAAGTCCCTTTGATCCGGAGGAGTTCAGAATCGAGGTTTGTATTTTAAAACTCCGTGATCTTTAATAACGACCGCGCGACAGGTTTACGTTCCTCCTTATCTGGCGCAAGGTCGCACCCAGCCGTCATTCACCATCACGGAGAAGGACTGGGCTTACGGGAGTCACCAGAGCATTCGTGTCACTCTTCACCACGGCACCACGTCTACGATGAAAGTTTCCCTCATCGCAGGTAGGTAGCGCTTCGCCGATGATGAATCTCTCACCCTTGCATCCCTCAGCGACGACATCAACCCATGGAAACGCAATGGGAAGCCGGACCATCTTCCCCGCTTTCAAATGTGTTCGCAACACATGCACGATCACGGCGCCTCCCAACGCGTTTGTCTCTCCACCGGGATGGCATCAACTGTTCATCCTGGACGGCCCAACTCCATCTCACTCGTCGTGGGTTCGTATCGGCGGTGATCCCGCGGCAATCGGCAACTGGCCCGACCTACCCGACTTCACGGTTCCCGGCGTGTAGAATCAGCAAGGGTACCAGGATGGTCGCCACTTATCAATTTAATACACCCAAAATCCCATGTTTCCGCCGGTCCTCTGCAATCCTATGGTCTTTCAGGTTTAAAATATTTAGGGTACTCGTCGCTTTCTGTGTAAACATCCTGTCCCTCTAAAAACCTTTTTATGTTCCCTCTCTGTGTAATCCATTTGACATTTGAGCCATGAGGGCGGGGCTCTTCCATCGCATCGTATCTACTTTCAAAACAGGAACCTTCCAAGTTAGATTTGACGCCCGACGGAAAGGTAAGGGAAATCGCGGAGTGGCCGCTCGTATACGCAAGAACACTGAGCAGAGTATAATACATTTGGGTCTAGTTCAAGAAAGAAACTAGAAAATTCTCCGAGTTTACCGAGCGCTCTTGTTCTTCTTTTTCTGCTTCTTTTTGCTTTTACTGGCATGCTGAGCGCTAGCCTGCTCCTGTCTCTGTTGGCGGAGGGCCAGGTGTATCAGATAGCGCGGATCTTGGCTTTGCAGAGTCTTGACGACTTTCTGGAAGGGAAGACAAAAAAATACAGAACCGAGCAAGTACACAGAAAGAGTAGAGTACCTGGATTATCTCGTTGTATTCTGTTCTAGCGTTTTCCTGGTATGGCTTGTTCGCCTTCCGGCAAAGCCTGATTACTTAGGTGTCAATACTTCACACCATCGAAACGAAAAGCACATACCTATGTTCCCGGGGGGACGCAAACTGACTGCAGGCGTACGGCTTGACCCACTCGAAACTCTTCAGCGTTTTGAATGTACTCCAGAATTCGTAGAAGCGATGAACTTCATGGGGCATACCGCCCCCTTCAGATGGGTCCCAATCATCCCGCGTCCACACAAAGTGACCACAGCCAAAGGTGGGGTAATCCCGCACAGTATGGGAGTCGCTGTAATGCCAGAGCTTTTCATCGTGCGCGAGACAAAGAAAGAAGTTGTCAATGATCTTGAAAGTACTCTGGTAGTGGTGTCAGCACTGCCGAATTCATTTGTTGTTGCCCTACTTCTTCACTGTGATCATCTTTCGAGAAATCCAGAGCACGAAGCGATTGCACAAATTCGTAGATCACGCGCAGAGTAATGCCGGGTCCGCAATCCTGATTGGTCGCCGCGTATATTGCGGGTCTGAACCTGTATCTCGTGTATTCGGTTGGAGGACTGAATGCAAGGCCATAGAGCCATTCAGTCCAAGACGTTCGGGGCCGTACGGTCTCATGTATTTCTTCATTCCATGAACCGGGCGGCGTGAAGGGAGAGCCTTGTGAAGGCGTGTTAATGGCAGAAGCTTTCGATTTGGATCTGAATTCCCGAGTCAAGTTATAGTCGAACCGTTTCTAGAGACTGGTTAGACGAAACCAGCAATCAGAAAAAACACCGACCATGTCATTCGATAGAGTCTGGGAAAAGAGTAAGACCTCAGTGTTCGGTAAGGAACTGGCACTGACCTCGTAAGCCTCTAGTACACGGCTAAACCGCTTGGTGGCTAATTCGATATTATCTTGGTTTTTGTCCGGGTGGTGCTCAAGTGCTTTTTTGCGGTACGCTCGCTACGATGTTCTGTGAATAGAGTTGAGGACAGGACAGCGACACCGACGGACCTTGATTTCTTCCTCAGTAGCATCCTCGGATACATCCAATATGGCGTAGAGATCCATGGAATCAAAGTCCATTTGAGACGTCGCTGCACCCATGTTCCTGTCTGCGCTCTTGTCTGTGCTCGCTTTCCAATGATGTGTACCGTGTATGCGGAGCTGTAATATCTTCTCGAACCGTCGAGCTTCAGGGCTACGGAGGGTTTACGCACCAGAAGGATGAGTGGCACTGGAAGACGACAAATTTATAGGTCACGATCACTACACGATCACATGATATCGATTCTCGTCGCGCCGTGATTTGCAAATCAACAATTCGCGACCATGGTCGCGAACTCCAATAAGCGAGGTACGAGTTCAAAATTTTTGAAGCGTCTGCTTAGGGGAGACTAGTTGTGAACACGGCGTTAAAGAGGGATTCATGGTTTGATGTCCAACAACGAGGTCAACCGGTAATACGAGAAACATAAGGGACTACATAGTGATATTTACATCGAAAAGGAATTCCAGTCGGCAACCGTTAACCCTTCAAAGGCCGCTTTCATCTCCTGTCGTACTTGGCCTTTGATGGAAACTGAGACTTCCTCCGGCGTATAGATCTTCAGGCCAAGGAATGGACAGTTAGTATCGATCGGAGTTGATGGCAAGGGGCTCGGTGGACGTGAAATTTCTGGGGGCTTATCATCACTTGGAACCGCTGTGTCTTCGTCGTTATTTGTCGGGTCCCCCACTGGACCAAAAAACACAATTTCCTTCGTATCTGTCGTCATTTTGGACGGGCCACGAACTGTGGTTGTCGTGGTTATCGTCTTCGAAATATTGGGCTCCTCCATCTTTGGGTCCGGTGTGGAGCTCGACTCGACATCCGTCGTAGACTGAGAGTCATCAATTTCGTGTTTGTTCCGCTTCGCCTTGAGATCCGATGCTTTTCGAGAAAGATCTGCCAGATCTTGGCCCGCAAGAATATGCAAGGGTATTGGTAGATTTTCCTGCTGGAGGCTAGACCATCGTTAAATTTAGCCTGATGAGACAAGCTGTTGTGTACTCAGCCGCTTTCAGATCTATCAAGTGGACAATAAATTGACTGTGCAGAGAAGAGAATGTCAGACGCACTAGTTGCTACCGATTCACCGATGGCTCGCTGAGTTATTATTCGCGCAAGTTTACTCTCGCTCCATCCATCGGTGTTCGTCTAGGGAGAGAAGGGTGAGTCTTTGAAATGAAAACGGGTAAGAGACTCGCGGACACTATCTGAAAATGGAACCTTATCCAGGCGACACTTTCGGGACATTAGTAGAGTATGAGGTAGAGGAACGCGGAAGGAGCCCACATGGACGATATATTCGCCCTCCTCCAACTCCGGAAATTCGAGACTAATGCTGCGAGCGATGAAAGGCGAGTGAGGCGATGCGTCGATGGGTTCCTTCTGCCCTCTTTTATACAGGACAAAGTCGAAATTCAAGTCACAAGGAGCAGTGATGCCTCTGAAGTATCGCAGATCCAACTGCGACAGGACGACGAAGGCGGCTGTGGTTTTCGAAAGAACAAAGGAAACTTCAAATTGCGGTGAGCACCTGATGCCTCCCGGTTTTCAAAGAACTCACAGCAGAGATCGCCATATCCAAAACCGGAACCCGGGGACAGCCGCAATGGGACGCGAAGAACTTCATATCTCATCGTCCATGTTGAATCAAACAATCTACGCACATTAGCGAGTGCGATGACGATTATGAAAAATGTAACCTGGTTCGATCAATGTGCGCAAAACACGCTAGAAAATCCTTGTCTGCGAACAACGAAATCCTCAGCTGGTTCAATCATTACTGAGTGGGGAACAATATGCGTACATTCCATGATGAATTTGCCCGAATCTCCGAAGGAATGGCCCAAGATAGGTAGCACATCCATCCATTCAGCCTTCCATTCCTTGGACCCGTCCGACCACGGGCCCATCCCACCCAGTTGTTCCAGTTGGGTTACGGATAACCAGAAACCGCTTACCCTTGAACTCGAGCGTCTTGAGAACCTGTGTCCACAGAATAAAGCGGTAACATGCTGAGAGTAGAAATGCCACCTACAGCATAGGAATGTTTGCTGCGGAGCCCACTGATGGTGGCGTTCAAGTCGCCGTTCCGTGCAGGGCTGAGACCATGAAAAGAACAGGCAAATATTCTATCCTTATTTGCGTTCAACAGTTCCTCCTCCCAGAATCTGTCCTTGTCCAGTATATCCTGGATAGATATGAAGTCGAAAGCTAATTTGGTTCATCAGCGACATACCCTACTTCCAATGAACCTCGAAACCCCTCTGAGAACGGGGATTCAGTCGCTAGTTGGAATGTCGGAATATCGCCACCTACCCTGTCAAATCCTCGACTCCCTGTACACGGGGCCGTCAGCCGGATGCATCGAGCAAACAACGGCTCACAACAAACCTCGCTAGCCTTGAGGAAGAAATCAGTAAGCTCCGGGTATATTGCGACTGAATGAAACACACATATCCATGGGACAAGGACGCATAGTCACCGTACAACTTTGCATAGGCCTTCTCGATCAAGGAGACCCAGGTTTCTCCCAGTTTTCCCGACTTTGAAAAGTACATCGTGTGGCTCCCTTTTCGAGCAGAGGCGTTGTACTTGTCCTTGTCATTTTGAAACAACGCTTTCTCGGCCAATGACAGCTCCTCATATTTCGGAACAACGGTGTAAAGAAGGCTGTGAATGGAGAATTTAGTCCTTCATCCGGTATATTATCGCGAAATAGACTAACTCATCTATGATAACGGAGACCCATCGACAGTCTCGCCAGAAAATAAATCCATACACCCCCACTTGTTCGTCGCGCTAAAAATATTTCGAAGGCCGAACGTGCGAAGGAAACACCACAATTGGACTTACTGCAACGCAATATTTCTGTGCAAGTCCCTCCACCATCGATGTCGCAGTCAGAGCCGATATAAACCAACAGTCTGCACATTGCCCTTGAATAATCTCGTTACTGTACGGGCTATTTGTGTAGAACTCCGCGTCTTCGAATAGCTCTGTGACACGCTGCACATCTGATGGAGCGTAGGCCTCTGAAATCCCGAGCCCGTGCAAGCATCGTCGACGATCGCTTTCAAGATCGAAGTCGGGATCCCTGTTAAGCTTCGCTTCAACCATGAATCGAACAATCTGTACTTAAGACACACCGATATCGCGTATTCCTCGCTCTGCATTGTTTCACGATCCGAGCGACATTAGACTTACACTCCGCAATGACCGTCTCCAAATCGGAGGTGCAAAGTTGTCCGATCGTGGGCGAAGTAGCCTGATTGGACGCAGGTCTTGCAGAATCTTGAGTCCCTTCAGACTCCAGTTCTAGGGCAAATTCGCGAGTAAACAACTTGAAGAAACTGGACGGCATGATGGCGAAGGTTAAGTTACGCCCTTGGCTTCTGTGTGTCCTTTAAAGTGCGACTCGGCGGAGTCACGGAGGTTGACCGGCGCTTAGAATAAACGCTTGACTCGGATGATAAGCGCCATTTGAGAAGCTGTAAGCACCGCGCGGCAACAACCGGTCGAGACAACGACCACCCGCTACTTAAAACGCGTGTTGATGAATCGCAATAGGTCCGAAAGTCAAGACTAGATTTCTCAAGACACTGACAAGAATCACTGTGCGCACAGCAAGTGACCCCCCAAAAACCATAAATACCCTCTTTCGCTCGCGGCGTATCACACCGAAGACATGTTCAGATCGGGAGTAGTAAGCGCCGATGATGGTCAAACCATGGCGGGTTGCTGGGCCAGAGAACATGACCGCGCGCCAATTCAGACGTCAGATACTGAGGATAGTCGGAACTAAGTCAGTTCGTTCGGCCCGCTATACTCGATAGCGGCAGCTCACCAGAAACGTTCGGGAAGGCAGTTGATCAAGTCACCAGGCTGTGCAAATCTGGCAATGGTACTGCGCAGGGGCGTATGTTCTGCGAAGAACCCGGGGTAAAGTGTATCCAGACAAGTGGCCATTTTGCTTGTACTCGAGGAGTGGCCGTGCTTGTCCGAATTGACTTGCACACACTTCAGCTACCCTGGGTTGGAATACCGAAAAAGGCAATAAAGTTCCAGTGCACGGTGCATCGAGTGAGTAAGTGAGAAGATTAATACCACGATTGCCCGCTAAGATCGGAATACTCTCGTTCAAGGGCGGCTTCCCAGGATCGTTCCGCGCTGAATTGCGAATGAGTCGGAACGAGACCGCAGGATGGAAAAGAGACCGAATATACGGACCGAAGCCATCAAAAGCCTCCCGGCCGACGGGCGATTGAAGGTTGGAATTTGGCTCGTTCTGAAGCACCGCTGAATTGTGGAAGACTGGCTCCGGAAGCAGCGGGAGCCAAACCTTGAACACTCAGAGCATGGCAGACCAACCCCGACGGGACCGCGACTTGGCCGCGGACAGCGAAAAGGAATAGCACATTCAAGTTGATTCAAAATGCTTGAAACAGACTCGGAGAGGGGATGATTCCCGTTCTGGCCACGGTTTCATTGCCCGAACTATCCCGGTTCTCCACTTCCGTTACAGGGTTTGGCCGCGCTTCTCGACTGGTATGCTGAATCATATTCAACCGCGCAGTGTACAGCATCACACGCAATTTGAGCGCTGAATGACTAAGTGTGTGGCCCTAAGCTGTCCGTACTTGGATTCTGCGTGCGTGTTTTTGGACTCGGTCTCGGTGAATTTCCTCCCTGTGGTTCAGCCTTTCTCATATATCTTTCGTTTTCGACGGCCTGGGTCGGAACCACGATAGATGAAAGGCAAGGAAATGAACCACGTTTGCCTTCCATCGGACGATCTACTCACTCATTTCCAGCCGGATCCTGTTAATATTGGATCTCTAGGAAGCAGGATCCTGTTCGGCGCTCCCAGAGTTTTCCCAGAGAAGACCTTGTGATCGGAATCTACTTACATGCATGGGGCCGTTTCTCCTCCTGCGTTTCTTGCAGGTGTTGCATCCTCGAAAATATTTACGCGCTGGATTACCATCAATGATGCGAGTCCCGTGATCGCGACCTGCTTTTGCTCCACTGTAAATCGGCCAATGAAGCTTGCGGCCAATTCTCTCTGGGGCAGCGAGTGCTGGATCCCATTTCTCAAGCTTCATGAACAACGCAAGCGGAGACTGACTCGAAAATGGCCCTCCATTCCCGTCAATCAGAACTCCATTGTTCTTGCTTTGTTGTCTTGTCTAAGGTCAAAGCTAACGCCAAAGCGCTGCGCATGGGCCGTTACTTAAGCAGTCCCGGTGTCCGACCAACTCTTTTCATCGCTCTCTCCCACCTTGACTTTATCCTCCACAACTTGGATCCCACCAAAAATGAGCAACTGGGTTAGCAACCTTTTCACCAGTCTCCTCGATCCAGCATCTCTACGCCGGAATACCGAGGAGCGACAGACGCCGGAGCCCAATATTCCCGGCGACAACGACGGTGCAGACGACGACGACACGTCTGACCGATTCAGTGTCGAGCCGTCGATCAACGTCTCCGAGTCAGCTAGCGCGGAGAACACAGAATTCGCCAACGATGAAGAAGACTGGGACGACGATACTCCAGCACCTTTAGCGCTGGCCACAGCGCATGTCCCTACACAAGTCCGGTTCAGCGACCAATATATCCTTGCTCTCTTCCGCGAGCGTCTCCCGTCCGAGCGTCTGCTGATCGAGCTCTTGAAGCTCATGTCGCGACAAATCCGGGTGTCTCAGAACCCTAGCAGTGACGAATTCGAATCCTTGTGGCTCGACGTCCTGTCTAATGTCCCGCCCACCGGTTCCTTTTCAACCCCAGAGCAGGTTTGGGTGGCACGAGACAACATCTTATCAGCACTGCTGGCCCGTAGACAAGAAGTACATGGAAGCGGGGGGTACTCCCGAGTAAGTTACGCCTGCCTACTCATCATATGTCCGAAACCTGATTTTCTTGTAGGACGGCCGTTTACACGACAGCCGGAGGCGTGGTCATTCCCCGCTTGAGCAGTAGATCTACCGACCATGTCAGAATTAAAATCGAAGACACCGGCGACGAACGTGTCCCAATTCAACGTGAGGACACACGCGAGCCCACGCCACCTCGACATCCCAACGGCCCCGCCATGGCGCCCACTCAGCGCGATGACACCCATCGCCCAAACCACCACCGCCCTCTCCAACGCTACAATGCCTTCGTTGAGCGTCCTCGGCACCTTAATAACCCTGTTCCCGTCGATGCCACCCCTCCATCTGGGGGAAATCGAGTCTTAATCCCTTCAGACCGACACCCTCCCTGGGGCCACCCCCACGATTTTCACCAGGCCTTGACGTCTCGCGACAACTCTCCATCTACAGAGCCTCCTCACCCCTCCAATGACGGGGAAGAAGTACCCGTTGTCAAGACTGAAAGCGACTCGCAGGCTCTCCCCCGGGAGCGCATCTTTCTCGATCAGCTGGCCCCTACCGCAGAGTACAAGCCGCGTCAGTTCGCTGGCGCATACGAGGCGAATACCCTTCCCTCTAAACCGCAGCCACGGATGACGCGCCTACGGGCGCAATTGGAGCAGCCGCGCGGCGAGGATGAGGAGTTCTCCCTCCAGATGATATTGCCGCCTGCACATCAGACAACGGCTGGCTCGCATCTTCTGCCCCTCGCGGCGGTCTTCGTACCGGCCGACGCCAACCTCGACTGCGCCATGCTCAAGACACAGGAGTCCAGTGTCATTCCGAAGCACATCCTCGCGACGCGGGTCCCCCAGGACGAGATGTCCGCCTCCTTGGCTGCCCTCGGTAAGGATTTCGACGCGCGCGCATGCCCGCCGCACCGCGAGCCACTCACCGTCGACGTACGCGACGAAATGGAGCTGCACAGCACCGAGCGGAACCCCGACAACATCGACGATGTCTTCCGGGCCGAACTCCACTTGCTAGCCGACTACGGCGGCACCGCGCACAACAACTCACGCCGCAGGATGCTGGATGCCGTCGAGGACGCGGTGAAAGAGGTGGACTCGACGGAGCTGCTCATGGCGGGGACGCCGTTCTCCCTGAACGCAGTCGTTACACCGGACGTGCTGTCGAATCAAGCAGGGGTCATATTCATACCCGACGACCCGAGCATCTCCCCCCGTGGCACGGACCTAGCTGGCCTCATCCACGACTCCGAAACGAGCAGCCTCGTAATCCGAGAGTATCCACGCAAGAACCTCGGGGAGTTTGAGACGATGGGCCGGTACAAACGGAAGCGGATGGCGGAGCAGGGCGCAGATGAGGGGGAAAGCGTTCTCAAGCGGGTTTGCGGGTTGGAGGGGGCGCGATACTATTACGCGCCACACGCTGCTGGATATGAAGGCGGATGACACCTGGGTGGAGACGCCCCGGCGTCTTTCGCCCCATCGTTCGATCAAGAAGGAGGGCCAGCACTAATTGTTTCATTTCTCTTTATTCTTTATTCGTCTATTCTGTTTATTGTCAGCATTCCATTCCTCTTACTTAATTTGTGCAGTCGACTGTGTTCTCCCGTCGACGGCGTTGTACGATATACCTTATATTTCCGTGTGTACCCAATTCTATTCTGCGGACTCTGCTTCCTCTAGTTCGAGTGAATTTAAGAACGTCTGACTGCATTGAACACATTCGGTGACGCTCAAATCGTCCCTTACAGCTATGGCGACTATTTACGAGGGTTGAATGACTTGTGTTTATCGCCCACGCTAAACGATCCAAGACTAACAATCCCAAGGTCGAAGTTGGTGACGCTCCAGGGCCGAATAGTCTTTGGAAGCAGAATGTAGGACGTCAATGCGAGAAATTGGCTTCAACAAGCTCCGCGAAATTGCAATAAACCACCAGTTTCGGAGAAGTAATACATGAGATTGGCACTACCATAGTCCAAGAAAAGCCAAACCGCGCAACCTTTCACGAAGGAGGAAGACATTGTGAGTAGACTGTCATCATCTGGATTAGCTTTCCATGAAGCTGGAGCGAGATACGACGCACAGTTATTCATGAACACACACGTTGTGCCCGATATGCACCCAGTGCATCCCGTCCATCCCATCCCAGCACATCTAAAGTGGAAAGAATTCAGTGAAAGGGAAAGAGACTTCACACGGCACTCACTGTCCCCATTCCGCCGACAGACAGCCCGTCGGAGACGACGTGGGAGTCGAGACGCTGGTCGTCGAAACTGTGCTCGTTGACCCGACAGTGGTGGTAGTGACGCCGCCAGATCCAGGTGTGCCATTGAGGATGAAAGTGACCATCCCGTGGGCGGGAACGCTCGCGGAAGCAATACCGCCGCGCAGCGTCGCGGGTAGCCCAGCGAGGTCCGTCCCCTGCGCCGAGACGACGGCCTGGACACTCGTCGCCGTGAACCCGCTCGTCGCAACATTAATTGCGGTCGCCGCCCCTCCATTGTTCAGCACCTGCACGGAGACGGTCCCATCTGGGTTCTTGAACGCGCTGAACTTCAGGTTGGTGCCACTTCCGGACGTGCCGAGGCGCACAGCGCCGGGGCGCACGTAACGCGACCATTGTGCAAACGCCCACAGGCGTTTCGACGGCGTCACTGTCGTCCCGCTCGTGAGGATGAGAGCAGAGTTGGTGGTCCCCGGCTCCGCGCCGATCCAGTACAGGTACGCTGAAAGCCGCGAGTTCACGATGCCATCGAAGATGCGGTTCGCCCAAGTGAAGCCCTCCCCCGCGCCGCCATTGCTGAACCAGTTGTTCGGGAGAAGTGGGTCGCTGAGATCCGCGTACTCGGTTTCCCAGACGTTTGTCGTTGTGTTAATTGTGCCAGATACGGCCGAGCTGTATGCGTGCGACGTGACGACGCCGAGGAGGTTCAGAGCACCAGCGCTGTTGATCGCGTTCGTCATGGTTATCTGGTTGTTCCAGCCCTCGGAGTCGCAGCAGGTAATTTTTGTCTTCAGCCCTGCAGCGGCGAGCGTCGGCGAGAGAACTTTGATGAAATCTGCGGATTTCATTAGAAGATAGCTTCGGTGGCCGCCAACAACAAACCCGCGGCTTGTTGACCGTTTGAGTTCATTGAAGAATATGTAGGGCTAGGTGGCCTATCAGTACTGCGCGAGTAACAGTAAGGGATGTAAAGATACCTGAACTCTGGCTCGTTAAGGAATCCGACATGGGTAATGGTGACATTAGACTGCTGGTAGAACTTGATGTACTGCGCCAGGAAATTGGCGTATGCCTGTTTCCAATCCCCGGAGGCACAGGTTGCGCCGGTCACCCCGCAAAGAGTTCCGCCGTTAATCTCAACACCGTTAGTCTATCAAAGGGATAACATCAGTTCTTGGAAATTGTCCGTCCTGTGGCGACTTGTCGCCATACCTTCATGAACCCCGGCGCGCTCCACGCATCCGCGTAAATAGTCTTGACACCGTACGCCATGGCCTGCTGCGAGAACCATACCTGGTGCCCATCGGAACCGTCCCAGACGTATTTAGGCGTGCAGGTCGGGCAGCCAGGGCTCGTCGGCAGGATGCTGTCGCCAGACCCGCCAGAGCCTATCCGGTTGCGGATTATCGTCATACCTGCGCCCGTGCTGGTGTTAAAGAGAAGATCCAGCACCTGTTTTCTGCTCTGCGGCCGGATAGTTGAAGAGGTCATTTGCGTGGCCAAACGCCTCGGAGAATCCGAATCCGTCCATCGTCTGGAAGGTCGTCCCCGCTTGGACGGTGACCGTGGTTTGTGCGCGTCCAAAGGATACCCATAGCGGGAGAAGGACTAACAGCCGGAGGATAGGGGGCATTATTAACGGATCGTGGAAGGATGCTCGTCGTGCAAGAAGTGTTATAAACGACCATGGACTACGATTCCGGTATTGTTGCGAGAACTTTCCGTTTCAAAGGCGATTTCAGAGTGGGCTTGTCAGCCGACCACCGGCAGCTATGTGGTACTACATATCGGGTGACCAGCGCGCGCGTGAGGAATCTGGGCGACGAATGGGAGCATGTCAAAAGCGGCCGCGACAGAAAACGGAATGCGGGGAAAGAGGGCAGAGGGAACATAGATCCAAGACAGGACACAGGTACGGCGACAATACGGACAAGAATTAGAGCTGGAAGCCGAATAAATAAATGCCAGTCCTGCTGAGGCTGCGTTTTGCCTTTGGATGGCCCTTCAAGCTTGAAGCTTCTAAGGTGTAACCCAACCCCTTCTGGCACTGCTGGAGCCAAGATACCAGCAGTACTGAGGATGGCGCTATGGAGGGAGCGACACAGAAGACGAGAGGGGAGCTGGACAAGTTGAACCAGATCATAATAATAGTGGCAAGAGGTGGGCGGACAGAAAAATGATGACATCATGGTCAGAAATCTATCTCGGCTTTTTCGGCCGCCCACCTCTTGAGGACCAGGATCGGCATTTAATCGGGCTCATGGCTTAAGCTCCCAGTGAAAACGGCGCCTCGGGAAGCATCGCCGGGTATCGCTGGGTCACGCTGGGCTCGTCAAGGATCGCGAGGCCTCGTTTTGACTCTGTCCTCAATTTCACATGCTCCTCTTGCTTTTCCTACTGACGTCATGAAATCTCCCTATTTATAAAATTAAGCCTGTCCGTCCGTCTGAAGCTTTTTAAACTCCGATTTTAATCTATCATTCCGGCAGAAGTGGGAGCCGGCGCGAAGCGCCGGCGAGCGCTTGTTAGTCTTAGAATTTTGAAAGCTACCTTGACCAAACTTCGACTTGGCGCATTTGACGGTGCGGAAGTCGGAACCGAAGAGTACCGAGTCTGTGAGTCACTGTGACGTGGTGCTCTCTTCCGCTTACCACCACAGCCATCTCCTCCCGCTGGTCTGCTGAGATGTGTATCTAGTTTTCTTTGCTGGCAGTCACTGGGCTGGATACTCTCTAAGACTAGGACTTCTGCTGGTTCTCTCTGGGGCTCTGGGTGTGTCACTCTGTGGACTGGTTCTTCTGGCTGTCTGTACTATCTTGTCGCATGTCGTCTGCTTGTTTTTGATACTGAGAAGTATGTTTTCTCCAACATTCCCTGATCTGGGCACTAATACATTCTATCTAGCACGATTCCGACGCCAAAAGGAACAAGGATGATATGCAGACGTCCGCGGATTGGCGGACGGAGCACGGGGACGGGCGACGGGTGATGCTCGGCAGATTGGCCTGTGATACGGGCGGGCGACGGGCGATGGCCGCGGATTGGCGATGTGTGCGGGCGGGTGAGGAGAGGGAGCGCGGCCAGGTGGCGGGGCAAGCAGGTGGGCGCGCGGAGGCCCCAGGAATGGAAATAAAATCGTATTGTTATTATTCCTGTATTCCGTGCTATTGCAATACTACACGATACCTCCCGATCCGAGTATCTGAAGGCATCTGAGGTGTCCGGAAATAGCTGCGTGTAGCAGCGTCTGGGATCGGCGAGTATCGCGGGGCATCCGAATCGTGAAATTTGACTATGACGAGGCTGTCCGAGCGTAGCCGATACCCGGCGATGCTTCCCGAGGCGCCGTTTTCACTGGGGCTTAAGGCTGTGGTGGCTTAACGTGGTTTAACGCAACCGGAGTTATTGTATAGCAACATCATAATTCTGCCTACGAAATCAAATCTGTTAGGAACTCCGAACTCGACATACCTTGCGTGTCGATTATGCTCAACCCTTCAGCACCATGGACTTTTTTCGCCCTGGAGACACGTCGTCAACAATACCTTGTCACAATCTCGCTCTGGGGACTCTGGGGACGGCCTCACTGTCTCTTTTGAATGCGTTAATGAGTACTACGCGTACTGCACTATGTCTGACGGCACAAAGAATGGCTGGTGCGGTTCTCGCGTCGGCTCGGGTCGAAAGAAAAAGGCAGTGGTTACCTCATCGGCGCCAACACGTATACAAGACATGGGGATGTGTCTGCGCATTTCCGCCAGTTCCTCTACCAGATCTTCAGCTCAGACCACCTGAGTCAACCCTGCTGTGAACAGTATCACAGGGTCTTCTGCATTTCACAACAACCACGAGCCGTTAGCAACCCAGGTAGGCCAGAATTCTTCGCACCTTCGTCTCTGACTCACTCTCCCCTAGTCCCTTCGACGGTGCCCGTGGACCGGCCGTCGACAATTGTGCAGCTCAATAAAGACCTAGCTGCTCTCGCCCACGATCATCCTCTGGATAGCGAGCGCATATTTGACAAGAGCTTGGGAGATGAAGACGGCAAGGGGGATGATTATGAAAACACCGAGCTCGGGCAGAAGGAGACTGAGGAGGCGGAACCCAAGACGATGTATATTGACGAAATAATATTTGCATTCATACGGTAGCTATGGGGTGATGTTACGTCAGGGTGTGCCAGAGAGGATGAGTGTGCATACAAAGAAACTGTTAAGTAGGCGGGCATAGCACATATAGCAACACCTCAGGCTCCAACTCGGACCTGCCCCACCGGTGCGGGAGGGTTTTGAACAAGGGTTTAAACTTTGAAACCCTTGGACTTTCTGCGTCCACGACCCTGGTCAAACTGTTGCGACGAGAATGAGCGGGTTCGCCGGCGGGACAATAGAAAGTACGTACTTTGCATCCATTCGAGATAGTGTATGGCTTCTTGTTCTTTCCGGGTCCTGAAACATTGTGTCAGCAAAAGCGAAAAACAAAACCTTCACATGTACGAACCCATGCAGAAGTGTTGGTTTGCCTCCCGGGCAGTCTTCTTGCCACGGAGCAAGGTGGTGTTGGCTCCGGTGGGTGCCCGCAGGGTGAGCAGGTCCAGCGTCAGTGTGTCGCTGGCATTGCAGGACTTTGTAGTGTTAGCTGGAATGAGAGGTAACGGAAGAGACACGTAACCGACCACAGGAAAACCAAGTCTTTGGTCAACTCCGAAATGACTGTGTTGTCGCCCAAGCCGCTGGGGTAAAGAAAGGGCCCGCACCTCGTCGGCAGTGACAAAAGGGCCGAAGTTAGGGGCCAGATACGCGGTAAGGTTCGTCAGATTGAGTGCGAAAATGGACCCGTTGTTTTCCGTGTTCCCAATAATGAAGGAAACACGTGCCGTCAGTCCAGTAGGAATGCGCTGGAATGGGTCTGTGAAGAATGTCACATTAAAATAACGCGACCGGCCCTTTTAGCTGGGACAAATTATGCGGAGTGAAGACGTACTTGTCGACGATAGGCACATACAATCCGCCGGAAGGTCCGTTTACGCAGGTCCGGATAACGGCCGCAGGTACGTCTCTAAGACACGTCAACCGCGCCGCACCGGGCGTTTGGGAGCATCCGACAGCAGAGGCAAAGTCGTTGAACGAAGCGAAAGAAGGGGTGGGGACCGTCGATTCCTGTGCTGCTGACAACATTATACCTCCTCGGAAGGCGGAAGAGCTCGGGGAATGCCTGGAAATAGCGGCAGCCACTGATTCTGAGCCCGCGGATTGACCCTGCCAACTTCATGTAAAATTTGCGGAATTCAAGGATCGTAACGCACCATGATTGTCACTTGCTTGGGATTGAGGATGTGCTCTCTTGCTGCGCGGGTGAAACACAGGGCAGCGATCCGGCAGCGATCCTGAGCTTGGGGACTTTGGTGAGGCAGATGTTGACCATGATTGTGCCAACTGAGGCAAGTATTTTTTTTGCTGGGGAGATCGAAGGTGTTGGAGGTCTCCTTTACGATCCGGGACAGTGACAAGGGGGCGCAGTTCGTCTCGGAGAAGAAGAGGTGGTAGTGGAATACCTCGCTGACCGTGCCAGAGACTGAGGTAGCTGTAGAGAATTTTCGGGTGGACTTACCTTCCAGCGAATTCCCTGTCTCCATCTCCTCTCCTTCCCGGCGTGGTGGTGAGAGTTTGTTGTGCACGCAAGTAAGAGCACTGGTTCGGATAGATATCGCCTCGAGAGGGTAAGTCCAAGTTAGGTCCTCGTTGGAGGAAGGTATCGGTGGTTTGTACCGGAAAGCGGCGCGATGATGGTGAGAAGAGGACAACGGAACTCACGGCAGCAGACGGTGCGAAGGGCGGCCCGTGTGGATCTTGAAAACGATTGGCCTGGGTTTAACCCAAACCAGGTACTATCTCCGAAGAGATAGACCTTGAAATCACTCGGGGGGTTCACGGATCATCTTGATACCGTTCTCGCGCTGGCGTACTTCTTAATCAAGAGCTTGCGCAACACAAACCGCGCTCGGAATCAACGCCGGTGAGCTCTCACAATCTCTCTACTTTCCCCTCTTTTCCTCTCTTTTATCAACTTGAAAACTTGATTCTTTCCCCGTAACCACAGACTTAAGCCAAAAGCCTTTAATCGGCATCGCTTAGTTATTGATCAGTGATGGTACCCATATCTGGCAGTTGTACCCCTATCCTCACCTTTAGTGAGTTCGTCTAGCTCTCCGCACTCCGGAATTGTGTTGTTCAGAGTCGCCGGAAATGCTCCTGAGATCTGAGGTTTAAGTAAAGCAACCCATATTTCAGTTGGCACAGAATTGCAACCCAGTCTCAGTAGCAGTCATACTGTGGCTGGAACAAAGGATACCAGGGACATTTTCGGCCTTACCAAAACAATCAATTTGGCGGAGTGCCGTACGTCCACAATCTTTATGATGCCCACAAAAAAACTCCGATAGGACTGAGCCGACGGCCAGTACAACTGCCTCGACCCCACCGCAATCCTAAGGCAGAGATTTGCTGTTCAAGAAATGTCGAGTTCACTTTCGTAACTTCTAGATAGACCTAGGCCTAAGCTCAAACTCTCCACCCACTAAGCACATTTTGCAAAAACCGTGGTTGCGACGGGGGCTTTCAGTGATTGGTCAATTTACATTGGGCTCTGGCACTCTTTGTCTTTATACGATTTGTTCGAAATTCGTGAATTGTTAGCTCAGTGAAGTGCAATGTACTTGATCCGCCCAGACTGGGGATTTACTTCATGCCCGACGTTCTCGCAACACCGAATGGGCAGTGCCTGGGCGCCGAACAGCTGAAGAAATACTTGCTGTCGGACAGGGCCCGCACACAAATTATTTTTGCATGTCAGCGTCGTAAATTATTGTATGATTCGCGGACAATTCCAGTCTGAGAATTAATGCACTTGAATCGTGTAGAGGTGCCTTCCTCAGGCTGTCATTCGGCTCCGTTCTTAGTTCTGTTCCTGAAATATACCCACGAGCATGAGAATGTCCCATGAAGTATTGATGAAATCCGTTTCAGTCGTTCCAGGTATGGGCCAAGGGATTGGCAGGAATCTTTGCACTCTCACGCCTTTCAAGAGACGCAAATCCCGGGAATTATTACTGGGTAATGAACTGTTTGGGTTCCGTCTGGGCGTGCAAGGAAGTTGAAATACCGTGGACGCCTGGCTCGAAATTGGTCTTATACCCATGGGTATCGAGACGTCCCTTCGTTATTTAGTTCAGACAAGGTCCCATCTTCCTCGTAGGTGCAACTCCCACTATCAGGAATGTTCTCGCTGCGCTTCCTCGCCCTCTCCCTGGTTTCCGTTGCCTTCGCCAGTAAACTTAATGTAAGGCAGGCGACGAACACAAATGCAGCGATCATTTCCATCGTCGACGCTCTCGACGTTTCCTTGCACCACTCGGGACCAGCCATCTGTGCGTCCTCAGTACTGAGAAATAACCTTCAGCAAATTCAACCCTTGCAGTGACTCTCCAAGCGCAACACAAATTCAGCGATATCACCATCGGGGCACAGATGATCGAACTGGGCGCTGCGTTCTTGAAGGCCGACGTCGCCCTGGCGAGGACCCCAGCCAGCAGCGGCTCGACGACCGTCTCGCCCACCAACGACGAAGTCAGCATCACATATTCCGATGTCATGCAGTAAGTTCGAACGCCCAATTACCTTGTCTCAAAATGAGTTATTGCGCGCAGGCTCCTCTCAACCAGTCTTTCCGGCGTCATCGGTACCGGCGCGGTCCCCCACTTCCCGCAACTGGTCGCGGCTCTCGACCCAGTGATCGCAAACACGTCGCTGCAGCTCAACCTCACGTCCCCGGGGTCGCTCGTCCTGGTCCACAGAATGTATGTAGGCTGGAAGCCCGACAGCTCGATGGCTGACAAACCCCGCTTGAACCAGGATGCTCGATGCGTCGCAGTTCCTTGCGGCAGAAGGCTTCAACAAGACACTCGCCGCGCTGGGATTTTGATATACCGTCTTCTTTCTTGGGTCATGCTCCGGATTCATGGGTTTTATGAGTGGTCGCCAGAAGTCTGTTTTTATGTAACCAATCGAGTCTTGCGTTTTGCGTTTACCGAGGGAATGCACAGGCAGACGGATAAAGCCAACTTGGATACTTAACTGGATAGTAGCGGCGAACACACGAGTGTCAGCCAATGATCTCAATGGTTGCACGGCGACCTGCAAGTATCCTCATGGCCCGTTCTTGCCTTGAACACTCTCAGCAATTCGACGTCCAAATTGGGAGCGAATAGTTCTAATGTCATTTTAGCTTTACTTCCACGGACATACCATTCGATTGCGCCGAGCATGAGGCAGACGGAGTTGTCAAGAATTTGAAGGATTTCAAATTAGCATTCGACGTCGCGGCGAGGTTCTGGGTAGAGGTGGTGGGATAAGAACGAGACAACCATGTGGCTAAGCGTGAGTTGACACCGGTTTAGGAAAATGAAGACATAATACTGAGAGGACACCAATATTAGAACGCGCGCGCAGAGAAGGAGACAGCATGAGAAGAATTCATTTTAAATCGCCTTCGCACCACGTTGCAGCACCTGCATTCAGATGAGAAGCGACTTGATGCAAACGAGACACGGCACAACTTGAATTAATCCCGCTGTTTCCCTGTCTACACAATAGGCGTTATGGACGGCAGCTTCAAGACAGCGTAGGTGTCAACCTTAAATCTGGTCGAAAAAGTACAGTAACGGATCATAATCAGCGGCAGCAAGAGAGGAAGGTGGAGGAGCGGTCTTACCCGTCAGTCACACCTCCATGTCTATCTCGCAATATCCAGGGCCGACCGAAATGTGTGGAATCGAGGGGAAGTGTTCGCGATAATACGCAACGTTAGGTGGTGCCGCTAGAGACCTCGACGTAATATGCAGCGCCTGTAGTTTGCATCCTGAGCGCAAAACGAGCGCTGAAACGAGCGCTGCTATGCTTGCGCCGGGGTCTGGCACAAACCAATCCGCCGAAAGCTCGAGTGTTGTGAGAGAAGGAAGTACGAGACTGCCCAACAACTCTTTCGCACGGGAGGATGGAGTGGCAATGAGGTCGTACAATAACAACCGTTTGAGGTGGAGGAGCGGAGGAATGGTGAGATCTATGACTTCTGCAGGCTCATCGACAACCGCGAGGATGCAGTACTCCAAGTTGACGGAATAGCGTAGGATATCCGCGCATTCGTTCTCGTACAGACCATCGTTGATGATAATTGTTGTGAGTTGCGCCCAAGGCAGGACGAAGTCGGAAGGGGAAAAATGGCTGTCGAGATACAAGGTGCGGAATTGTGGGGCGTTGGTGAAAATTGTGGACGGGGGAAAGATCGCGACGCCGGGGGAGGCAGTATCACTTGTGCCAAACTCCAGTGAACGAAGCATTGGCATATCACCGTCCAACAGATCGCAGTCCTGGAGGGGCATAATCATCACGACCTCTTCCCACCGAGCGCAGTGGCGAATAACGGCGTCTACAAATGGCTTCATCGATGGATGAAATTCGTTTGGGTCCACGGGAGCGGTGTATCTGAGATCAATGGAAAGAGAGCACTGTTTTGAGAGGCTCAACCGGGTTTCGAGCCAATGCAGCTGGGATTTATGAAACTGTTCCTTGTCGTCGAGATGGAGCTCTATACCGCGCCAAAGCAAAGGGGTAGTGAGAGCAATATCGCGCCATCGCCGGCAAATCTGACAAAAGATCCACGGCGAAAAGAGGCCCGAGGCGGGGGGACATGCCGGATACGGAGGGAGAAAGTTTACGAAGATTTCGGAGGTAATTTCGGGAGGCAACTTGTCCACGACAGGATACTTGTAGGCATCGAGCTGATTTTGTAGCAGGTCTCGTTCGCGGTGCGCGTTCTGTAGAGCACTCTCGAGCGCAGGAATAATGCTGGCGTTGAGCTCTGACGCCCTTGAGCGTATGGCGTCGAGAGAGTTCATTTGTTCGCCAGGCCGTGCTTCTGAAACCTGGAATAAGTGGCATACGAGGATATTTATATTTCACCGACCTACTGACAGTCGTGCAAGGGATCTAGGGAGAAGGTGCTTGCTAGGGCTGCGAGCTGTACACTGCTAGCAGGAAAAGATTCAGATCGGGAGGATGAAAATTGCTGAGAAGCTGGTGAGAGGGATTATGAAGCTGACCAAATGCGATGGAACTGCGAAAACGCGTCGATGTGGATGAGAGGGAGCAGGACGCGGATGTTGACGTCGCGGTGTGGTGCAAGCAGATAATGCGTGGCAGTGCAGATAAGATAGAACCATCTAATCTACATACACGTGTGCTCTTCCCACGACTACCTCTCTTGACAGTGGACACTCGTGCAGAGGGCTCACCGAACTGATAAACCTCGCCTGAATACGCGTCCCACCAATCCGTCGGGGATTTTGTATCCTTTCTAAAGTTATCCGTCAGAGACTCCGATGGCAGGATGTGAAACCTCCAACTTCCATATTGAACATGGGAAACTCTCCCAGCTCTTATGATCTATCGAGTTTGCGGCGCGTCGGGTATCTGAAGAATGGCACTTTACCTGGACGGTAGTGCTTTGCGATGATGATATTTATCTGCAATTTTGGAACTGCCTACATCGCTGGCGTCATGTCGCCAAGGAATCGATACTCAAAAAGAGGATCTGTTTCTGGATTTACCCAGTCAGCCCCCAGCTGGCTCTTCGGCAGTGGCGCTTGTCGTTCGGTTTTGGTCAAAGTAACACTTGTGTTTTGGAAAAGAAAACTAACTTATCTGAAACCGGATCCACGCATCGCGGTCCTTCATCCTCGACGCGGTCGAGACGGCGACCTGACTTGACTGACACCCACCATGATCGACATCGACGAACAGGCTCAGCCTCATACAGCTATGTACATACTGACGAACGGTGTTCGACGTCCGTCGCGAACGAATCTCCTCGGCGCGCTGACGTCCATCTGGCAGCGAAGCACCCAGGTACCGCTTGCGCTGTCACCCGTCCAAAGTCCATCGTATCTATCCGTATCCGCCTGCCCCTGCCCCAGGGCCCTCGCATCATTCCACCTCTCCATCATCTCCAGGTTCTCCTCTTCCACTTCTCCATGGCTATCTAGTATCTATCCAACAAACACCCCTTGCCGCTTGCGCCGAATCTCACACTTTGCCCCGTTCACACCCCTGCGCCGAAAACAGCTATCATACACTCCATCCATCCATCCGCGGCCGCAGTCCGCCTGCCACCGAAGGAAGGTACAATCTCTATAATATTATATTTATTTACTGTTCGGTGCAGCCCATGTACCGAGGCGAGCCATCGTCTATGTATACGTCGCTATCCTCCCGCCGCGCCGCTCCCATGCCATCCTCCCTCGACAAAAATAAAATAACAGTGTGGTTTGATATGTGCGAATCAGAACAAGATCATGCGTGTGCGTGCGGTGCGGGTGACCAAGAATGGATGGATGAAATGAGAGTAGTCGGTGCGGGGAGATAATTAATTATCGAGGGGTGGGGAGTAAAGAAAAGAAAAGAAAGCCCAAGCGCAGGAAGACCAAGAAAGAGTATGTACGTATGGATAGCTGAATAGTGCGCAAAGGAAGAATGTACGATAGGGGGCGGAAGCGAGGACAGCGAGGGAATGGCATGGGTGAATGAGCGTTAGACTGGTCGAGTCCGTGAGAGCGTCGCCGTTTTGCAAGTCAGTCGGGTACATTGTCGCTGTGCATTATTGGCGGCAGCATGAGGAGAGCAGAATGAAGGCCGGGCGGGCTCAGCACTTCTCCCACATCTTCACTGAGTCGCTACATCGTACAACCATCAGCTTTTCTCTCCAAAGACGGAAGGGAAGGGAGAGACGCACACAACCATCGCGCGATGGAACTCGTCCTGCGGCCACGTGTTGTACCACTGGTTCTTTGCGCGCAAAAAGTCGAGCGGGGCGGCTAGACGCGCGTTACAATCAGCATTGGAGGGAGGGTGCAGAGGAGGGAAACGACGCACTGCCCGACCCGTCGAGCCACGGCTTCTCCGGCCCATCGGGGAACCACCCGTTCGTCCCGCCCACCGCGACGTTCATGATCAGGTAGAAGCCTAGCGCGCACGCGGCTCGTCAGTCTTGTTTGTGGCGGGGAGAAGCGAGCGAGAGAGACGTACGCTGGTCAAACGGCGCGGCCTTGGTCCCGTTCACCCACGGGTTGTCGAGCACGACGCTCTGGCTCCCGTTCTGCACGACCGTGGGGAAGTCCCCGCGCTCCCAGAACGACTGCTTGATCTTCGTCTCGAACATATACTGCAGCCGCGAGTCGACGTACATACGGCTGTGGGCGCGTCAGCATGTGAGTGTGCGTCCGCAGCGAGTGCACGCACATAAAGTCCTCGCTCCACTCGAGCGCATACGTGTGGAACCCGTCGTCGTACCGGCCCCGGCGCCTTACCCACCACCCGTACGTCTTCGCCACCGCGTTCAGGAACGTCGCCGGCCCCCAGTTGAGCGACGAGCGCACGTAGTTGATGCCCCTGTGCCGTGTCGCGGCGTCAGCATTATTCCGAAAGCGTAAATGGAAGGGGGAGGGGGGGAGAGAGGAGAGGTATGAACGCACTGTTTATTATAGCTGGGCCCGTTCCCACGCGCCTCCATGATGTCGATCTCGCCGCTGAGCGGCCACCCGCCGTACACGCTGTCGACGGGCAGCATCCAGATCGCGGGCCACAGCCAGTCGCCCGTGGGGAGCTTCGCGCGCACCTCGACGCGGCCGAATCTGGGTGGGGAGAGTGCGTCAGAATGCGATTTTGTATGCCAGGAAGGGAGGAAGACGGCAAGAGCCGCGGCGCATGATTGACGAGGACGGGGACGGGACACTCACTTAATGCTCGCGCTCCGCCGCGTGCTAATCCGCGCGCTCATCACGGGCGGGAGGATCTTGCCCTCAGTGGCGTTCGAGACGGCGGAGCACGCGGCGAGGTACGCGGGGAGGTCGAGCGGCGCGTCGGGCGCGATGCCGCCGCCGCCGCTCGTGCCCTCCGTCGTGTTGATCCCCGCCGCGCCGTGCCCGCTCGTCGTGTACCCCGACGAGTGCGTGAGGTTGTACGTGCAGCCCGTGAGGTTGTACACCGCGCCGTCTAAAGTGAGTTAGGAAACGGTTAGAGGGAGGAGGGGAGGGGGGGAGAGACGCACCGAGGATGCTCCCCTCGGGGAGGACGTCGCTCGTGAGCGTGGGGACGAGGTACAGCTGCCCGTCGCGCACGAAGCTGTTCGCGTCCGAGGCCGTCGTCATCTCGAACTCGCCGTTCCTGGGGGGGGGGGGGGCGTGTGAGCACGAGCTCGAAAGAACAGCACCCGGCTTACCCGAACCCGCTCGCGTCGACCTCGCGCAGCCAGGTGCCGCCCTCGCCCGCGACGCCCGTGCCGAACAGCCCCGCGGTGTCGACGGAGGAAAAGTCCTCGTCCATCACGGGGCAGAGCTTGTCGTCAGCAGGAGGACGGAGGTGTACCCGAAGTAGGTGCGCACGGCGCCGGCGGCGATGCCTGGAGCGTGGGCGTCAGCGATGCGGTGGGGGGTAGGAGGAGGGACGCAGCGCACCGAACAGAATCATGCCATACGTGATCCAGTACGCGGCGCGCGAGTGGGGGTCGCGCACGCCGACCCAGGGCTTGAGGAGGGACGTCTTCAGCGTGGGGCGCGCGCCGGGCTTGGGCTTAGGGGTGTCGTCTGCGGGGTTACATCAGAATTCAATTTTTTTGCGGGGAAGAGGCGGCACCCACCATCCGCGACCGTCGAGCTCGGGACCAGCAGCGCCGTGCTCTTCGGCCGCTCCCGTCGCAGGCGCGCGGTGCTGGGCGCGGCGTAGATCGTCAGCGGGCGTGCGGGCGGGGACGCGAACGCCTCGCGCTTGCCGCCGGGCTTGCCGTCGCCTGCGGTCGTGGGGCGGCTGTTCGGGCGCAGCGAGGAGGTGCCGGTGCCGGGGCGGCTGCCCGGGGTGCGGGGGAGCTCGACGACGGACGAGGCGCGCGTGCTGGCGGGGGTGGCGAAGTACGAGCCCGAGCCGGAGTGCGCGTGCGTGTGGCCGTTGGGCGAGTGCATGCCCGGGACGGGGGTGTCGAAGGACGCGCTGAAGCTGCGCACGGAGGCGGGGGGCGAGAAGGGGTTTGCCTGGGTGGGGGTGCCGCCGCCGGCGAAGGGGTTTTGCGGCGGCGTCGAGGGCGGCGGCGGAGGGGGAGCGGGAGAGGGAGTCGCGCGGGGCGGGCGGGGTGAGGAAGGAGAGGCTGCGGGGGCTGACGGGCGGCGACGCGGCGGGGGAGGACGACTCGGACACGGCGGGGGAGGCGTCGCTGCTGCCGGAGGCGGGGTGCGCCGCGAAGGGCGGGTTGGGCGGGAGCGGGGTGAAGTCGAGGGGGGCGGGGCGGGCCATGGGCGAGTGTGAGGGTCGAAGGGGCGCTCAGACTAGGCAGACCAGAAAGCAAGGCGGTAATATAGAAAAGGGCTCGCGATTTGTACGCCACCGGCCATTGCCCCAGCAGTCAACCGATGCTTCTGCCTTCTTCGTGTCATCTCGGCCGCATGCGTGCCATCGCGTCCCTATCAAGGGGCACCCAATCTGCCTGCCACCCTGTCGCGTCTGCCTGTCTAATCTTCGGCTTGTACTCCCTTTCTTGTTCTCGTACATCCCGGTCCCCGGAAAACAAGGGTCTCCACTGAGAAAAGAAAAGTCGGCGTTTGTCGCTCCCAAGTAGTCTTCTGCTCGGCGTTTGCGAGTGGAGAGATTCTCTCAATTTCGCCATCAGGAAGAAGGAAAGAACAGAAAACATACACACACCCGATTGGGCGGAATCCCATCGGAATCCCAATCAAATCCCAAGGCTATGTTGGATTTAAACGGCGTTTAGGTACGCGCGCGCGAATGCTCCCACACTTAGAATGAAGAGGCGGTGTCCGGACGGAGATCTGCAGATCGGGCATGACGGAATGCATGCATTCAGTCGCGCTATCTCTGATAGTGGGCCTGGCGCTTGTTCTGTCTTTGACGGCGAAATCCCGCGTCCGAGTCCAACCGAAAGGGAACAATATCAGGCCCAGGGCGAAATCAACTTGTCGATAACATTAATATTCATAAAAAACATTCCATCCATCTCGGGAGTTTCTTGTAGACCGGCACCTTATCGGCGAGTTAATATACTGAGCTCTAGATCTCTTTCGGAATGAGAACAAATGGGAAAAAAGTGACTGCACCAAACAACTCCACGACCTGGCCCGGAGTCGAACCGGGAATTCCCGCAAACATCTAATATATCCTCAGTGCTCACGGGTGTGATCCATTCACCAACAGGTCTTATACCACACATTCAATCCTTGGATATATCCCACCGTTTCAAAATCCTGGTGAGAGAAAGAAAAAAAATTGACCAAAAAAAAAGCAATATCACGCATGGAATATGACCTGGCCCGGATTCGAACCGGGACTCCCACAGATGTACGAGGAGATGTCTAAGTGAGGTGGGTGTGATCCATTCACCACATATTCAATCCTTGGACATATCCACCCTTTCAAAATCCTGGTGAGAGAAAGAAAAAAAAATTGACAACAAAAACCGACACCTTGACTGATGACCTGGCCCGGATTCGAACCGGGACTCCCACAGATGTACGAGGAGATGTCTAAGTGAGGTGGGTGTGATCCATTCACCACCAGGTCTTGCTCCCTCCATCTACAAGCTGTATTTATCCCCCACTTTTTGGTGTCTACAAAATGAATTAAATTGGGTGCTACAACAAAACTTCACACGGAAGCAGTAACAACCTGGCCCGGATTCGAACCGGGAGCTCCTATGCGCATATGCGAAACCATTATAAAGTGAGTAGGTGTGATCTATTCACCACCAGGTCTCATTCCCACCTTCTACAAACTGCATTTATACCCCACTTTTTGGCGTCTCCAAAGCGAATTAAATTGGGCGCTGCAACAAAACGGTACTCAAAGAACTAGTACAACCTGGCCCGGATTCGAACCGGGAGCTCCTATGCACCAATAGTGACGAAGTCATAAAGTGGGTAGGTGTGATCCATTCACCACCAGGTCTTGCTCCCTCCATCTACAAGCTGTATTTATACCCCACTTTTTGGTGTCTACAAAGCGAATTAAATTGGGTGCTGCAACAAAACGGTACTCAAAGAACTAGTACAACCTGGCCCGAATTCGAACCGGGAGCTCCTATGCACCAATAGTGACGAAGTCATAAAGTGGGTAGGTGTGATCCATTCACCACCAGGTCTTGCTCCCTCCATCTACAAGCCGTATTTATACCCCACTTTTTGGTGTCTACAAAGCGAATTAAATTGGGTGCTGTGATAAAACTTTACTCAAAAAACCAATAACCTGGCCCAGATTCGAACCGGGGACACCCACCGCATACAGTGTAGATGCACAAGTCAAGTGGGGATGAGCCATTCACTACCAGGTCTTGCTCCCTCCATCTACAAGCTGTATTCATACCCCACTTTTTGGTGTCTCCAAAATGAATTAAATTGGGTGCTGCGATAAAACTTTACTCGAAAAACCAATAACCTGGCCTGGATTCGAACCGGGAACTCCTGCGCACAGAGGTGACGGTAATGACATACGCAGAGTGAGTAGATGTGATCCATTCACCACCAGGTCTTACTCCCTCCTTCTACATGCTGTATTTATACCCACTTTTTGGTGTCTACATAACAAAATGAATTAAATTAGGCACTGTGATAAAACTGTACTCGAAATCGGTACGACCTGGCCTGGATTCGAACCGGGAGCTCCTATGCATATACACGACGCAATGATAAAGTGGGTAGGTGTGAGCCATTCACCACCAGGTCTTATTCCCTCCTTCTACAAGCTGTATTTATACAACACTTTCTGGTGTCTACAAAATGAATTACTGAAAAAAATCACAGCCCAAAACGCAAATGACCTGGCTCGGATTTGAACCGGAAAAACCCACTTTACTTCGTGGTGACGACATAATTGGGGTGGGTGTGATCCCCTCACCACCAGGTCTTATTCCTGCCTTTTATACACTGGATTTATACCCCACTTTTCGGTGTCTGCATACTAAAATGAATTAAATTGGGTGCTGCGACAAAATTGTCTGTCGAAGTAGCCACAACCTGGCCCAGATTCGAACCGGGAGCTCCAATGCACACATGTGAGCGAGCCTGCTATAAAGTGGGTAGTGTGATCCATTCACCACCAGGTCTTATACCACATATCCAATCCTTGGATATAGAGGATCCCACCGTTTCAAAATTCTCATGAGAGAATGAAAAAAAGTTGACAAAAAAAACTCCATCGCCGCGAATACGCCATGACCTGGCCCAGATTCGAACCGGGGACACCCACCGTATCCTGGACCTCAAATGTAAGTAAAGTGGGTATGAGCCATGCACCAGGTCTTATTCCTCCTTCTACGAGCTGTATTTATACCCCACTTTTTGGTGTCTACATAACAAAATGGATTAAATTAGCGCTGGACAAAATTTTAGCCGAAGTAGCCACGACCTGGCCTGGATTCAAACCCGGAGCTCCAATGCACACATGTGAGCGAGCCTGCTATAAAGTGGGTAGTGTGATCCATTCACCACCAGGTCTTATACCACATATCCAACCCTTGGATATATCCCACCGTTTCAAAATCCCGGTGAGAGGACAAAAAAAAACTGATAAAAAAAAGCAACCCGCCTATATCATGACCTGGCCCGGATTCGAACCGGGGACACCCACTGTATCCCAGCATACAGAGATACTTACATAAGTAAGGTGGGTATGAGCCATTCACCACCAGGTCTTATTCCCTCCTTCTACAAGGCGTATTCATGCTACACTTTTTTTCGGGTTTACAAAATGAATTAAATTGGGCGCTGCAACAAAATTGTCTCGAAATGGGCACGACCTGGCCCGGATTCGAACCGGGGACACTCACCATATCCTGACATCAAAGGCAAGTAAAGTGGGTATGAGCCATGCACCACCAGGTCTTATTCCCTCCTTCTACCAGCTGTATTTATACCCCACTTTTTGGTATCTAATAACAAAATCAATTAAATTGGGCACTGCAGCAAAATTGGATGGAAGAGACCACACGACCTGGCCCGGATTTGAACCGGGAGCGCTCCTATGCCCTGATTGCGGAAATCATAAAGTGGGTAAGTGTGATCCATTCACCACCAGGTCTTATACCACATATTCAACCCTTGGATATGGAGTATCCCACCGTTTCAAAATTCCAATGAGAGAAAGAAAAAAAATTGACAAAAAAAAGGGAACCCAAATGTACTATGACCTGGCCCGGATTCGAACCGGGGACACCCACTGTATCTCCACGGAAATGCAAGTAAAGTGGGTATGAGCGATTCACCACCAGGTCTTACTCCCTCCTTCCACAAGCTGTATTTATACCCACTTTTTGGTGTCTACATAACAAAATGGATTAAATTGGGCAGCGATAAAAGATCGACTTGAAGTGACAATGACCTGGCCCGGATTCGAACCAGGAGCTCCTATGCACCGATGGCAATATGTAAAGTGGGTAGGTGTGAGCCATTCACCACCAGGTTTTATTCCCTCCATCTACAAGCTGTATTTATACCCCACTTTTTTGGTGTCTACATAACAAAATGGATTAAATTGGGCGGCGATAAAAGATCGACTCGAAGTGACAATGACCTGGCCCGGATTCGAACCGGGAGCGCTCCTATACACATTTGCCGAAGATGCTACAAAGTGGGTAGGTGTGATCCATTCACCACCAGGTCTTATTCCCTCCTTCCACAAGCTGTATTCATGCTACACTTTTTGGTGTCTACTTAACAAAATGAATTAAATCGGGTGCTGCAGCAAAATTGGATGGAAGAGGCCACACGACCTGGCCCGGATTCGAACCGGGAGCACTCCCATGCACATTTGCCGAAAATATTATAAAGTGGGTAGGTGTGATCCATTCACCACCAGGTCTTATACCACATATTCAATCCTTGGATATATCCCACCGTTCAAAATCCCGATGAGAAGGAAAAAAAAACACCAAAAAACGGACTATATCGAAGACAATGACTGGGCCCGGATTCAAACCGGGGACACCCACTGTATCCTGACATCAAAGGCAAGTAAAGCGGGTATGAGCCATTCACCACCAGGTCTTATTCCCTCCTTCTACAAGCTGTATTTATACCCCACTTTTTGGTGTCTACATAACAAAATGAATTGAATTGGGTGCTGCAGCAAAATTGGGTGGTGAGCCATGACCTGGCCCGGATTCGAACCGGGAGCTCCTATGCACCAATGGCAGCAGTTATGAAGTGGGTAGGTGTGATCCATTCACCACCAGGTCTTACACCACATATCCAACCCTTGGATATAGAGTATCCCACCATTTCAAAATCCCGGCGAGAGAAAGAAAAAAAAACAGACAAAAAATAGACTTCATTGAGGATCATGACCTGGCCCGGATTCGAACTGGGGACACCCACCGTATCCTGACATCAAAGGCAAGTAAAATGGGTGTGAGCCATTCACCACCAGGTCTTATTCCCTCCTTCTACTGTATGTCCGTGTATGTAGGCAACGCAGCCCCCAACCGTGACAGCCAAAACGGTTTTCGGCAACGCAACCGAGTCATTCGTTACCGTGACTGTTGCAAATTTGGGCAACTGTCCATTGTAATTTCCCCTTTACAACAGCTCGTGGGGTGGAAAAGGGGCTTCAAAATCAAGAAGAGAAGCTTTGTGGAACAAGCCCCCATGGTCTAGAGGCTTTTTGGGCTATAATTTCTGGAAATATATATATTTTATTTTTTGTAACGCTATTTTCCAAAGCAACCGACCTGACCGTTACCGTGACCAAGCTGGGTTTGGGCAACGCAACCAGCCCCTCCGTTACCGTGACGGTTGCTTCCATACACGGACGTACAGTACAAGCTGTATTTATACCCCACTTTTTGGTGTCTACATAACAAAATGAATTGAATTGGGTGCTGCGACAAAACTGTACAAGATGTGGAAACAACCTGGCCCGGATTCAAACCGGGAGTGCTCCTATGCACATTTGCCGCAGATGTTATAAAGTGGGTAGGTGTGATCCATTCACCACCAGGTCTTATACCACACATTCAATCCTTGGATATATCCCACCATTCCAAAATCCCGGCGAGAGAAAGAAAAAAATTTGACAAAAAAACCAACACCACCAAATTAATGTACTATGACCTGGCCTGGATTCGAACCGGGAGCACTCCTATGCACCGATGAGGGCAGAATTAGTAAAGTGGGTAGGTGTGATCCATTCACCACCAGGTCTTATTCCTGCCTCCTACCAGCCGTATTTACACACCACTTTCGGTGTCTACATAACAAAATGAATTAAATTGGGTGCTGTGACAAAACTGTACAAGATGTGGGAATGACCTGGCCCGGATTCGAACTGGGAGCGCTCCTATGCAGATTTGCGGGACATGTTATAAAGTGGGTAGGTGTGATCCATTCACCACCAGGTCTTATTCCCTCCTTCTACAAGCTGTATTTATGCTACACTTTTTTTGGGTTTACAAAATGAATTAAATTGGGCACTGTGACAAAACCATACGCGAAATCGATACGACCTGGCCCGGATTCAAACCGGGAGCGCTCCTATGCACCGATGGGGGCCGAATTGTAAAGTGGGTAGGTGTGATCCATTCACCACCAGGTCTTATTCCCTCCTTCTACGAGCTGTATTTATACCCCACTTTTTGGTGTCTACATAACAAAATGAATTATGTAAATTGGGCGCTGCAATAAAATTGTCTAGCGAAATGGGTATGACCTGGCCCGGATTCGAACCAGGAGCACTCCTATGCACTAATGGCGGCCAAGTCATAAAGTGGGTAGGTGTGATCCATTCACCACCAGGTCTTACTCCCTCCATCTACAAGCTGTATTTATACCCCACTCTTGGTGTCTACATACCAAAATGAATTAAATTGGGTGTTGTGACAAAATTGCGCTGAAATGGCCACGACCTGGCCCGGATTCGAACCGGGAGCTCCCATACACATTTGCGACAGATGTTATGAAGTGGGTAGGTGTGATCTATTCACCACCAGGTCTTATACCATATATTCAACCCTTGGATATAGAGTATCCCACTGCCCCAAAATCCCGGCGAGAGAAAGAAAAAAAAAACTGACAAAAAATAGACTTCATTGAGGATCATGACCTGGCCCGGATTTGAACTGGGGACACCCACCGTATTCCGACTTGCCCACAAAATGTAAGTAAAGTGGGTATAAGCCATTCACCACCAGGTCTTGCTCCCTCCATCTACGAGCTGTATTTATACCCCACTTTTTGGTGTCTACAAAATGTATTGAACAGGGTGCCAAAAAAGACCTTTCAGTCACCAGAATGAGTGACCTACCCCGGATTCGAACCGGGAGCTCCTACGCAAACTTGCGATAAACTCAGATACAGCGGGTAGGTGTGATCCATTCACCACCAGGTCTTATTCCTGCCTTCCGCAAGCCGTACTCACACACCACTTTTGGTGTCTACATAACAAAATGAATTACATTTGGTGCTGCAGCAAAATTGGGTGGTGGGCCATGACCTGGCCCGGATTCGAACCGGGAGCTCCCATGTACATTTGCGACAGATGTTATAAAGTGGGTAGGTGTGATCCATTCACCACCAGGTCTTATTCCCTCCTTCTACAAGGCGTATTCATGCTACACTTTTTTTCGGGTTTACAAAATGAATTAAATTGGGCGCTGCAACAAAATTGTCTCGAAATGGGCACGACCTGGCCCGGATTCGAACCGGGAGCGCTCCTATGCACATATGTGAGCGAACCTGCTATAAAGTGAGTAGGTGTGATCCATCACTACCAGGTCTTATACCATATATTCAACCCTTGGATATAGAGTATCCCACTGTTTCAAAATCCCGGTGAGAAAGAAGAAAAAATGACAAAAAATGGACTACATCGCGAGGACTGACCTAGCCCGGATTCGAACCGGGGACACCCACCGTATCCTAACATCCAACCACAAGTAAGTGGGTATGAGCCATTCACCACCAGGTCTTACTCCCTCCTTCTACAAGCTGTATTTATGCTACACTTTTTGGTGTCTACATAACAAAATGAATTAAATTGGGTGCTGTGACAAAACTGTACTCGAAATCGGTACGACCTGGCCCAGATTCGAACCGGGACTCCCACAGATATAAAGGCGGAATAGAATGAGCAGGCATGATCCTTTCACCACCAGGTCCTCCTCCTTCTGTCTACAAGCTGTATTTATGCTACACTTTTCAGTGTATACAAAATGAATTAAACAGGGTGCCAAAAAGACCTTTCCGTCAACAGAATGAATGACCTAGCCCAGATTGCCAAATTTAAATGACCTGGCCCGGATTTGAACCGGAAAAACCCACTTTACTTCGTGGTGACGACATAATTGGGGTGGGTGTGATCCCCTCACCACCAGGTCTTATTCCTGCCTTTTATGCACTGTATTTATGCTACACTTTTTTTGGGCTTGTACAAAATGAATAAATGGGGCACTGAAAAAGTTGCATTTGAACTTCCACATGACCTGGCCCAGAGTTGAACCAGGAAAACCCACATTATCCTGTGGGGTCGAAAATGAGGTGAGGTGGGTTTGATCCATTCACCGCCAGGTCTCCTCCCTGCTTCTATAAGCTGTATTTATGCTATATTTTCTTGTGTCCACAGAAAATTAAATCCGGCACTGAAAAAGATTTAGCTCACACAGAAGGCCATGACCTGGCCCGGATTCGAACCGGGAGCTCCTACGCGCATCAAGCTGAAGAAATAAAGTGAGTAAGTGGGATCCATTCACCACCAGGTCTTACTCCTCCTTGTACAAGCTGTATTTACACAACATATTTTGGTTTCTCTGAAAAATGAATTATTTCGGTGCTCAAAAAGATACTGTATCAACTGCACAAAATGACCCGGAGTCGAATCATGCCCAAGATTCGACCCGAAACTTTGCCAAGACTTCCCACCCACAAATAAGCAATTGCAGGTGGGGACAATTCACCACCAGGTCCTATTACTGGCACCCACTCTGTTGAAAGATAAAGTGAACTATGCCTCAAAAGACTCTGCACACTCCACCTCTCTGTGTTTGACAATTAAGCATATCTTCAGCTTTGGCGCTAGCTGAACTAACTGGATAAAAAATAATCAAGACTGCAAAAATAACGATGCATTGAACCAGGACCTCCCTCAGGGCCCATACAGTACATCTTCTGTCATATCACTAGAATCGGCGTGCTCGGGCCCAGCCGATCTGTGCTTCTCGATCGGTTCCCACTCCACAACCACGCCACGCAAGATGCGCCATGCCGCAGTTCGTTCCTTGGTGCCTCCCACGGTCACTGGCATCTAGTTCTGCTCATGGTCGTCGGGCTCGTACCCTATTATCTGCGAAAAAAAAAGCTTTTCACAATTCTATCGCACAATATCCTTATGTTGTTTCTTCTGCAGAGTCTCTTCCTGTTGTCTCTTTTTTCACGCGGGTTGAAGAACAATGCCAAGTACTCCCGTGCGTCTTCCGCTGCGTTCGGTACTTCTAGCCCGCGCGGAGCGATTGGATTGACCCGAGGACAGAAGAGGACTGATAGCAGATAGATGGAAGAATGAGGCATGGCGTCCGATTTGGCTTCCGGCGTGTTCTAACACTTAGCTCTATCAGGCATTTCCTGTCCGCCCTGCAGCTATATCAGAGTGATCCGGTTAGTTAAATTAGTGCGTCCTAGTGCCCCTGAAACGGACGCGTCATGAATGCGCTCATTGTCGAGCTCGGGCGGTTTTTTATCGCCTTGCACATGTACGCGAAGCGTTCGCAAGGAACGAACAGATTCGTGGCAAGGGAAGAAGAGGTTGCTTTGTTCTTGATGGGAAAACGCGGACGGACACTGTATGTCTGGCCCGAGTTCTCTCTCAGACTCGGTGTTGGAATTCTGACCGATTTGTTCCCTAGATCGACGCGTCCTGGAATTCCCTGAACAAAAACAGCGTTCTCGTATGTATTATGCAAGTAAGGCGGTATCTGAGCCTATGTCAGCGTATACGCTTAATCAACACAAGATGTGCCGCCGCTTCGCTCCGGCATACTCGGAAAATGGAAAAATCAATGTGATTTCAGATGTAAGCTATAGAAAGACAGTTGCGCAAAGAAGGATGAAGGGAAGAATCAAAATTTGCTCGAAGTTGAGGACACAGAGTTCTCGCCATGTGGTCGCGAAGTCCAAACGGAAAATATTCGATTTGTGGTACCCAAGAGTTTGAGAGAGAGGACAACCCCGAAGTTATTCTTTTTAAGTTTCTTCATCAAAGGATCGGGGGGTTCCGTGAGGTCGAGAAATCGCTGAAATTGAAAAAGGGACCAAGAAGCAGATAGGAATATCTAACCGAGAAGGGGAATTGAGATTGTCCCGTCAGTAACCTGTCGCTTGAGAGATGACCAGAATGAACAGACTAGCAATGTTGACCAGTGAATTGGACGGAATTGAGATATTGACGACAAATGGCAGTCCGCGGCCTGCGAGAAAACCAGAACGCATCCAGAATTAGAGCAAGGGAGAGAGCGCGATGGATTCCCGGCTCGAAGAACTGATAAATTGCGTCATTTATCCTCGGAAAGGCATTCGACAGTTCATTGGAACCAGGCTGCAGGCACCGATAGACTCAAAGCAGAGAAAGTACAGACACCCAATGCTTTGACATTGTTGATCATTAGGAGCCCGCAGTTCAAGAGGTCCCCAGAAACTCGCAATTTGACATCGTTGACTCGTGAGCCCGCGGGTCATGGGAATCTACAATAATGAATTGGATGATGGGCAGAGAGAGCGGAGAATTGCAGGCAGGGCGACGCCCTCAGCTCCATTTATGGTTGGAAAATTATCGGGGAATGACGCGGCCGCAGGTTGAAAACCATTGCGAGGAACTGCGTGTACCTGCGGCCGAGACTACGGAATGGTCAGCTGAACATCATTTGAACGACTAATTAAACCAATCTCAGCCTGGAGGCTCTCATGAGAGCCTGACTGAAATGGATGAAGACGAGTTTCCGCTCTAGTTGAAATGTGCTGCACCCAGTTTACGCAGTCCGTAGCAGGTGCGATGGGGATATCTTTGAATGCCAAAGGAGATGCCAAGCAAGACTCAGAGGACGAGAGGAGAGGAAAGAAGGATGGAGATAAGCTTACATGGGGTTATTGCACCGCCGAGGAGCCATTTCGTTAAAGAACGGTTAATTCCTTCGTAAATTGATGTGAGCTCAACTGCTCGGCCTTTTTCTCATTGGCAAGCTAAGAAAAGGCGGTGATTGTAGTTAAGCTCTCTATGCAACTCTAACACGACGTCGCTGCACATCGAGGCTCGAAATTGGATGGAACAATTAAATGGCCTGCCATCTCGGTCATCTATCTTATTTCAGTTGCGATCACGGAGGTTAAAATGTGTCGCATCTAAAATTCTCGGGGATCATATAGGTCTCAAAGCCTGAGATACCTAAGATACCGGCACTGCAGCATTACAAATGTGTTGAACACAGGCAGATGCTGATTAGAAGAAGAAGGCTTCGACGCGCCGTTTCGCAGGATGAAGGATGCAGATCTCAGTCGGCGAGCTGCGATTGGGATTCGGGATTCCCTCGACATTCCACTTGCAGGGACTCTGCAGCCAGGGTTGGTTTATTTCTACCGATGTTCAGTTGGAGATTGGTTGGCAATCGCACCTTCGTATGGAAATATTATGAGCTATCGACCTTGTGGCCTCGCCATTTAACCTCAACAAGAATCTTATCACCCCCGCCCACCGACAGTGCGCGCATGCAGTAGTAGAATCCCGGTGAGAAGACGAATTTATCTTGGCCCTGCAACTCCACTCGGGCTTTCTGCCATTCCCGGAACCTCGGCGCGAGGTATCTTGAACCTAAGCGTTCTGATAGATAAGCCGGTGACTCGACGTAATTTTCCCAGCCACGAGGCAGGCTTCTCTGGACACTGATCCCTCCCACCGGCATCCCGACCCGAGGCCATGGCGTGCGCGGTTCTCGGGGCGGAGACTTGCAGGACGCCGGATCGACGCTGTTGGGACCTCGTTGATTTGATTGACTACTAAGACGACACCCATAATGGAAGGTGTTCCAGCTTCCAACTCACGAAAAAGCTTTTTGCGAGACGGGGTTTGAATTTATTTAAATGATTTAATCTATGTTCGAATCGAAAAGGCATCCGAAGCAAGCGGTACTAGCCTCGGTGCCTGCCTAGCCTCGTGCTTGCTACTTTGTTTACAGTGTTACGTTTTCTCACCAGTGTGAATGCCGTGCGCATCGCTCCCGAATAGTCAGAATGGTTATGTTCGTATTTATTTTTGAACAAAGTGCCTGGGCCCTGGCTGTTGGTTTTTGGCGCTGAATCACAGGTACGAAATTAAAATCGCGTTTTTAGGGACGGGGTGGCGGTGACAAGCTGCCAGAAAGAAAAAAAAACGACGCTATCATCAGCAGAGAAGGACGGCATGCCGGCTGCCCAGCCAGTATTATGACTTTTTTGGGGGACGCTGATCCGAACCCACATCGGTCGAAATTAGTTTGCGCCTGGCTGGTAAGCTAGTTGAGCAGGATCTAACGTACGTCAGCGTTATATCCGGAGCGGCGTTCACGACATAGAAACGTTCGTGCACGAACTAATTGTCTTGGCGCATGCGGGCCAAGTTCCTTCTGCCTTTGAAAAACGTGGGTTCAACCTCGAGCGAACATACGGCGGCGTTCGTGTCAAATTGGATTTTTCTTCCGTCTTTTCTTTCTGGAGGGGGGAGAGCGCCGGTCTGCATTTACATCGGTCGAGACTACTTAAATTGAACTAGTAGGATACTGTACGGGACGCCGATATACGTACGTCAGTGTTATATCCGGAAGCAGAGTCGACGGCGCCCATCATATATCGCAATCACCGTAGCAAACGTGAACTCGGAGGAGGATAGATTCAACTCGCTCGCAGTTCTGCGTCGGCACCGGGGTCCGGCGTGTGAGCCGGCGTGCTGAATAAATTTAGTGCGGCTCCGGGGCGATAGGGACGTACACCTAGAGATATGCGCCTGCACATGTACATATCAGTGGCAGAAGAAAAACCCCTTGGAAACGCGATCAAGCCGTATCTCAATACTGCAAAGAATTAAGGGTGGATCAGGGTTTCCTTTCATCTAGAACACTGGCACAGTGGCAGGTTATGCGACATGTTAAATTTGGGTTTGGGCTTCGTCCGAGTGGTCCGGACTAGGATTCCTGGGTTGGGTTGGGATTCGGAGGACCAAACAAGACAAGCTTAAGTTAGCGTGACTCGCAACTAATTTGATTTGATTGCCCCGTATGTCCCAGTCGTTCGTTCGTTCAGAGCTGGCCCCATCCACCCAAGTTCCTTGAGTCCGGGTTTATTGCAGCCCAATCGTGCGCGCCGCCAGGACAAAGCCTAATTTATACTGATTGCATCGCAAGCAGGGTTTATTCAAGGCTTATCTGAACTTCAGCAGGGACAATTCTGACGCGTGAAATGGATGAAGCAAATTTTACATACCCGATATCGGCGTTATACAGACATAGCGTGCGAGACACTGAATAGAGTTACCAAGGGCTGGGCTTATCTCGCAGGGGCGGCATGATCAACCCCCGACGTTCAGCGTCCGGGTGTTCAAAATGAATGCACGTAACCTAACTGATCGCTGATAACTGAGTTGCCATGGTCAGCATCAATGGAAAACGATGAATATTCGACTATGCTTTGTCTTGGTAGAAGTAAGTGAGCAAGTGAGTGAGTGAGTGAGTGAGCAAGTCATTTTCCGTCACTGCCATACATACTTAGACCGCCGGGCGTTATGTTCCGGAAACCAACTTCTTTTCTCGCAGGGGCGCGTCGGCGTCTGCGCCAGCCGGGTGAAATGAATGTAGCTGATGACTGATCAACTTTCCTGCTTCCATGCCCAGCAATGAGTATCGTATGCAGAACGACGAACATTCGACTATGCTTTGGCTTGGTAGGAAAATGTAAGATGTAGCTGAGTGAGTAAATGAGTGAGCATGCTTCCATCACATACCTGAGACCGCCGGGCGTCGGGGCAAGATGCGATGAGATCAGAAGCTTTCTCAGGTGCGTTTCACTTTCATGGGTTGTGAGTCGTGAGGCAATTTCGAAGATGAAACCGGGCCAAGCGCATGACCGAGAAGCTTCGTGACCTGTCCAGTAAGTAATTCGAAGCAACTGTTCAACCAACCATACGAGCGAGACACCGGTACGGTCATCGTCATCTGCGAGGTTATTGCAAATACATCGACCATACAGCTTGATACGCGGGGCGGCTGGCAGGAGGCACGACGGAGAACCTGTTGAACATGTGCTGCGCCCTGCGGTGCGAGATAAGTACGTTATTTTTTGCGCTGAGTTCAGCATGGGTGTGATCCAGTGGCGCGGTAGGGTGCACGATGGGAGAGTGAGGAGTCAAAGCTTCGCTGCTCGGGAGTCGGGGGTCTCGGCGTTCTCGGGCTTGTTGAGCCGTCCCCGCCCGTGAGATAATAAAGACAACTTCGACAACAGAGGGAGTACATATGGGAGAGTTGAGTGCGTATGTTTCGGACTGGCAGGGTGCACGACAAGGAAGCAAGCGCTTGCGCACCATCGCAATTTCCATCCGCAATATTAATTGGAATTTTCAATTGGGGAGCTCATTTCGCGGTGTGGAGTCTGGACTCCCCACCCTGACCGCTTCCAGCGATGCAGCGCAGTGGAGCGCACCTAGGGCGGCGGGGCGCATGCTGTGTCAGATAAATTTAATCCATTGCGGCTGTCTGTCTGTGGCGGCATCTTTCTTGTCTTCATAACTGGCGGTTGCATGGCGATATGTTTCTCCGTGGCGGGGCGCACGACGACCGCCCGACACTGAGGTGACTGCGGTGTCTGTTTTTTATTATTAAAGTGTTCCTGGACCCGGTATGTTTTGTGTGGAGTTCACATTAATAATGGTATAGTGCGAGCCTGGTTCAACGGTTGTGATGCGCCAAACAATATTAAAGGGGGGGGCGCACGCACGATAGGGAGGGCCTGGGTCGTTCATATTTCTTTTCGTACCTGGCCGAAACAAAACAAAGATAAGGTGTTCGACAAAGACCCAAGGGGAGGAATGCCTGTCGGAGTGGAGTGCGCTTAAGTGTGTGGTTGTGTTTCATGCCAGACTGGCGGGATGCACGATGGATGGAATATTGATGTAGGATTCAAGTTGGAGTATGCGTAAGTATGAGCATGCAGCTCACGAACCTGGTTGGGATGCATTAGGATTCTGGCTGGCGGGATGCACGACGGGGAATGACGCGTCCGCGTGCAATCGCAGTTCGAATTGCAAATTTGCAATTTTAGAGAGAAGTTCATTTTTTGGCGGCCGGGTGCTGTGGTCGACTCATCGCAGGCCCGCGGACACTCCCTTGGAACTCCGACCGCGATAGAGTAAACCAACCGCCCAAAAGACCCCCTATCTCCAGCCGTAAATAGAGTAAATCAGCGCAAAGAGGGCCGATGTCCGGTACATATAGAGTAAATTTGAAGTAAATCGCGCAGAGCGCAATTTTTTCTTGGTACTATCAGCTCCGAAGTCAGCAGAAAAGTGCTCCGAAGTCGGCAGCAAAGTTGGGATCAACCAATTAATTCACAGACCTCTGTTGTGTTGCTGAAGGTGAAATTAAGTGTGGCCGCAACTACAAACCAAAAAATGCATAGCAGAGAAAAATTGCATTTTTAAGGCTATGTCCGACCGAAATAGAGTAAAACAGCTGGCTGGGCACAAATTTCGTAGAGTAAAACAGGGTCAAAATCGGGCCAAAAGCGGTCGGAGTTCCAAGGGAGTGTCCGCGGGCCTCTCATCGCTATCAAGAGTATATTCAGCATAAGACAAACGAACATTCACCGAGGCTTCGAAAGATGTGAGTAAGATTCTGTAAGAAAGAGCGTGTCCCCAACGCCAAGTCCATCACACATACTAAGTATACTATACTTGATTCGAACTGCGATTAGTGTGTGGAATCCGACGCCGCGCAACCCAAACTGAAATACTCGAATATTATACTTAGATCTGTCGCATACCCTACCCTCCCTGCCGCCTTATTTCCGTGCATCTCTAGAGTAGAGTGGAGTAGAATAGAATACCCGACGATAAGAGTTCAACAAAGAAGAATGTCGAAGTGGAGCGCGGTTAGATTTGTGTTTCGTACTGACGGCGCACCCGGCGGTGGCCGCCCCTACCCTCCCTCTGGGCCGTGTTTCCGTGCATCTCTAGAGTAGAGTGGAGTGGAGTAAGTAGAGTACCTAGGCCTGGTGATAAGTTCAACAGAGAATGTCGGAGTGGAGCGCGGTTATGTTTCGTAGTACTGGCGCGGTCGCCCTCCGGGTCATGTTTCCGTGCATCTCTGTGGAGTGGTGTAGAGTAGAGTAGAGTAGAGTACCTAGACCTGGCGATAAGTTCAACAGGGAAGAGGGTCGGAGTGGAGCGCGTTTATTTGTGTTTCGTATACGGTACCGGTACAGAACGTACATGTACATCACGGCCAGAAGTACCGCGCCTCCCGACGGCCGTGCGCAATCATTACCATCTCTAGAATAGAGTGGAGTGGAGTAGAGTAGAGAGAGAAGAATGTCGGAGTGGAGCGCGGTTATGTTTCGTAGTACTGACGCGGTCGCCCTCCGGGTCATGTTTCCGTGCATCTCTGTGGAGTGGTGTAGAGTAGAGTAGAGTAGAGTACCTAAACCTGGCGATAAGTTCAACAGGGAAGAGTGTCGGAGTGGAGCGCGTTTATTTGTGTTTCGTATACGGTACCGGTACAGAACGTACATGTACATCACGGTCAGAATTACCGCGCCCCCCGACGGCCGTGCGTAATTATTACCATCTCTAGAATAGAGTGGAGTGGAGTAGAGTAGAGAGAGAAGAATGTCGGAGTGGAGCGCGGTTATGTTCCGTACTGGAGGCCGCCCTCCGGGTCATGTTTCCGTGCATCTCTAGAGTAGAGTGGAGTGGAGTAAGTAGAGTACCTAGGCCTGGCGATACGTTCAACAGTAACAGAGAAGAACTTACGTCGGAGTGGAGCGCGTCTATTTGCGTTTCGTATACAGTACAGAACGTCCATGTACATCACGGCCGGCCAGAAGTACCGCGCCCCCCGACGGCCGTGCGCAGTTATTACCATCTCTAGCGTAGAGTAGAGTGGAGTGGAGTACCTAGACCTGGCGATAAGTTCAGCAGTAACACAGAAGAACTTACAGTACGTCGGAGTGGAGCGCGGGTAGATCTGTGTTTCGTTTCGTTTCGTTTCGTATACGGTACCAGTACAGAACGTGCGTGTACATGTACATCACGGCCGGCGAGAAGTACCGCGCCCCCCGACGGCCGTGCGCATTTACACTTTTTGCTACGGTCGGGAAGTTGCGGTGGAGTGCAAAGGTCAAACAGCTCCATGGCCATGGCCAGTTCACACGGATGCGGGGGTCGCACCGGTGGCCCGTGGGATATGACGATGACAATGTAGCCTAAGCCTAAGCGTACGGGTGAATTTACTTACTCGACTTACGATAACTTGAAAAAATCATTCATCATGTCGAGATAAGCTGGGCCTGCCTGCCTACAGTCTGTATGTTTTCGAACCATGACCGTCATCGTGCCCGGGCCGGCCATATTTCGAATTGCACTTGGCTTATAGCTAAATGTCGCGTCGGTGCGCTCTGGCCATGAGCGACCTGGTGGCTACTGGGATATGATATGAGAAGTATGTAGCAGAAGGACGGGTGCTGTGTCAGATATCGACATTAAATTTAATCCATTGCGCCTGCCTGTCTGCCACTGGCACCTAGCCGAGCAATTTGTTATCGTGAGTGTTATCCTGGCGGGATCTTCCTTATCTTCACTGCATTGGTTGCGACGCGATTGTGATATGTTTCGCCGTGGCGGGGCGCACGGTTCCTGGACCTGGGATTTTATTTTATTTTGATATTTGTTTCGTGTCGAGGGCGGGGTATATTGATATTAATGGTATAGTGGCGGGGCGCACGCACGATAGGGCGGGCCTAGGCTGGTCGTTCATATTTCTTTTCGTACCTGGCCGAAACAAAGGCAAAGACAAAACAAAGATAAGGTGGTCGACAAAGGCCAGGGGAGGAATGCCTTACGTCGGAGTGGAGTGCGCTTGTGTGGTTGTCTTTCGCAATGCCAGACTGGCGGGATGCACGATGCATGGCGCGGTCGCGATATTGATATTGATGTGGAATTGGTGAAGCTCAGTAATAATCATACGAACCTGGTTGCTGCGCACGACGGGGAATGACTGACTGACGCGTCCGTGTGCAATGTTATTTAATTTTAGGGAGGGGTTCATTTTTCTGGGCCGCGGCCGGGTGCTGTGGCTTGCTGTGGGATACGTTTGGCTGGCGTTAATATTAATATTTGGTAGTGAGGCGAGGTGAGTGTAGTGCGGTGAAGAAAAACGGGTGCTGTGGCCGACATACCACGGAAGAGAAGAGACTAGCATGTTCAGCAGAGGGAAGATGAACGATGAACATTCACGCAGCTAGCTTAACTTTGGAAAATGAAAGATGTGGGTACGATTCTGCAGTCAGAAAGAGCGGGTTCTGCCAAGTGTTGATTCTGATTCTGTCACAAACCCTTAGATTATTATTTCACACTACATGCCGACGGGATTCTCCCTACCTTGTCCTGGGATTTTGTTGTAGAACACCGAGGGACGCGCACCTGTCCTGTACATACTCCCCCTTGCCTGGACGGCGTACAGACCCATAACATAATAGATATGCATATGTACAGTATGTTGAATGCCGTGCTGTCAATCAGCGTTACGGTTTGACTTTTTTGCCGAGCGAGAAAGGTACATGCGAAACGAAACAAGGAGATGATGGCACGCAGCATGGTAAAGTCAGAAATGACGCCGAGGGACCAGGGGCGGCACGTTTGTCGTTTGTCGTTTGTCGTTTGTCGGCCGGGGCGGTGTGCTGTGCGGAGGTATGGGAAACCGAGGGGCGAGCGAGCGAACGGGCGGAATGGAATGCTGGGCGTAGGTCATTCTGAGTTAAAGTTGAATTGAACTTGGAGTAGTCCAGAAAAACTCGGATGGGACAGCGGAAGTAAACGGTGCAGAGAGTAAGAAAAGAAAAGAAAAGCCCATCTGACGCTAGCCGAGTGCCGATATGTCCGAGCACAATACGGACAAGCGCAGTGCGGAGATTACGCGGTTGTAAGCAACGACCATGTTGGTGGCGCGGTTCCAGAAGCGCTGTGCGCCAGCAGGTTTAGCTATACAGTGCCCCGACTCGGTGACGCTGCTCGGCACCACGGAGGAATGCACGCTGTGAGAGGTGCGAGGGCAGCGCACCGCTCATCCATCCATCGCGCTTCTGGGCTCTGCCGATGCCTTACTCACGACGGACGGGATCAGAATCCAGGATTTCATCTGTTGGGAATCCTAGAAACCCAAGACAAGGGAGAAGAACTCTGCAGCTGCGACAAGAAGATTGTTCAGCCTCGCTTCCTCCGATATCGCCATCGCCATTGCCCGATAAGGCTCGGAGAATTACATTTTGATTTGTCCTGGAAACGAAACTTGACTGGGCAGGCAGGCTGGCAGGGTTCTTTGACGGGGCTGTCTGATTCCGTTTATGGATGGACGGCTGAAATCTATTTCGGATCTGTGGCAGCATGGGCGAATCGACGGCACGGCACAGGAAGCATCGCGAATCTCAGGCCAGGGGCCGGCCTGTTCGTTTGGCGTCCGGAACGCATCACTCGGGCTGTCGTCGCGCACGGGAAAAGGGGAAAAAGGAAGCCTTCAATAAAGAACTCACTCAAGTCAGCTTCTGTCCAAGAGCTCCGGCCCTCATAAAGCTTCGCGCACCCCATCCCGCCCCGCGTGCTTGCTTGCTCCCTTCCTCTTCTCCGCCCCCCTTCTTTCTTTTATTCTCCCCTTCTCCAATGGACTACGACAGCTGGGACGCCCTCGTGCAGTACCTCTTCAAAAAGGCTGGTCTCCCCGTTGCTGTGGTATCGCAATACTTACTCGTGCGCACCGTGTAGACGCAAAATGACGCCTGGTTCAAGCCCTCAGAGGAGAACGTCTCCGCCGGTGTCTGTCTCCGCGTCGAGCCGGGCCACTTCCGTGTCTTCCCCTACGAGAACCCGTACCTCGTCCCCTTCGAGGCCGCCGTAAGGGCGTTGAACCCGTTGGTTGCTATCAAGGTTGGTGTTGCCCCTCTTCCTGTTATGGATACTTACCAACCAACGCGCTATAGGTCCGCAGCGCAGCGGTACACGCCGCGCTCGCTACTGTGTGAGTCTTGTTACTACTTGTACTGGCCGAGCTAACGCTCTCATCCTGGCAGCCCCCCCACCGCGGCATGCATCTACATCGACGCCGACACGCGCATCCAGATCCTCGACTCCATGGACCACCTCCCCCAGGCCGAGAAGGAGCAGTGCGGCGCGTTCCTGGTCGGTGTCCTCCCCTGCTCTCCCAATGCCAACACTAACGCACGCCCCTCCAGCGCGACGAACGCGTCCTCGTCGCCTGGTCGGACGACATCGACACCATCGTCCCCCTCTGCGCCGACTTCGAGGAGAAGCTCATGAAGCTCGTCTGGCGCGCGCGCACCACCGCCTCCGCGAACCCCTCCATCCTCACCGCCGGCTCCATCGGCACCGCCGTCCCCTCCCCCTCCACCACCGCCTCCGACGTCAACCTCACCGCGGAGAAGGAGAAGCCCGCCGCCGCCCCGGCCCCCGCCCCCGCAAGTCCGGGCGGGAAGAAGACGAAGAAGGGCAAGTGGAGCTGGAAGCTGCGCCGCAAGGACACCGGCGTGGCGGGCGCGGCGCCGCCGTCGCCGACGAGCGACGCGCACGACATCGAGAAGCAGGACCCGGCGGCAGCGGTCGCGAGCGGCCGGGAGGCGCGCCCCATTCGGTGGCTCGCGCCGTTCTACGGCGGCCTGGGTGCCGGGCTGGCGTTGTGTGAGTGGTTCTTCGTTTTGTCTGTGAGTATGATGCTGATTCACGATAGTCTTCCTCGCGAGCGGCCTGACGACGCTCCTCGCCGAGTGGCGCCTCGACGGGGACACCACGCGCTTCGCGCTCATGGCCACCTCGCCGTTCCTCGTCTGCGTCTCCCTGGTGGGTTCCCCTTCCTCCTCCCTTCTACTCCCCTCTTATTAATCACGTTTTCCCCCAGTTCTTCGCCCTGCAAGTCATCTCCTCGATCACCTTCCTCATCGGCCCCGTCGCGCAGTACCACGAGAACTCGCGCTACTACTCCGCGCTCAAGCCCGCGCCGAACCCCGCGCTCGACGCCGCGCTCCCGCATGTCACCGTCGAGCTGCCCGTGTATAAGGAGAGTCTGGAGGAGACGATGTGAGTGGCTGGTTGGCTTCTTTTTTTTTTTTTTTTTCTGGGGCGCATTATCCTTTTTGCTTTACCTTGCCGTTTTGGCTTTGGGGCTTCTTGGGGCTTCGCCGGCGGGAAGCCTGCGCCACCCTTCCTTTTTTTTCTTTTCGCATTTATTTCGAGTGGAGCCGCTTTATTTCCGCTGGGGCGGGTGTAGTCGAGTGGAGGCGGCGCGCGCGCCGCCCTCTGCTTCCTCTTCTCGTCTTCGACGTTTCGAGTCGCCGCCACCCGCTTCCCCATTCATTCATTACTTTTGATTTCCATTGACTCTTCTTCCTAAATGCCTCGTCTTCTTCACAATTAATGACTTCATTCATTTACGCTAACGCTATGCACACAGCACGCCCTCGGTCAACTCGCTCAAAAAGGCGATGCAGACGTACGCCCGCCAGGGCGGGACGTCGAGCATCTTCGTGCACGACGACGGCCTCCAGCTGCTCAGCGCGGAGGAGCGCGAGCGGCGCATCGCGTTCTACGCGGACCACAACATCGGGTACGCGTGCCTCCCCCCGCACATGTGCTAGTCAGAACTGACATGGATTCGGCTGCAGATGGGTCGCCCGCCCGCCGCACTCGGACGCGGCCGACGGCTTCAAGCGCGCGGGGCGGTTCAAGAAGGCGTCGAACATGAACTACGGGCTCGCGCTCTCGCTCAAGATGGAGGCGCACCTGTCGCGGCTCGAGGCGCTCGAGGCCGTCGGGGACGTGTCGCTCCGCGCCACCCCGATGCACAACGGCGGGTCGCCCCTTGCCGCCTCGCGCGAGCTCCCCACGGAGTTCGGCGTGCCCACGGGCCAGGAGGTGTACGACACGCTCGAGGACCGCGCGCTCGCGCTCGCGGTGGAGGAGGTGTTCGCGGAGACGGGCGGCAGGTGGCGCCCGTGGGCGAGCAACGGCCGCGCGTGCCGCGTGGGCGAGATCATCCTGATTGTCGATTCGGACACGATCGTGCCGGAGGTGGGTGCCCTTCCCGCGTCTTGCCCATCCATCCAGAACCGCCGCTGACGTTTTCGATAGGACTGCTTCCGCGACGCGGCGCGCGAGCTCGTCGAGTGCCCCGAGGTCGCCATCATCCAGCACGAGTCGGACGTGATGCAGGTCGCGCACCACTACTTCGAGAACGGCATCGCGCACTTTACGCGCCGGATCAACAAGTGCATCTCGATGAGCTGCGCGAACGGCGAGGTCGCGCCGTTTGTGGGGCACAACGCGTTCATGCGGTGGAGCGCCATCCAGGACGCGGCGTTCGTGGACGAGGACGGCGTGACGAAGATCTGGAGCGAGAGCAACGTGTCGGAGGACTTTGACATGGCGCTGCGGCTGCAGTTGCAGGGCTACATCATCCGGTGGGCGACGTACTCGGACGGCGGGTTCAAGGAGGGCGTGTCGCTCACCGTCGACGACGAGGTGGGTCGTCTTGTGCTCATTCGAAATATGAAGGTGCTGACGACGACAAACAGCTTAACCGCTGGCAAAAGTACTCGTATGGCTGCAACGAGCTCATCTTCAACCCGCTCAAGGACTGGTGGCACATGGGTCCCATTACGAAGCAGCTGCGCGTGAGTGTCTACTCCCCCGCCCGTACATGCAGCGCTGACGGCTCCCCCAGACATTCATCTGGTCCGACGCCCCCGTACACTACAAGATCTCCATGTCGTCGTACATGTTCTCGTACTACGGTATCGCCGCCTCGACGATCCTCTCGACCCTCAACTACCTCCTCCTCGGCCTGGCCCTCAACGTCGACGGGTTCTACATGCACAGCTTCGAGATCTGGCTCGCCTGCATGGTCGTGTTCCCCGCCGCCGGCAATGTGGGGTTCACGATCCTCGAGTACCGGCTGGGCGGGCGGAGTCTCATTGCCGCGGCAATAGAGAACGCGACGTGGATACCTTTCTTGTGAGTCCCTTCGCGTAGATTGCGGATGAGAGGAGCGCTGATGTGCCTCCGATAGCTTCTTCTTCTTCGGTGGGATGAGCATCCATCTCACGACGGCGCTGCTCGCCCACATGTTCAGCTACAACATGACCTGGTCAGCAACGAAGAAGGTGCGTCTCCCCTTCAATCTCATATCCACTCTCGGTACTGATACCTGTGTCCCCGTCCACAGGAAGTCGAGCGCTCGAACTTCTGGATTGAGGTCCCCCGCATCTGGCACCGCTTCCGCCTCGCGTTCATCATTTGCTTCGGGCTCATCGTCATGATGATCGTGCTCTCGCAGCCGATCGTGACGCCCGACTGGCAAATCCCAGGCAGCTCGTGGGCCGTCATACTGCCGCTCGCTGTTGTTGCATCCGGGCACATACTGTTCCCGGTACGTTCTCCTGGTTCTGCGCCACGCCCAGACGCTGATATCGCGCAGATTGTGCTCAACCCCTGGCTCATGATCTTCTCATACTGAGCCCGCCGCCTCGCGTAAGCGCTGCCCCCCTTCGCCCAAGTGTGCTATTACTGACGCGCCTCGTTTCCTGCAGTCTCGTCATTGGACTGTTCCTGGTGAGTACTTTCTGCCTTCTGCGCTAGTGCCTCCTCTGACGCTAGCTATTGGCAGATCGTACCTCATGTCCTTATTCTCTTCCGGATTGAGCCCGCCACGCAGCAAAGCCGCACACCGTTCGCTACCTCACGTTCTTGGCTCTACATCCATTCCTTCCGGCGCGGCGCGGCGCCTACCCCTAATCGCGCGTCCACCCTGTCTGTCTGTGGCACATAATTGCTGCGTACGTCGGGACTCCATGCGGCCCTCCTCCTCCATCCCCGACCGGCTCCCCTTCGATTCCATTCACGCGTCTTACTGCACCCGCACAATCGTACTATCTACCGCATTGGACTTCTCTCTTGCTGTTCTCTATATATATACATTCCCCCACATAGACATCTCACATCCACGCCTCCTCGTACACTATAGCTACTTATACTCAATCGCCCGCGAATCGAAAGGTTCGCGAATCGCGCGTGTACCATTGTACGTTTTACGTATGCACGACCCTCCGTCCGCCTCGGCCTCGTTTCGTACCCGTACATATTCGTGTCCGTGGCCGTACATTCTCGTCTCGCATTGTACATTATTATATCCGCGCACCCATCCCCGCGACTTCCGCACAACCCCCGATCCCCCGGTCCACCGCGTCCGCACATGGACACCCCGTCTGCATACACACATATGCGCACCCTCTTTACGTCGTTACGCCCCCTCTCGTTTTTTGGTATTTGGGTTTGGTAATATTACTGGTTTTTTTGGGCTGAAATCCCGAATCGCATTGACTGACTATCGCAACCGAACCATTCTTGTGTGGCGGTGATAGATATCGTTGGCGTTTGTCTTGTCTGTTGCTGAGTGTTCGAGCCATATATATCAGAGCCATTTACAACACTAAATGTTTGTCTTGTCTTCGCTGAGACATATCAGAGCCATTTACAACACTCAATCCATATCACCTTCATGTCACCGTTTCCATGGTCCAATGGCATATAGCGAAAGGCGCGTATCTTTAAAATCGTGTATCGTCCGCTGAATCTCCAGCGCCGCCATATGCATAGCTAGGCTGGGACTGTACACGCATGCGTTTGAGTGATATGATCCCATTCAGCTTGATAGATTATAGGGAACGGCGGGGCTGTCTGGGGTGCGCTAGGCTGGGACTCATCCGGACGCGCGGAATCTCCGGTGTGGACTCGGGCATTAGATGCAGCGGGCTTTATTAAACTTGAATTGAAACGGTGATTGGTGTGATCGGTAATATTAATGGCCCTATGAATGCACGGCAGACAGGATTTGGGCTTGGGAATGGGAACCGACTACGGATGAGCTTCCGCGATGAACTCGCATCGTACACACTGGGAAATCGAGACCGGAGTGTTGTCTGACATTCTGTGGCATTTGTTGGACAAGGCAATAATTTTATCTGCGATGATAACGCATCGTCAAGGTTGAGATTTACAGAGATATAGCAGAGGAAGATCCAAATGTTTGTATCCCGAAGAAATCCAGAGTAAATCCAGAGCTATCGAGGTGGACGTCGCGATGACGCCGCCGTTTTAGATCTGCGGCGTTTACTAAACAAGCTAATAGTCTTATCTGCGATGATGACGCATCGCTCGATGTCAGTGCACTTGGGGCAACCTAACAGGAGTCGAAATGTTTGTAGACCGAACTTGAAGGGGGACTATCAAGCTGGACGTCGGGCGGTGATAGAATGTCGGGGGCAGCTTCACCCAATGTGCACGCGGACCTGTCGTTACACAGTGAACAAGATTGAAGCAGCGGGCAATGGGCAGTGTGTCTGTTTCGGGGCTAGAATCGCTAGATGCTCGAGTCCGTTGCTGTATATGACTATTAGAGGTGGAAGGCGAGTCGGACAGAAGCACGCACTATGGGGGGAGAGCGCCCACTAGGCGACCTCGGCGGGCACTGATATTCACATGAGCTATGCTATTGGCATTACTGGCGCCGTCCTTTAGTGCCCCCATTGATTCTGAGCCAGATTGCTCGTAAACGGAAACTGGGAAGCGGTGGGCGGGTAGGCGGCGTCGGGTAAAGATGATTCAGAAGGCATATTTAAGGTGGTACCAAGGCCACTCGAAGGGTTCCTCGTCATCTTGAAACGGCCGAGACGTCGGTACGAAGTCCAACTCAACCAGTCGGCGCCGACTGTGTCCCCACAGTCAGCGTTTCTAAGCTGTGATTAAAGGGCTGCAGATCCGTGCCGGCTTGCGAAGGTTGTATTGTCGGGACGTGCTCCATTTTGAATTCAAGCAGCAAAGACTCGGACCTTCAAGTTTTGGGTGGCTTGTAGGAGTCGGACTCAGAGTCGCTGCGAAGTCGCTGCGGAAGCAGGTTAAAAATCTCGGTTGATATCGAGAGGCGCACGGCGAAGATCGTGAGGACGCACGTTGTCCATTGCAGAGAGAGGTGGCCAGGCTACCACTACGTAGATGACAGCTCTCGATACGGGCTCAGTTTCGGCTCTATCGGCCGCTGATCGGACATCTATGCCCGTGGCACGGCATCTTGAACCGAAGTCTTTGCCAACCAGAGTTGAAAATAGCAGATATCCGAGTTCGTCATTGAGTGGCGCCCGTCCCAAAACCTCGTAAAATCTCACCATTGCAGTAGTATCGTCTATTTCTCTCTGATGTTCAAGTTGGTCGTGACTCCTGTTGGTGAATGGGGCCCGAGGCTGCGTTATCATTTATGGTGAAGCTCAGATCGCCCCGCTGAAAGTTCGTCTTGAATACATTGCTCGGGGTGACTTGGAACGGAACGAATGCGCATAACCCATGATTTATTTAAAGGCTCTCTACTGGCCGAGTAACAATTAGTACACGAATTTAGCCCCTATTTACGATGCGCGGTAAGGGAAGAAAGAATGTGAGGTGGAGAGAAATCCGTAAGTCCATTCCATAAATTGTCCCGAGAATTAAAGAGGGAAATGTTGTCCAGGTTAAACACCAGGGACAACGAAGTCTGGGAAGGCGGGCCAGTTCCCGAGCTTGGCGGGATCCCCACCAATTCGAACCCAGACGGAATGAGAAGGCGTCGGGCCATCGAGGACGAAGAGCTGGTGCCACCCAGGAGGAGACACGAACGCGTTCGGAGGCGCGGTGATGGTGCATGTGTTTCCAGAGCAGCTGAAAGCCGGGAAGAGGGTGCGGGCACCCATGGAATTGCCGTGAGTGGAAGAAACAGCTGTTCGAAGGCGGTCAGAATAAAGGACAACAGATATATTGAATTTTTCACGAACCTGCGACGAGAGACACCTTCATCGTTGCAGTGGTTCCCTGAGGTAAGTGGACGACAATCGGATGGGTGCTGCCGTAGGTCCAATCGGTAGTTGCGATCGTGAAGGTCGGTTGGGTTCGTCCGGCAGTGAGGTATGGAGGATAGTACGCCTCAATCCGCATCTCCTCAGGATAGACTCCCAACGTCTGCGGGTCAGATCCCGAAACCAATATGCGTGCATCGGGAAGCAGGATGGCCTACAAGGAATCAGAGTGGGGCATGATACAAACGCCGAAAATAGTAACCTCAGAGTGGTACAGGCGAGCCACGATGGTGGTGTTCAGTTTTGAAATCCGCTGGCCGACCGGCTGAGCGGGGTCATACAACAGAGCACCAAGGTTGGGGTTGTTGGCAAGACCGAAGCCGGCCACTCCTTGATGAGCACCGTTCATGATCATGAATGTACCATCCGGGAGGGGAACCATGCAAGGCATAACTCGCTGAGATGGCTGCAGGAATAATTTCAGTACAAGGAATGACCATAGTCACTGTCCCTTACCATGCGTTCCAAAGTCCATGTCGCGTTGGGAGCTTCAGGCGCAATTGACACACAGTTGTCCAGAGCAATTCCAGCGCCGGGTGAACTTCCACCACAGGTTAGGATGCGGACCGGGTCGGTATACGGTGCACGCTGAGGAAGCAGCACAGAGGCGCCCTCCAAGGGGTACGTGCGTCCTCCCAAGACTTGCAACACACACGATTTAATGACAATTTGAATGGCGACAGAGGTAACTCACAGTTGTTGACGGATCCAGGAATGTTCGGCAGTTCAACCACGGTCTCGAATGTGTGGGGGTCGAGGATGCGGGCCTCGTTGTAGTAAACTTGGAAATGATAAATATTGCGTAGAATGCCGGATAAAACGAACAACTTACTGATGAAGATTCGTCCACTGGGAAGGACATAAACGAATGGGTAAAGGTTGTAGGGATCCGTGCGCGCAAGCCAGTCCAGTTCGATGACAGTATCAGCTTTGCCTCCAGGGTTAGGGAGAATTTCCAAGTTGGGCTGCGGCGATGCATTGCTACCAGTTTCGCCGCCGATGACGAGGACGGATCCGTTCGCAAGCACAGTAGCAGCTGTGAACTATATTAGTATCCGTTTCCACGGAGTAAACGAATACCTACTAGGATACCAGCGCTGCCTCTGGAGGGCGAGTTCATTGAAATTCTCCTGCCAATCATTTGTGCCGTTTACGCCGGCGGTGCCGTCGGGGGTATACAAACGGACTCCCTTGGTAGAGTCGAGCGACCACCCTCCGACATTCAAAATTCTTCCGCCTTTGTCCGGCAGGATAACGCTTCCAGAACAAAACACGTCCGACTTGACATGCATTTCACGCCACGCCTTGTCGAAGTCGTGGACCAAACTGAGGTCAAGCTCATAAGCACCCGTCGAGTTGTCGAATCTGGGCAAATCATCAAACGGGATCCATCGTGGTGGGCGGAAAGACGACGTACTCCGACGTGCCTGCCTTCTCGAGGAAGGTAACCTTCCCGTTAATGCCTACGGTGGCGATGAGCGGAACGACGACGCTGAAAGCTAAATGAGTCTTATGTTGGAAACGCTGGATCACAACTCACCCAGGCACTATTTCGCAGAGAAAATATGGGTGATCAGAACACTATCCGAGATAAAGCAAATCCGAACATACCCAAGAACTACTTGACGTGTCAGTTTATTTTCGGAAGTTCAAACAGGTGACTTACGTCGTAGTATCCAGTATTAGCAGGTTCGTGCCAGACATAGGGCGGTGTGCCGGTCCAGACGTAGTACTGAATGCGGTTACCAGCTCCACAAAGATGGATGGGGTCTTTTTTAGTTAATCAGTAATTCTATCTTGAGAAAATGATGCGAGTCAAACCTCCAGGGCATGGAAGGTTGCAGTCGGCTTCCGGCGCAAATGTAACACCTGCGGCTTTCACGTCCGCAACATCACCGCAGTCTAGAAATAGGCTCAGAAATAAGCACTCCGGAAGTCTAGAACCGACGTACAGCATTCTTCGCCTGTGGAGAAAAAAATGTTGGAAAGCTTTTGCAAGGAGCAGGGGCGACTACGCACCATATTCCATTCCACCAGCTGTATAACCGAAAGCCGCACACTGGGAGAGACATGTTGTGGCAGAATTATTGGTCGGGAAGATGTTTTGCCACGGAATAGCCCGACTTCCAACGGCCTCGCTACACAGTCAGGTCAATATCACGGGAGGAGTGACTGAGAATAGCGGGACTTGCTTCAAGCAACCTTGATATGTCCAAGATCCGCTGGTGTTCTGGGGGACCGGCACGGGTAGAATCGTGACATTTTTGCTCGTCGAGTACACGGACATCCGGTTGCCAGCGCCGCACTGTTTGAAAGATGTCAGCTCAGCTACAGCAACTACGATTCGATCTCTATTAAAAAAACATACAGCTTCGCTGTAACCCAAGTTCAATTAGCATGATTGAAACACCCAGGTAATTTGACAGACGTACGTTGCGTTCCCGCTACATCCCTAACAACGAAAAGCAGATAGATGATTTAGGCGCTGATGACATGTGTAATGAAGAACGTACCATGTTGCAGTCAGATTCCGGTGCTGCTGTCGCACCAGCGATCAGTTGGTTCCCACAGACTAAAAGATGACAGCGGCGATTAGTACACTTCAGTCCGTTCAGTGACACGGCTACTGACAGCATTGAGTCTAATTAAAATAGTCAGCCATACTCCAAGGTGGTTGAACGAGATGCTGACCGAATATTCTGCCGCAGCCACGGTGAAGTTCTGGGTGCTACATGTTTGCACGCAAGACTCCACGGTCAACTTGGTATTATCTGGTTGGGCATTAGCCACGATCCGACCATGCGCGTTGTCACTAAGGATAGAATTAACCCCGGTGAATTTCGGAAAATCAAATGTCCTCTTACACGAAGCATCCGACGTAGGACCACGGCTTCTGGAGAGTTGTGACAGGGAAAACGGTAGCCGGCCCTCCACCGCCCCCTCCACCGCCTCCACCCACAGGTCCGGTGGGACGGTCGGAGCCGGTGTAGTTGTACATCGAAAGCCTATTCGGACCGCCGCAGCTAAAGCGGGTCAGATCAGAGACTTTGCTGAAGGAGGGTATTGCAATCGGACGTACAGCTCCTGGCTGTTCCCTGCGCATAGCATATTACAGTCGGTAGTGGGAGTTTGGGCACCAGATGCGATGCTCGTCCCACAATCTAGTCCGAGTTACAATCGAGAGGCGAAGAGCGTTGATTCCACTTACAGCATTCATCCGCGTATTCAGCCCCTGTAGAGAAGATCAGAGACCACATCAAAGAGACGACAAGGACTTACCAGCGAAGGGGTAACCGGCAGCAAAACATGCCGCACTGCAGCTCTCGAGGGAGAAAGGGGCTGCGACTGCGATCCCATTCGGCAGCGAACGAACTCCGTTTACATTATCGCTGAGGTTAATTGAGAACCTGATAATGAACCAGCTGATAGAAAACTACCTGTGACAGCCAAGAGACGTCCAATTGCCGATCTTAGCTGGGATAGTCGGAGGCGGGGGCGGCGCTTTCCCACTAGTGAAGACATTGAGTCGGTTCCCGGCCCCACAGGTCTCCTTGGGATTTCCAGCGCAGGCCATATTACAATCCGAGAGGGTGACATTCTGCGCTCCGTTTTCTAAAAAGTTATCGCAGTCTATGGGTGCTTTATTAATTCCGAGTTGAAGAGACCCCTTGAAACACCTACAGCATTCTTGCTGGAGAGAGGAAGTGGGATAAGCGATAGCGGAGTTAGAACAGAACGCCATTCCGCACCGCATATTCAAGTCCAGCGAAAATGAAATTCTTCCCGTCGCAGAACTTGATGCAGCTCTGGAAGAAGACAAGTTGAATGTCCGATTCGGTAGGACCGATGTCACGTAATGAGACCAACCTCGACGGTCATACCAGTTGTATTGGTAAAGCTCGCTCCAGTGAGACTACGGCCAGCGGCCTGGTTATCGCTGCAGACGGGTCAATAATTTAGAAGCTTTCATAGAAGGCCAGACTTACGTGTAACATCCTTTAGATGTCCAATTACCAGGGAGCGAAGTTGGAACGGATTGGCGACGGTGAGGGATAGAACGAAAGTGGTTGCTTGAAGCAAAGCATGACTTGGGGGAGGATTAGTAGGCGTTCAGAGTGTAGACCATGAAGACGAACATGAACGACAGAGAGCGCCAACACCCCAACGAACACGCGCGGCCGAGTCATGGTAGTCGAGTGCAGAAAGGTGAGGATTGACATCTGCCTTTATACAGTGGCACTTTACTGGAGATCTGTCCTGCGATGGCCGAGATGCCTCCCATCTTGACTTGCGTAAGGAAAGTTCTCACTTTCATCGGAAGGTCAAATCAAATCATCCAGGGGAAGTGTACTGATTACGTCCGACGCCGATCAGCGGCTAGCCCGCTGGAGGCACTGTCCAGAGTATGGGCTTTCAACATAAACCCATGCTGAGGGCAATCATCTTTCCGGAACTATCGCTTCGTGCCAGGTGTGGTAATGACGGGACCTGTCAGACAAGGAGGTGGTCGACCAAGAAGCTTGAGCGGGTGCACCGTGGGCGAATGCAATTGAAGATCGGGAATTTAGGCGCCTTGAGTCAAGTGAGGGAATTAGAAGTAACCAGTGTATGAAATACAATATTCACGATTAAGGTGCCAATCCTCCGCCCGACACATCACTTGCGTTTCCCACGAGATCATCCATCTGTCTTGGAATCCAGATTTGATGGCGAGGAACGCGGAAAGTGGACAGTCTTTTTTCGGTCATCACAGTCGAAGAGAAACAGGGTTATGACAGATGGCGCCGGTAATTCACGCTCGGATCCTGATCGGGCTTCGGGCCCCACCAGCCGGTGGCACAGGATTGGGACTGTCAACTTGGGTAGAACTGGGTTGGGTATACGTGAGGTTTTTACCCCGGTCAGCGAACTTTCGGTATACTGTTCCCCAAGCCCTCTGACTACTGTATCTCCAAATGCAAATTATGAGAAGCAAGTTCCGACCGAACATACGAATCTATCGCTAGATGCATGCATCACTGATTCAATTTCGAACGCCGCTGCCAGCGTGGCGCATTGAAAACCAGACACACTTTCCAGACTGACAGACTGTAGGAGGGTGACATGTTAGACAGATACACCAACCTAGCCTCTAGGACCCGGCCGAGAACAGAACGCATCCGGTCGTCGCATGTCTCTGAGCGCGATATGTGTAGGCACGAGATTTATATCGCCCTGACATCGGATGTTAGGCCTTGGTGTGCATCTGTGTGCATGGGCCCTTCAGGCTGGAAATGCGGGATCTCGCCAAAGACGCGGCAGTGCCTTTCTGCCGTCGCGCTATCCCCGAGCCCGGAGATTGCGACGATGCACATCCTTCCGCCGATATCGATGAAAAGCTCTGGATTCAAATTACCCGAAGTAAACGGCACTTTGCGAGCGTCGGGGTTCAGGTGGTTTGCGAGGAGAGAAACGGAGATAATGGTTTATAATACCATGCTCGCAATCTTGTCGATGACACTTGCGATCCGATTTCTACGCACCTCACAGCGTGCTCGGTGGTAGAGCTGCCGTCGTGCAGACCCCCCGGGCCCACAGAATTTCCGCCCATTCCGTTGCGTTGAAGGAGCTACATCCTAGGAGCGCACAACAACTGTGCTAACTCGACCGCCAACAGATTCAGTGATTGTGAGCCGAGCAGAAATTCCTCTCGGAACTAACACTGTTAAAAAACACAAAATTTCGGAAAGATTTCAGGGGCTTGCATAAATCACAAGTTATGCCCGCCTTCACTAGAAGATTTCCCTCGAATTCTACCGCTCATCTTCTGTCCAGCTGTTTTTCAAACCCTCTCCACCAAAGGGAGGAATCCACGACACGCAGAAAATCAGTTCGATCAAAATGGAATGCAAAGCTACTTTAAGATCTTACGGCCGCAAGGTCTCAAGACCAGAAATGTTCAATCGCAACCCATAGCACGGCACTCTCCTGAATGCCATAGATGTTGTTCCTGGATCAAAAACCACGACCCCCAGTGTCCCGGAGCGTGGTCCTCTCCTCAGTTCATGCTTACCCCCAGATTTACGGCACACGTACTACACATGATGATTGCCATGCAAAATTAAAGATTTGCGGCCGTATTTCAATCAAAATGTCGGACATTGCTATTCGGCACCAGGGTTCTACGTTCTACGTTCAACGTTCAGCGACGGCAAGATGAGGAGTTTAGGTTTAATTGATGCGTGTAAACAGCCAAACCCCTGCTTTAACTGAATCATCCATTCGCAGCATATATTAAGGTGCTCAAAAATTAATGTTAATTATGCAGCTGCCAGGGCAGATCGTCGTTCAAGGTGTCAGCTCGTGGCAGCGCCGATCGCTATGTGCTCAAATAGGCAACTGTTGCCTATAAACAATCATCGGCGGTGCGATAGCAAATGTTAGTGCACAGGACTGCGCAGGATGATTGAAGGAGCCAGGGGTTGGCCAGGGGCTCGATGATGGGGCAATAGGTAGGCTCGGTCGGACTTCGGAATTTGGAGTGGCAACGAGGCCAGGGACCCGAAGAGAACAAGTACATAAGTGACACGAAAGTAACCCCAAAACAAAAACTGCGGTAACAACGGACTCCGAAGTTGTTCTACAGACACAACACGAAGACAAACATGTGATGCGCCATCACAATGCCATCTGATGCGTCGATGCGTCGATGGTGTGCAATTTCGCGTTCGCGCCTTCTAAAATAAGGATGAATGCCAAGTGTCATTCGGTTCGCCTGGCGGGATGGAAGGCGACGGGCAATGGAGCAGGCGCTGGCCGTCGATTTCAACATGTCATTTACCTTTGCTTTATCTTCACAATATCTTTATCACGGGAATTTGCAACACAACGTGAGGACGATTGAGCGTAGCATATTAGACCATTCAATGTTCAATACCTAAGTATTACATTCACATTGACATCGTCCAGGGCATATATTGAAGAAAATGAGAACGGAAGCGTGGTCCATGGGTTACTAAATCAAATTCATCCATTAAACACCTGGGAGGGTGAAGCCAGGAAGGCTTGGCCAATTGCCAATTCCGGCTGGGTCTCCACCGATGCGAACCCACGACGAATGAGAAGGAGTCGGTCCATCTAGGATGAACAACTGATGCCATCCTGGAGGAGAAACAAACGCGTTGGGAGGTGCTGTAATCGTGCATGTGTTGCGGACACAACTGAAAGCAGGGAATATCGTTCGGCTGCCCATGGTGTTTCCGTGGGTGGATGAAGTCGCTGAGTCACGCAACGGTGAGAGATTCATCATCGGCGAAACGGAACCTACCTGAAATAAGAGAAACCTTCATCGTGGATGTGGTGCCTTGGTGAAGAGTCACAGTGATGTTGTGCTGACTCCCATAGGCCCAATCCGTTTGTGAGATGTTGAAAGATGGTTGGATGCGACCTTGCGCTAGATAAGGCGGAATATAAACCTGGCGTACATCTGTGAACAAGGATATTGGTTTCTGAGTAGTCCAAACCTCGATCCTGAACTCCTCTGGATTGAAGATGCTCTGTGGGTCTGATCCCGAGATCAGGACACGCCCGTCGGGAAGGAGGATCGCCTGCGGGATTTCATAAGAGATTTTCCGGCGACGATTGGTAACAAACCTCAGAATGGTATAGACGAGCAACAATAGTCGTATTGAGGATAGAGATTCGCTGATTCACCGGCATGGACGGATCGTACAAGAGAGCGCCGAGATTAGGGTGGTTGGACAAGCCAAACCCTGCGACACCTTCAATTCCACCGTTAACAATGAGGAATGTTCCATCAGGCAGTCCAACCATGCACGGCATTACCCGTGGGGAAGGCTATACAATGAATTTTAATCTATACTTCCTCACAGGGAGCTCGAAGTGTACCACACTTACCATTCGTTCGATTGTCCAAGTAGCATTTTTGGCTTCAGGCTGGATAGAAACGCAATTGTCGAGTGCAGTGCCAGGACCAGGAGTGCTACCTCCGCAAATCAAGACCTCCAGTGGATCCGTGTATGGAGCATGAAGCGGGAACAGAGAAGCGGCACCTTCCAGCGGATACGTGCGTCCGCCCAAGACTGGAGAAACGTTAAGGGTTATGTGGTGAAAGAGTATCAAAAAGCGGCGCGGCGTACAGCTACTAACTGAGGCAGGAATGTTAGGCAATTGCATGACTGTGTTGAAAGTTTTTGCGTTCAAGATGCGAGCCTCGTTGTAATAAACTGACGCAAAGAATTGAGTTCAATTCAAACACCAGGGGAAATGACGCACCAACGAAGAGGTTTCCGCTGGGGAGCACAAACACGAATGGGTAGAGGTTGTTGGGATCGGTTCGGTTGAGCCAGTCCAAGAAAATCACAGTATCTCCCCCGTTGGGAGTGGGCAGAATTTCTACATTGGGCTCTGGTGAACCGTTGCTACCAGTCTCGCCACCGATGACCATGACCGTGCCGTTGGGAAGCATTGCAGCGGCTATAGAACGACTTTGGATATCAACTAAGCGAAGGAATATTGGAATAACGTACTAGGATACCATCGCTGTCTTTGCAAATGGAGTTCCTGGAAATTCTCTTCCCAGTCGTTTGTTCCATTCACGCCAGGAGAACCGTCTGGGGTATAGAGTCGCACTCCTTTGGTTGAATCAAGTGACCATCCTCCTACGTTAAGTTGTCGGCCGCGTTTGTCTGGTAGTGTGACACTCCCAGAACAGAAGACGTCCGACTTCACGTGCATCGCTCGCCAGGCCGTCGAGAAATTGCTCGCTAGACTGAGGTCCAATTCGTAGGCTCCGGTGGAGTTGTCGAATCTAGTATCGCGGTTCAAAGTGAGGGAGGAATGGGAAACTCAAAACGCACTCCGATGTTCCGCTTTTCTCAAGGAAAGTGACCTTGTTGTTGATGCCCACAGTGGCTATCAAAGGGACAACGACACTACGAAACCGCGTGACTTTAGTTTTAACAATCGAAATCTCACTCACCCTGGAACTACAGAAAGCCAGAAAGTGCGTGGGTATAGGGTATGAGATGAAATAAAAATATAGGGCCCACCGAAAAACTGATTCTGGCATCAAGAGGGAATTCAAATGAGAGACAAATGGAACTTACCTCATAGCGACCGGTAATTGCAGGCGTGTGCCAAACATGAGCTGGTCCTGTCCAAAGATAGTACTGAATTCTAAACACACCACCGCACAGGTGTGCGGGATCTCCGGTGCACACATTGTCGCATTCGGTTTCTGCAGTCAACCCAAACCCGCTTTTCGTTACATCCGATTCATCTCCGCAATCTGACAAATAGGATAGATTTAAAGCTTTGACAGCGCGACCGAGTAATAACGTACAGCATCGATTGCCTGCGCATCAAGTTTTGAATAAGTGACTCTGAATAACAGAGATCAGATTTGTGATTTACCGAATTCCATGCCCCCAGCGGTGTAACCAAACGCGGCACACTGTGAGAGACACCCTGGAGCGGAGTTGTTGGTGTTCATTTGAATCTCCCAAGGAAAGATGTCTGTGTTGTCGCCCTCACTAGCAGCCACAATGATTACGGAGAGAGAAGATTATTCGGATTGCTCACGCCAAGCACCCCTGATACGACCAAGATCCCGGAATACTGGTGTTCTGAGGGGTAGGAATGGGGAATACTGTGATGTTTTGCGTCGTGGAGTAAATGGACAGTCTGTCCCCGGCGCCACACTGTTCAATGAAAATGAGCTCCAATAGAGGGGCCAGGATCGAGAACATACTGCCTGTCTGTGTATTTCATGGAGTGAGCCGGCACGCTCGAAAGAAGCAAAACGGAACACAACTTACGTCGAATTTCCTCCGCACGGGCTGGAACAGTCCGATTCTGAGGCCCTCACTGCGCCCCTTATTAATGCATCCCCGCAAACTGAATTAAATGGAAGTCAGCGCATGCAAAAGTTGCGATAAAGAATCCGCACAGCATTGAACCTGGTCAAAGATATAGTAAACGCTAAGAGAACGAAGATGACACGGACCGAAAATTCTCCTCCGGCAATTGTAAAATTTTGAGCATCGCAGCTGGCAACACAGGACTCCATGGTCAGGTTCGCGTTGTCCGCCTCAACCGTGAGCACTCGGCCATGGGCATTGTCGCTGAAGTTAATCTTGAGAAACAGGGTCCAGATTGTGACCATCACTTACACGAAACATCCCACATACGCCCAAGGTTCGGGGAGATCAGTCGCAATGGCACTGGCGCCACCTGTCGCGCCTCCACCCCCTCCGCCACCCACGGGTGGTGGAGGAAGGTCGCTCCCAGTGTAATTATACACTGTCAGTCGATTTGGGCCACCGCAGCTTCGCATACAAAATCAGCGATAGATACTCAACCGGATGAACAACGTACAATTCAGAACTGTTCCCCGCACAGAGCATATTGCAATCCGAAACGGGCTCCAATTCTCCTCCATTATCGACCGCCGGTCCACAATCTGCAAGAGTTTTATCCTGTGTGATATCTGGGTTGGAAGTACCCACAGCATTCGTCGGCAAATTCGGCACCTGAAAACGTGTTCTCAGTAAGGCCAAGAAACGGCCACGAGTGATTTACCTGAGAAGGGCATTCCAGCGCTGAAACACGCAGCTGTACAAGTTTCGAGGGAAACCTGGCCTGTAACGTCGACCTTATCGACGAGCGACCGGCCCTGCCCGTTGGTATTGTCACTGAAATTGGTTGGGTGACTTGAACACCTCAGTTCCCAGATAAAAATTACCTATAGCATCCGAGAGATTCCCACTTGCCGATGGAGTGAGGGATCGTGGGAGGCGGAGGTGGTTCGGCGCCACTCCAAAAAATGTTTAACCGACCCGAACCGCCGCAAAACTCGCCAGAATCGCCCGCACAAACTTGGTTGCAATCTGTAATTGGCGCGGTGGTTCCGGAGTTTTCGATAAAATTGTCGCAATCTAGGTATATTTCTGTCGATGCATAGAAGTCTCGGATAAATGGAGAGCTTACAGCATTCTTGCTGCCGAGTGGTACGGAGGGCCGTGTTTATATGCAATCGGACAAGAAAAGAACACACTAACCATGAATTCAACTCCAGCAAAGACGAAGTGCTTAGAATCACAGAAGCTAATACAGTTCTGGGAATGGTCATAAAAAGCACGACAGGACGAGCCTTTCCTTACCTCGACCGTCATATTCACCGGATCAATGAAGCTGGCTCCCGTCAAGGTACGTGCACCGGTGTTGTCCCTGTGAATCCGGGGAACAATGAGCCTGCCGAGCGCCGGCATTCTGGATATTTCAACTAACGTGTAGCATCCTATCGAGGTCCAGTTTCCGGGGAGCGAGGAAGGAACGGACTGGCGGCCCCCAAGAGCATAGCAACACAATAATAGCCGCTGTATGATGTGGTCAATCGTAGTCCATGACGGATAATTTGATACTAACATGAGACAGTACCAGCGCAAAGGTGTGAAGGGGTGCTCGGGAGGCACCCATTGAAGTCGTGTGCAGGACGTGTACGAGTCTTGACTTCAGGCGTCCACACTTTATAGGCGGATAATTATATAAAGTCAGAAATTTGTACCTCGATGTGACTCGACACAATGGTGGTGTCAGTGGATCGGGGAGATTCCTGCAAGAAATCCCCATTCTGAGTACAAGGCTAGGGCGGACCATAGCTGTGGAACGATCGTCCATGATTTCAAGACGACGGCGAGTCGGCGTCACGGATTAAGAGCGGCCAGCCGTATGTCCGGGCTTAGTCGAATGAGGGCCGACCATGATGAACTGCAGCGTGCGGTGGCACCTGGATCTGTTCCCCGACGTGAGTTGAAAGTTAGATCGAGGTGGTGGTTATCAACCGGGGGGTCGGTCACGTGTCCCAACGCGTCAATCTCGATCATCACCACAACACTAAATACCAGGAAATCGGTTCTGGTGCTTCGGAGATTTGTCCGCTGGATACCAGCACTCTAGTCTTGCACTGAATTCACTCGCAAAATTCGTTCTGAATTTCCGACCCGTAGATTTCTGCTGGAACGAGTGCTGGATTCCAGACTTTCCTCATTCACCGGATTTCTTGCGATCTGCCAGTGGTTGGCAGTGTATACTGACGCTAATCATCCGAGTTTTCCGCAGACGCCATTTCTACGCTAGCGATGATGCGGTTAGTGCGTCAGTGTCGCCTATCCACGTTTGACGTCTTGTTCCTCGATGAACATGCTGTGCTATTAGTACTTCGACAGCTTGAACTCTGATATTTTTGTAACAAACTTGAACGCCGCCTATCATGATTGCCAGGGGCTGAATTGTCATCTCCCAGCGTTTTGTATGTCAGGAATATGCTTCCCGCCCTGGTATGATTTCTCGCGTCGGAGACTTTTCTCCGTTGTTCTGCGCCGCTGGTTGAGATCTTACCTCCGTACACGCGGCTGCAGAATACCAAAGGCAGACCGAGCTTGGCCCATCACCTCCGTGTGAGCCACTTTTCCTCGTATGATCCAAAGGTAACACGCGAGCTTGTACCTAGCATTGGTTGAAAATACTTGTGATACAGGAGACTCCCAAGAGTCTTCCGGCCGATCGGGAGAATTGACTGCCGGTTATCTCTCATCGCATGAGCCGACGGGTAAAAGCCGTGAAGCAGAGTGCCTTGACGGCCATCGGCATCTCTGGCGAAGCCATCGCCAATATCACTCACATTGCAACCTAAACCTTGAACTTGACCGCGTTTCGGCTCCTCCGTTGATCGAAATTGGTGGGGAACCCTGCCCATGCTGGGGCGAAATTTAAAGTGTGCCGTTCCGCACTGTCCCCTTCAAGTTTTCGACACTTCCAACTGGTGAGGAGTCGCGGACAGAATCTTGATCATAGACATTTTTCATTGCATGTAAATTACACTACTCTATTCTAGTCGCATTCACTATCAAGTATATCGTAAGTAAACATTTCACCCAAGGAAGGAGCTCCCGGCAGAACGTGATGCGAGTACACCCCCTTCGCCGCCGCAGTTACGAGGACCGATGCCAGCCCGTCGCGCGTTCTCAATGGGCCCAAGTAAATTGTTTTCAGGGACAGTAGCAGTGGAGGTTGCTTCCTGGTAAGCTCCCAAATCAACGGATCTGTGACCGCTCCCCAGCAGTGGTAGATTTTCAACGATGTCAATCTACCCAGGCCCGGGTGACGGAGCACACATCGCATGTCGTACCCGGACATTGGGGTTTCGACGAGGATGAGCCGGTGCAGATAGCACGACGATCGCGCAAGGAGGGACATGAATGTATGCGGCCGAATGTTTCGTTCCCCGACGATAGCGAGTGAAATGAGGCCCGGGAGCTGGACGTGCGCGAAGAACTCGGAAATATTGAGATCTCGAGCGGTGCTCCCCTCGGGGCACTCGAGCAGGAGGCACCTCAGGGAGTGCACGAGTACGGCGCGAGGAGCCGGAGGTTGCGACGAAGTGATAACGAGGTCGCAATTGCGAACCCAAGGCGCATGGGACAGGACATTGAGACCGTCAGTTAAAGTGACGCGACCCAGGCCCAGGTGCACCAGCTGCGACCAGGGAGTGTTTGGGAGGAGATCCCCAGTAAACGACATGCCGCGAAGTTTGGGTGCATTCCACGCGACCGCAGAGATCCACTCCCAACCGATCGTTCCCTGAGGGAGGGAAATGTTGACCATAGCTAGTTCGCTGGCCGTGGTAATCGATCCTGCCTTCAGAGACGGCAGCACATAGGCTGGAAGACTGCCGAAAGAGCCAGTGCCCCGTGGCTCTAATATCAGGGACAAGTATCGAACACGGGAAATATTTCGGGAGATGAGCCGGATGGCCTCATCCAGCCCACCGGGAACAAACTGTCGGCAGTGAAGGTAGATGTCCACAAGATGGTGGGATGATCGGGAAAGGCAAATCCTCTCAAAAATAGGATCCCAGCCCGTACGAACAATTAGCTGGATACTGGTCCACAGACTCGGGGTTGAAATGGCCACAGATCTCCATCGCTTGGAGACGCTACAAAGTAGCAATGCGGCCGGCCGGGAATCCAATGTTTTTCGGTACCGCACAAATTGCTCGAATATTTTCGAGAGAACGTGGGGTGGCAATTGTTTGAATGGAGAAACCAGGCCGCGGACACATTGGAGAGCGCGATCTATAACGTCCAGCGAGAAATTTGGATGTTTTGGCGCGAGGCATGACTCGAGAGCCATCCTCCCCTCCAACTGTATCAGGATGCCTCGGGTGGCATCTGCCTCTAGGGACTCAGGAGCCCACTGGGAGCGAGGATCTGTTATACGCGACAGCATAAATATCTAGAATATTGGATGAGTGTTAGTAACTTGGGACCATGAACGAACGGGGGAGAAAAGCGAGTGGCATTTGCGATGGCCCAATGGCGGGCCGCGGCAGATGTTGGGTGGATGAAAAGCACTTACAGAGCCACTTGTAAATTCCTGGAGGGCAGTAGACTATTGTGAGAGAAATTCGATGAGAGTGACAGACGGTGGCAAGACGTGTTCGCGTCGCGTTTTATCCATTGTTTATCGAAGCACGTGACCGTTTCAAAGGGCTTGCGACCGCTTTAAACAAGCCTGGACCAATGTCAAAGTAAACGGTAGCAAAACGGAAAATAAAACGCCCTTAATGGTATCCATGCTGCACGCATCGACGAGATCCTTTTCCTTTCGCCCCCGGACAGTTCGGTTCGCCCCGGAAGAGGACGGGCCAGCTGATATGAGCCCATGTTGTACCACAAGGTCATACAATACGCCTGCCTCGACTTTCGGCTGCACCGTTGCATATTCGGCGGAGTGGGTGAGAGGAGGAAGCGTGTCAGCGGCATGATTGCCGAGCATAGCCTCAATTTACCTGCTGGCTTTGTGCTGGCTTCGACGACGAGCGCAGATTCACCGTCTCCATAATCTGTGTGGATTGCGTGGGGACAACCAGGAGAAAAGCTGGCTGCAGTCTGTGGCCACGCCCGAGGTAGACTTCTCCGTTTTTAGCTGCGAATACAGTTCCACCTTGATGCTCACCCACTGGATACAGATGAGCGACCGACCTACCGTGTCCTTAGCACACGGCCCAGCCCTGGCAGACGTCGTCGGTCCCAATCACGATTTGGAACCCGCCACGTATCCTGTCTTGTCTTTGCCGTTCGAAATTGTCGCCGAAATTTTCACGAATTTCCTCCCAACCTACCCAGAACCTTCCTCGAATGTCGCTTTATTTTCGCCGCTGTTGCTGTGTCGAATCTGTGCGTCTTGGCGCCAGATAGCGCTTTCCACACCTTCGCTCTGGCGAGCTATCCGTATCCAGCTTCACAACCACGAGGACCACGAAGAAATGGAACGGAAGCTTAATCTTCTGGATACCTGGCTATCACGCTCAAGAGCCTGCCCCCTCTCCATTCGCCTCAATTACCGTCTCCACCAATTTATCCCCGAACCCCCAATCCCCGCCTATCCCTCTCTATCGCAATTTCCTCACACTGCTGTTCGCAACTGCCAGCGCTGGGAATATATCGACCTCGTCATGCCCTTTGAGCACCTGCACATTATCCAGGGCGACATGCCACACCTACGGGACTTGACAATCGGCCCGAGCGACCTCCCAGACGACGATGAACCGACTAGATTGGAGCTTTTCGATCACGCCCCGCAGTTAACCACTGTCGTGCTCGCGGAGTGCTTTGTGCCGTCTGTTATGCGCCTGCCCTGGTCACAATTGACATTCCTGGTGGGCCTCTGTCTCTATGAGCATGAATGTGCGGACATCTTGAGGCACGCCACCAACCTTGTTCGCTACACCGTGACGGTTTGCGGCCCTCCCGAGCCCAACATCCTTGCAGTTCCCGCACATTCCCATCTGCGTAACTTGGTCATAATTGTCAAGGACTCAGCCGACGTTGACCTTTCTAACGTCCTCAACGCGTTGACGCTTCCCGTGCTTCGCACCCTCGAAGTTCCCGAGCTTTACGTGTCCATGGTTGATCCCCTTGCGACGTTAAAAGACTTCGTATCCCGGTCGCGATGCACTTTGGATGAGCTGCTCGTCACTGGGCCCTCAGCTCTCTCGGTACCCGAATACCGCGAAGCGCTGCCCTCGGTCAGAAGAATAGTACTGGATGGGTAGATGCTGCCAACGAATATTCGTCTGTGGGTTGTTTAAAGAGTCGATTTGAAGCCTCCTCTGTGATATCTTCGGAGGGATCTCCCATGCTGATCCATGCATCTCACGAAATATCATGGAGCATTGTTCCTGAATGCCTGAGACAGCCAAGTATGCTCTCGTGATATTCCCTGCGTGTGTCTTGGTTGTGCGTAGTGTTTCTTGTGGTATTTCCGAGAGCACGACAAATCCGTTGCGGCCGCGTCGTACTTCAGGCAATCAGCATACATGCAATTGATTTGCAAGTGAAATAACTAGAACCCGACATCGTATTAGAAAGCACGAAATCAAAAAGTAAAGAAAAGAATTGAGATGGTAGACAGAGGGAGACATGTAGAGGGGTAGGTAAAGCGACTGTCCGAATTACTGCAGGCACATATTGTAAGATTAGGTCTCGAGAAGTAGGTATATATAGGTAGTAATAGACGAGCAAGTAACGAAAACCATTCGGAGAGGCCTACATAGTAGCGCGCAGATTTATCCGAGTGAAGGGGAAACCAAAACGATAAGAGAAAGAAACTGAACTACATCCGTTGCGGCCTAGCATCGGCGCGCACTATTATCTGTAACTGTTTCAACTATCTATGCAGTTGAAATCGAGCCAGGCGGGCGCGGCGGGGTGTTTGGATGTTGCCGTGTGCACCTGCGTCGGCACCTGAGGAGCAGTTCTCCTTATCTGCTGAGTCCTTGCGGGCATATGTGGTACCCTTCGAGCTCCGCTTCGGTACATGCGTCGTCCGCTTGAGGGCCGCAGCGCGACGCAGTGTGTGGGTAGGGTGGGCGGCCGGCTGGGACTGAACGAGAGCTGGACACGTGGGGGAAGCGCCGACGTCCGACTCTACCTGTGCTGCTGCTGCCGATACTGATGAAGTGATGCTGGGGGTCGTCCGCACCCCGCGGATGGCGTCGAAGGAGAAACTGAGAGAGAAATCGCCTTCGTCATCACCGCTGCATTTCGAGTTGAGTCCGAGTCGTCGTTGTCGGCGCCGCGCGCAAGGGCCGCGAGAGGATGAGGGCGACGGAGTTCTTCCCGCGGCGTGACGAGGATGGGGCAGAGGATAGGCAGGGGCACGGGCTGCCAGGGGGGGTGGAGGGCGCGGCGCCGACAGAGACGGGGGCAGGCACAGGCCAAGGCGCTGTGCACATGAGACGCAGAGGCGACGAGCTGGGGGGAGAGGCCTTGTGGCGTACACAGATGTGGCAAGGCGTGTGCAGCTTGTTATCCAGCGCGGAGAGCCTACGAGCGAGGGACGGCTTGTCCACGTATACCTCCACCCTGAGGATTACAGCTCACGCAAAGACGAAGACGTCCGTGTTGCTGTTGCTCTTTATACCTTCTAAAGTGTTCTGAGAGCAACATAAGAAGTATGGTAGTATGAAGAATGTAGCAACGTGCCTCGGGATCCCATATGTGTGCATGTCGCTCAGCGAGCTTTCGTCCGACGACCGAGTCGATGGCATAGATGCCAGTGGTAACGACAGGGATTATACTGAAGGCAGCCAAGCAGACCAGCAGTGAGGGGAGGAAAGAGGGCGCAAAGGGGAGAGAAGACGCGAGGGCAGGCGTTTTGTGTGGGGTGGAAGTGGAAGGAGAAGTTGCTGTTGGTCATTTCCTCCTCGACATTTGCGAGCCAGAGGGTGTTCGCAACTGAGACAGGCGGAAGAGCAGCGATATCCGCACGGAACTATATTTTGGTAGGTCTCAGGTCTAGGAGAATGGATGGGAGCGGAGGCTTTCCAGAAAACATGTCAAGGAGCCAGACTTGAGCTAGACAGTGGAGAACGTTGCCTAGAGATTTTACCTAGACAAGTGTGAAGACACTAGAGACCAGCCAGATATGTTGCAGTTCCAGATGTGTCCGAGCGCAGACATGAAAGAGAAAGGCAGAAGACGATTTCCTTTTTGGGGTTAAGCATCTGGAGTTCACGTTAATCTTTAAGACTTTTTAGAAAAAAATTAATGCTACCTTTTTGATGGAGGTTTGTGGATTGCTTAACAAGATAATATTCACGGTATTTGAGTGCCATGATTACAGAAGTTACAAATGCCTCGACGCTATGCGTGAAACTCAAGAATATTCAAGTCCGCCAGATGCTGTATCTCTACACGATCCGCCTCCCGACAGGCCTCTGCACCGATATCTCCCACCGCCGAAAGGATATCCAGTCCCGTCCTGCATTCCGACAAGGCAGAGCACAACGGAAAAACCCACAACGAATCACTCCCGCCGTCCCTGACCCGTATCACATCGACCTGCATTCGCCCGCGGCTCTTGTTAGCCCACCCGTTCTGCAGGCTCCAGCCAACGCTGTCAGGCCGGGGGAACGTACTGGAAGCCGCAACGATGGGCTTGCAAGTGGTGTACGAGGCAAGGTAATCAAAGGTGACGTAGAATGGGGTGCCCGGATTCGACCGCAAAAACGCGAGTTCGTCGTGCAAAATATGCTGCTTGAGCCTCAAGTAGTCTCCGTGTAGGAGTATGCGCAAGAATGATTGATCTCGCGTGCTGAAGGGCGCGGAGTCTATGTAAATATTCTCGGGAGTGGCCATCTCCATTTATGGGACAATAAATCGCACGGCCGGACTCCGATCGACACAGTTCACGGTGGCCGCCATGCTGCCAATGATGTATTTGACACGCTTGTGAACAGTAGTTGCATGACTTACGACTGGAGCAGCGCTTGAACTCGAATTTTGGGGCAATCGCGCAGCACTACCTATAACATTGAGTCGGTAGTGTAATAATCATTGGATGACCGGAATGCTCACCTCTACGTTGGCACACAGTCTTGATAGACGTTTTCTCGCGTTCCAAATACACCTTCATCAAAGCCCACCGCAACTGAAGAATGGACCACAGTCTCTCCCATCTGGCGGAGACAGGAAATCCTTGGAACGTGTGGGCATCAACTGGGATGTCCAGCTCCTCGATTGACTTCCGAAACTGGAGCAGGAACGATAAATACACTGACGATTGGGGAAATAGGGATAAGATGGTGTCCAACTGCGCAAGAGACTTCGGTTTCGGGGGCTCATCCGTCCCCAGGCAAGGAGCGCACGTAGTGGTGGCAAGGTTCGGTTCGGAAATCGGTCCGAACCTGAACCGAGCCTGAACCGAACGCGCGTTCGGCGTTCAGGTTCAGCAAATGCTTGAACCTGAACCGAAGGTTCGGTTCAGCGTTCGGGAGAGAGCAGGCACGTTCGAACGCCGAACCTGAAAATTGGTGAGGTGAGTGATTTCTACACGAGCTTCTCCACTTTTCGCATTCTCCTTACCTCAGATTGCATAGCCCAGACATTTATCCACCGCGGAACATACCTGATCCTTCCCTTCGAGGCAAATTCAAGGCAGTTTCAATGTAATTGGATGACGGTTTGCTGTCACGTAATCTTCTAGTAAACTTGCGTGAGGATAGTTTATCATTAGCAGGTGTCTCGGTATTAGCCAAGGCATGTGAGATACCTTTTCCAAACACCAGGGCACTGCAAAACCTTGGTGTGTGATATTTTCAATGAGATTTCGGCCGCCCGAGATGGCCGAAGTGCCTCAGGTTCGAACGCGTTCGAACGCCGAACTGAACCTGAACGCGCATTCAGGTTCAAGGTTCGGGGGTTGTCTGAACCGAACACCGCGTTCAGGTTCGGCGTTCAGGGCGAAAGGCCCTGAACCTGAACCGAACCGAACCTTGCCAACACTAAGCGCACGCAAAAGACCTGCCCGGAGAGCCTCGGTGAGATTGTGCCCGTATTCTGTCCTAAAGTAATACTGAATCGCCCAGGACATCTTGAATAGATCATCGCGTGCGGAGAATGACGGCGAGCTCAAATGACACGTGACAGCTGTGAGGGTGGAGACGATTCCTTGGTCGATGAGGATTTGGCGGAAGGACGCGTCCACCTGGCATCTCAATTGAAGCAGTGAGACTACACCCTGCACCAAATAGGGCGCAACGAGGATCCCAGCGGACTCCACGACAAATTTGAGATGCTTGATGCAAAGACGGGCAAGGCGTATCTTGCTCCCACCACCCTTCGATTGCCTCCTCAAAGTCGTGATCATCCGCGATGCTGAAGAAAAAGTTGCGCAGGTATACACATAGAATTTCGAATGGTGATTCGCCCCGGGCTCTACGTGGTGCGCGATCAAATGACCGTGCCCAGATTAGGAAAACGAGGATGTGAAATCCCGGTGTCAGATTCATCAGTTTCGCAGTTTCTGTGTCCCTCCCCAGCGCGATTATCACGGGCAGCGGAGGTTCACCGACTGAAACTGGGAGACACGGCAAAATCTCCCGATGCGTGTCGAGAAACTTGATCCATGGCCAGGTGCGTGCCCAAATATCTGAGGAAGACGGGATTGGAGCTGGACTTTGGGCATCGAGGAATAATAGGCCCTGCAAGCAGATCATAGCATGGGATAGCTTGTCAATGACCGATTCAAGATCAAATTCAGTCTCAGAGTCCAATTGAGTCAGCAAAGAAGGGATAACTGCGACGTCGAGTCCAGCGTAGTACACGGGAAGAAGACGAGGGACATTGGTCGGTAACAGCTGTAACCCTGCGAGGAGTACATGGGTGCCATTGGCGGAAACCTTTGCCCTACCCTGCCAAGAACCAATTAATATGAGCACTCGCCATGATGGCGAGAATTTTAGAGATAAGAACATCCTACGAACCCTCAGAGCAATGGGAAGGTTTTCCAAGTTTCTCATAGCCAGAGAGGGATGCATGACAAAAGTAGTTGGCTTGTTCACGAGTTCAAATCGACACACCAAGTCGACGAAGGATGAGATGGAGCGACAAAGAGCGTTCCATAATAGGCAATCATTCCCAACCCTAACCCTGCGGTTACACAAGCATCCTCGAAATTTCCTCATTCGACACTACGTAGATGCATCTGAGGCCGCGACAATACATAAAACCCCCCAAAAACAATCGTAGTAGGTAGGAAAACATGCGAGAACGAGAACAAAACCCTTGGGCCATGAAGCAATGGAATCCTGATCTCGACGAAGCAGACGGCCCACGAACACCGCTAGCGCGTTTTGCCCTGGCGCAGGCGGCGACGATGAGGCCACGCGCGGTTCTCCTTCTCCTCCTCCTCCCATTCTTCGCTCCCTCCGCTGCCGCTCTTGCTGCTGCTCGGCGCTGTGCCTCTCGACGGCGCCAGCTGCGTCCGCCCCATGAAGCTGTTACTGCGCGCACGCGAGGTGGCATTCGGCTCGGTGTCCCTTGCCGCGAGGCTCTGGACGGGTGTGGGGCTGTCGACAGTAAAGCTCGGACTGAATGGGGGGTTTTGAGGTGCTCGACGCGTACACTGCGCGGCCGTGAAGCGGTCCTGGTCCTCATTGTCGGAGCTGGAGTCGTGAAGGACGCTAAAGCTGCCGCCATCCTTCTCGCGGCGTCGTCGTGCACATCTGCCGAGACCGGGATGGCGTGGAAGAGTTCCTCCATGTCGGTGAGGCGGTGGAGGGCTCAGACGCAGGCGCGGAGAAGACGGCGCAGTGGAAGGGCCGAGAGTCGCGGTGGTCGTGATCATCGTGATGCCAAAGCACGGGGACCTCGTTGCCTGTGAGCGGCTGCAAATTACGACGCGTCTGTAGGAAGTAGGTCAGGCCAGATATGTCCAAGACCACGAGGACACGAGGACATACCGCGATAGTCTCGCACCGATCCCCAATGAGCGATGTACCGATAACGGCCACCTACGAAAGAAATCAGAAATGAATCAAAGATATGAGATGGGCTTGGACGTACAAAGGTGACGGTCACGACGTATTCGGCGCCGTCAGTCTTCTTCTGCCGTACGGATGCAGATGAGATGCTGGGGCAAAAGGAGAACACATAAGGACTTATATCGAACGGGCTGGCAGCACGAGAGTAGCGTGGGGAAGAGGGGACGGGCCGGGTGGGGACGGGTACAGGCAGCGAGTTGGTGACTCAGCAACATTGGGCGAGGATCCGAGCGATAGAATCGATTAGCCGAGTCTGAGAAGCAGGAGGTCTAAGACCAATTAAAAAATCAGACTCTGAGACAAAATATAGGCCTCACATACCTCGGCAGCCTCGCGGTCAGTAACCGTAAGTCGGCTCCGGAGGGAAACTCCATGCCGTTGGCCATCTATACTCATCGACATGGGTGTAGTAATCCACCAAGGACCGTCTCTCTCCGATGTCGGCATGCACCTGCTTAGTCCTGGCCTCGTTACACGCCGCCATCCACTCTCTCAGCAGTCTCAGATGGCCCTCCTCGAGGCAGAGCATGTCCTCCTTCTGCACGTAGTCCACGGTCTGCTCGCGCCGAACGACGACAAGCACCTCCTTCTCGCGCTCGCCCGGCACCATCAGGGAAGCATCCACCTCCTTGCCGAACGTCTTCAGGGTTTTACCGGGGGGCAGAGCCTGCGCGAAGCGGGCGCGGGTGGCGGGCTGTAGGAGAACGGAGCATGGGTGGGACGAGGTAGCGCGGTAGATCTCGACCGACGCGCCGTGGCCATCACGCTCGTCAAGTGCGCGTTGCCAGCCAGCGGGCTGCGGCACACGCAAAAAGCGCTCCTCGTCTGCCCCGCCGGGGAACGGGGCCCGGTTGTGCTTGTATGCGAGGAAGGTGGAGTCGTGCGCGAGGAAATAGAGCTCCTTCCAGCCGGCGCCATGGCGGACGAGCATATCGAGCGTTTCATAGCATTCCTCGGGGTCCCTGCAGGGGCCGAGAATGGTGAGGCGATCCAGCGCGAGCCCAGGGAGGATCTTGAGCATCTGCGAGGTACGGTAGCACAGAGCTTCTTCGTGGTCTTCGTCCAAGAGCATGATATGATCGCCAGACACGCGTGCGTGCCGGATGAGGGCGCGAGTAGCGAGGGGGATATCGGTGAGCTTTTCGAGCATTTCCTTGGCGCTTTCGAAGCTGAAGAGGATCTGGTGGAGCCAGGTACACCCAATTTCGAGGTGCACTTGGCGACAGGTCCGGAGGAGCGCAAGAGCGTTGGGCGCGGGAGCGATACGTCTGCTGACGATGTTCCTTGGCGGGGACGATGCGCTGGTCGGTGATGTTGTACATGTTTCTTCCCCAAGTTACACGGGTGGAGAAGAAGAGATGAGAGTAGATCTCGACCCGCATTTCGGGTGGCAGCTGTATGAAAAGACTTCCGTCCTGTAGATTCAGAGCGTCGTCCATGTTCTTCTCGATCGTGTTTCTCTTGTCTTTTGCTCTTAAGGACTCCAAATGCTGCTGGCCGTGAAGATTCGCTCCTAAAGAAGCCTTTTTTCGGAAGACAATTGAGAGCAATGTACTATGTAGGAGGGAACGAAACGGGCCTGGAACGCGGTGCAGGATCAGGTGGACAATTGATCACGTGGCGAGTTCCACATTTTTTCTCCGCCACTTGAATTCTTGCGATGCTCTCAAGCTCTCCGTCTGCAGGTCTACCTCATTCTCGGAGCGCCCGGCTTGAATCGATGTACTAGATTTTTCTCTGGCCCGGGCCCTGTTTTCACGCTCTTACCTTTGTCTGCGGTCTTTCCAGGTCTTTTCTTCGTCCTGGGTTGGCGGAAGATGGGTCCCTGGCACCAATCTTCAAATCACACAGGGTCGCCTTTCGATGTCGCGCTCCTGGAACCAGTGCTAGAAGATGGGGTCTGCGAATGGTCTCATATCTTTGCCAGTTCCCACATCACGCAATCAACTTGTCCCGCACCCCCTTGGCTATTCGAGGAGGCACTCTGGCTGAGCACTGAGGCATTGCGGCGCACAACTCGCGATCGGGTGCGCAGTTTTTTTGTTTGATTGAGCGCGACTTGGACTGCGATTTTGAAACTATTCTTCGATTCTGGGCGGAGATCCCCACAGTCCCTTCATTGCTCCGCGTACTCCTCTCTCTTGGTCTTGCGTCTCTCGCCGCAGCGCAAAATTTTGGCCATCAAATATCTTCCCGAAAAGGAAACGCATCCTCCCTCTCCTCATCGTCGCGATGCAAGTGTCTCGAAGTCCTCGAAACCTGGGACCACCTGCGATCTGTTTCTCTTGTAGCCCATGTCTATGTCTGCAGCATCTTGAGGGCGTCTATTTTCGAGTCTCAGACTTCCCAGAAAGAAAAGCTTCCGAGGAACTATTCTGAGACCACCCCCCCAAAAGATGTATAAACCTTTGTCAAGGCACATTTCACGCGCCGATCCCCTCCTTAGCGACGTGTCTCAGACCCGTCTCCTATTTCTCCAAGTTTTAGCACCGCTCTAGACCAAGACCGCAAGGACGTGCCGCTCCACAAGATCCTGCTGGCGCCCGCTGTATGTCTTTTCCTGTGTTCAATCGTTCCTCAGACCCGGGTATCTAACGTCGATATCTTCCTCGGAAGAACGTAGCGACTCCCAAGGTTTCGGGGCCCCGGCGCTTCATGCAGCAGCGGCAGGGAGAGGTAGCGCTCGCTATCACCAGCCGCATCGACGCGCGTCAGCAACGCGTCGTCTACACTCCGTCGGTGGCCATCCCCACTCCCGCACCCGCACCCGTCCCGCGTTATCACCCCGTGCTCTCCACCCTAGTCGTCCCCGAGCCAGTCGTCCCCCCGATTCGCGTTCCTCGCCGCCCTCGCCCGTACCTTCGAGGACGGCGGGGATTCCGATTCCGAGTACGAGCACGACAACGGGCACGACAACGACAACGGGTCAGAGTCAGAGCTCAGCTTCGAGTTCGACGTGGTCCGTGGGGCGAGGACGACTGCGCTGAAGCCGACAGGCCGCGCCGACGAGTCGTCCACCGCCCCGCCCTGCCACCATCGCACCTAGCTCTCGTCCGTCGCCGGCGCCAAGATCTCCGCGCACGGCTCGCTCGTACACTCCCGTCTGCGTAACATGCACGGCGCTGCGCAGCTCCAGTACCCCGCGTCGTCGAAGCGCACCTCCAAGGCGATCGCCATGGACGACAAAGCCTCATCGGCCACATACATCCCGACCCATAATTCTACACGCGGAGTGGTCGACCGCTACGTCCCCCATACCCCCCACGCCTGACCTCCCCGCCCACAGAATAATTCCACCCGCTCGTTCGTGCCCAATGCTGCTGCATACCTACCTAATTATATTATGCATTCCCCAATGCCTCCTCAGCCTTCGCGGCTCAATTACTCTCAGTCAACGCTTATGCGTACCTGACTCGTTTATATATGCACTCGTCTCGGTTGCTTCTCATGCTCGTTACTTTATCTTGCTTGCTATAGTTGTAGTTATCTTGTACGGTTGATGGAATTGGATACTGTCTCTGCCCTTACTGCGTGATTCGATTCCAAGCTCGTCGACAGTGCAATTCATTCCTTAGTACATGTACACTTCTCACACACACGGCTAGATATATACACGAGAAGCTACCTAGGCGGAGACTTTACCAACATAAGCGTTGAAGTTATAAACAGTACATTGATTCGTGATTTGCAGTCCTCCGCTTCCGCTAAGGTTCGCCGTCGAGCTCGAGAGCGCGAACCTCTGTGTTCCAAGACCCATTGGCGCTGCGACTGTGTGTATACCAGCGGCAAGCTGGAACTGCACGGGGCCGTTCGAGCCGGACCTTCGTGAAGGTGAGCAAAAGTAGTCCAGCAAGCTTGTGAACTGGAATGGACGAACGTGATAGTGACAGTTCCTGCGCTCTTCAACATGGCAATGACGAACACGGAATCGTCGTCGTCTTGGAATCCGGTTGGTTGGGACGCGACGGTGTCAGAGCAGGCTGCATTCTTGGGGGTGGGGCGGTAGTAGTATACAAGTTCGTCCGTCTGCAGGATCGGTCAGCACGGCCGACGGTCGAAGGAACATGAGGACTTCGTACAGTAACGGTGGGAGCAGAAGCACCCGATTTGAATGCCGCAATGTAGACCTGGGAGACATCTCTCCACGCATCATGGGGCATCCTGCATATATGTGTGATCGGAATTCGCATTTCTAAGATAAGCAACCGTGGCACACACCCATTCACCCAGCGCGAGGCACCCGTGGGTCCGCCAGCGTACAAAGAAGAATTGTCGCCATGCAAAGGGCCGATATAATGCGATTCTCCGAAATCTGTCCTTCGCTCAGCGACAAATCAACTGCATGTACATGGGCAGCGAGCAAACCATTCCAGGTAAGAATCTCCACAAATTGAGGCTGTAGTTGGAGGGCCTGTTCCCAGCGAGACTGGTAGAGCCAATCCGAGTAGAAAATCCAGTTCTTGTTGTAGGTGTCGCCGCCGTAATGCGTCGAAAACCAGGGCGAAACAGCTGGAAGCGAGTTAGGTTCTGTTTAAGTCCACTGTTCTACACATACGCATCATGTATGGTTTCCCACCGAGATCGGTGATATACTCGTGATCCAAAGAAGTCGTGCCATTGGCGGGAATCTAAGCCGCCCCCACTCCTGACTTTCCTCCTCAAACGTAAGCTCCCGATTTGGCAACTTATTTCGGCGCTTCGGCACCTGCTCCTCCTGCCGAAACCTTTGCCGCCTCGCCCTTGTTTGGCAACCTGGCACGAACACTAATACCGCGCTGCCTCCTCCCTCATCATCTTCAATCTTGCAATGCCCTGCTACTACGAAACACACGGGCTACAGCCTCCCAGTCGCACCAACGCAACCTTCCGCTGCCCCAAGCCAGGATGTCGCCGCCGTCTACAGCCCAAGACAGCAAGGTCTGGCGCCAACATTGGCCGTGATTATATCAAGGTGTGTATATCCATATATCCCATCTCGCCCTTTGTAAAACCACCTCTAATGGCATATATAGTGTTACAACGAACGACATGAAGATCTTATCCCGGCGTTCTGGTTTTTTTTCCCCGCCAACGCTACACCACTGCCCGCTGCCCCTCCCGCCGCTCCCGCCACTCCTTCCACCTCTTCTGCCGCTCCTCCTGCCCCTCAGGCCAAGACCTGTGCCTTTGGTCCCTGCCAGCTAATCAAGCTCCATCGCCTTTGTCCTAACCAATTGTGCAAAAGGCACTGCCTTGAGGCTGGTGCTTGCGCTGTCCATGCTTCTCCAGCACCCCCGCCTCTGCCTCGCAAAGCTCTGCCTCCCTTATCTGGTCCGTCTCTGGAAGCTCTCAGCGCCGTCACGCAATATGCCGCTCGCATCCCCCAACACGTCGAGCGAACAGCGTGTGAAGAGCGTGAAAGACGCCGTGAACGTGCTGCTGAGCTCTCTTTGATTCCTTCTCCATCTCCGTCTCCTCGCCACAACCAAATCTCTCCCATCAACAACAAGTTTGTGCTCGTTCACTGGTCAGACAACCTGCACGCCCCAGCCGTCACTGCCATACAAAACCCGCCGAGTTGGCCTCGATGGATATTCGAGTCGAAGGGACCTTATCAGGCCTATTCCACCCCGTACAGCTCGTGGATGACTGTAGAAGCAAGCTATATACATACCCTCTCCACGGGCCAGCCGCTCCTTGTTCGCTCTCTCGGAGTCGGTGCCGGTGTCGACGAAGAAGAACACATTGCTCGTGCCCACGCCCATGCCGACCCTCCCGTTCCACGGTTCCTCGTCCTCAGAGTCATCCCTTCCTGAAACCGACTCGGAGGCTTGCGGTGTCTTACCTCCGGTTCCTGTTGCCGTCAAAGCTACCGCTGTCATGTCAGCTGTCACGGAGAAGCTTGAGCGCCTTGCTGCCCGCCTGCGCATGCCCAGGATGAAAAGTAAAACGGACACACTATGTTTTGACGAGCTTCAAGAAGCCCTCGACGAAATGCTTCGACGGACCGACAACGGATCGGTGCTCCCTTCGGCAAAGCTCTTCGCACCGGTCATCAAGCCATCCACTGCTCGACAGACGATGCTTCCCAAGGTCAAGACTCGGCGCGCCCGAGCCGGGGATCCAGCATATGGAGCAGGGGCAAGTAGCGGCAGTTTAGCCAAGTCATCCGCTAAGAAGGCCAAATCGATGGACCCGCCTCGCGTTCCCCTTCCCCCGATGCCATCTACAGCACCGGCAGCAATTCCGTCGCCATCTGCGCTTGCGCCGCCTCTTGGTTACTATCAGTTCTACCCCCATAACCCGCATTTCTATTCCTATCCCACAATGCCCCGCCCCAATAATACAGACTTACCCATATCTCCAACACGGTTCTTGATTGTCGACGTACTCTAGTCTCTGTATCAGTGTGGTATCACTATATTGATTATCGTAAATGATTTATATGATTTATATCGGACTTGTAAGTACTGTGTGAACTGGAGTAAGCACTATGACACATGTCGGCAGAAACGGCAGAATCAATTCGATGCCGACTGCGCCAAAATATGTTTCCTAATTTGGAGCTTACGTTTGAGGAGGAAAGTAAGCAAGTAGCCGCCCCAGGCGTTGCCCCCAAATCGGGAAGTCAGGTGAATGACGGCCATCACACGGCACCTCGTATCCCAGATAGGTATGTAGTGGGTGGATCGCGCTTTGGGACCATTATGTGCCACAATGGACGCGTTTTCGACGTGTCAATACGCGTCTCTATCCTTCAATACCACTCACTAGTGCTTTTCTCGTGTTTCTACACCCAATGAACTTCACATTTGTCTGTTCCGAGCCCGCCGCTTCTCAGACTCACTCAGCGGACACCACCCGGGGCGCCAATAATTTTACATAGGCTACATCCGACCCACCGGAGACGTTCTCGAGTGGCTCAAAGGCACCTTTGAGACAGCGCACCCTGCTTTCCGATATTCCTCTCAAGAAATTATTGGTTTCATTGGCGCAGCCGCTCCACGAAATAGAAGAAATTTATCGGCGAAGTATTGCCACCGGGGTGGACGGCGGGGTTTCTGCGATGAATTACCTTTACATCGTGAGCGACGATGATCAGCTCGCCGCAAGTGCCATTATGGCACAGCAAGGTTTGGATATCGACACCCGGGAGCAGCTGGATAACCGCCAACGCTGGTCCCAGCAATGGAGCTGTTCCCACAATTTTCATCAATTTTATTATCTTAGATTTACCTGGACGGAATAAAACTCGTATTTCTTTGCCATACTTATTCGGGGACTTGGTCGGAGACGCGTGTAAAGAGAGAACAATGGGTGCGAGGAAAATGGGAGTCGGAAACAATGGCTTCTTGCCATGTCATGGCCGTCATTCACGTGCCTTCCCGATTTGGAGCGCTGCCTGGGTCCGCCGTGTGTCCCCATTGGCGTCGATTGGTTCGTTATCCATGTTCGGCCACTATCAAAACCAGTCAGAGCTCATCAGGTAGGCCTGTGGACACCCACAGCAGCATTCCAGCTCATTCCACAGTCGGGCGCTATCACGATATTCAGACACACCACAATGGTCGTGGAAGACCTTACTTTGCATTGTTAATAAAGCTTCCGGGCTGCCAACTTGGACAAGCAAAAAGCTTGACACCGCTCTGGCTTTCAAGCGTTCGATACGGGTAGCCATCCCCTACGAAGCTTGATACAAAGGCGGCGTTGTTGTATAAGAATTGTCCGGGTTGGGTGGCATAGGTCTTCATGTAGGACGACATGGTGCTGGTATCTATCGGGATGGTCGTTCGATTGACCAAGAGAACCAAATACAGAATATTGAAGTACCTCCAGCCGTCCAATATGCGAAGTCAAAGCTGATGAAGACTTTGAAGCCAACATTAGCTGCAGCGGCGTAGGCAAACCCAAGCTGCTGCTCATTGTAGGAATCCTTCCCTGGAAAGTAAAGGATTTAGCTACACTTGATTCTGCGTGATTCTTTTGAAACCTCACCGATATCCAGAGCAAAAGCGTCGATGCCCATAGATTTGGCGAGAGTCATATCGGCTTCCCAATCACTCTGGACATATGTTTCGACAATCCCGAGCTGTAAGATTAGTACATGTCAGCTTCGTTGCAGAACTCCACAGAGACATTGTCGACTCACGTCTTGTCTGTGAATTCATCGGCATATCCCCGTTATCTGGTCTTCCCCCATGAAGAGCGGATGTTGGCCACTTGGCAATGTTGTGCTCTCGATTAAAATGGTGCGCCAGCATGGCTTCACTTTTTGGATCTCCATCTGGGGTATCCCCTGTATATAAGGTAGGCCGCAGTCACTCCCCACCAACAGTCACATGACTTTTGTGACAGATTTTTGACGAAGATACTACTCAATCCACAGAAAACAAATGGACTGTTTTCGACCTACAGAGCCTTCATTTAGCATTTATCTAACAATCCCTGGTTTCACTTTCTGTATATACATATTTTTGACTGAGTAGTATAGCAAAGATTTTTTTTTTTCTTCAATTGATGCCAAACGCGCTCAGAACGTGTTTGGAGGCAACTTCGCAAAAAAGCGCGCTGCGATTTTTGCCGTTATGTAATATATACACGTGACCCTTCCGCCCGCTTTCCCCGCCGTCTAGACACGTCAAAAGCATAGAAAAATGCCGATATTGAAGCGGAAAAGGTGTGCCAAGAACTTAGGCACGTTCTCCAAGGTATTTAAATTAAATTTGTTGCTGGAAAGCCATTTTTTGACAAACATACACAGAAAAGACAGAAAATGGAAGAAGAGCCTGTTTCGTCGCCTCCAGCATCTCTGCGGCCGCCGTCTCCATTATCATTCATCTCAGAGACACCGGATACCCAGGAAAACAGGTCTATTCAGAGTGTCGGCGACGACAACAGTTCCATTTTATCCAACATTTCCGAAGCTCTTGACGATATTCCTGTCTTCGAAACAGACCATTCACTTCTCAACTGGCTGAAAGCCGGCAAGGAGCAGTTGAAAAGGTTGATGGAAAACCTCAAGCCAGCGGGAAAATCAGGTCGGGGACCGTACTTCAAAAGCAGGATTGGCGGAGTCCCATCAGAAAGGACTTCGAGACTGCACAGGGCTGAGGACAAGAAACAGAAGGCGGCACACGGCGACAGCTTGATGGGATGGCTCTGTAAAGGATCTCGAGCCACCACAGAGCAAAGAAACACGCCAGACGCGACTGCCGAGCCCGATGCAGAGCAGCCGATGACAATCAATCTTGTCTCGATGATTGATCCTGTCGCCGCCAGTGCCACGGATCCCGGCCACAGACATGTGGTGACCGCTGAAGAAGTGGATGAGGAGGAGGATATAGAGTCGCTCTCGCCCTCGGAACAGGAGGAGGAAGGGCTAGGAGATCTAGAGGAGATTTTTGGGGTCTTGTTCTTGATCCCAGCGCGTCGACATCTTTTGCGCAGAGCACAACCCCTTCCCCGTCGGTGTCTGTCCCCCCCGTTCCCGGAGGGTCTGGACCATCGCTTCAGACCCCAAATTCACAAGCCAGTCGCCAATACGCTCCCGGACCAATATCTTTTGCCCCGGCTGATGAATCTTTTGTGTATACACCCGCGGAACAGCCTGCTGGACCCCCTGGGCGTCCACCATCGGCCCAAAAAGTCGACACGGCAATCTCGAAGCTCAATAGCATCCTTCATCCATCCCGAGGACCGAATACACCCGGGTATAAATCTGTCGAGATGAACCGAGTTTTGCTTGCCCGCTTGGAATTGATGCTGAGCTTCTTGCGGCTTTACGCGTCGGACGGGTATACAGCGTGGCCCCAATCCGCCGATATCGTCGCCAAATCGGCCGGGAAGGGTTCTTGGCTGTCCCAACGCATTCGTGAATGGACCATCAATTTCATCAAGGACAACGAAAATCTGCCGACGGCTGAGTACGGAAAGATGAATGGATCAGTTCTCGAGGACGAGGACCTGGCGCAGGAGCTTCACCTCCACCTCCAAGGAATCGGGAAGCATGTCGCTGCACAGGACATTGTGGATTACATGGCGACAGACGAGATGAAAGTGCGCTTGAAACTCAAAAAGGGGATATCTCTCGCGACCGCCCAAAGATGGATGAAACGGATGGAATTTCGGTGGACTAAGGAGCCGAAAGGGATGTATTCGGACGGTCATGAGCGCGAAGACGTTGTCGCCTACCGGCAGAACATTTTTCTGCCGCAGTGGGCGGCACTGTCCAGATATACAAGGAAGTTCACGGAGGATGGCGACGAGATTGGGTCTCCAGAAGCAGATGCAGCCAAGACAGCTCCAAAACAGCGAAAGAAGAGCAAGCAGCGAGAAATAGAGGCGCTGGAAGAGCTGTGGGACGACGATGAAGCTGAGCGGGCATTTATTGCGGGGCCGGATGGGAGAATTGTTGTCATCTGGCGACATGATGAATGCATCTTCTATGCAAATGATCGCCGCAAGATTCGTTGGGTTCACGCCTCCGAGAAGGCCAAGCCATACGCGAAAGGGGAGGGAGCATCAATGATGGTGGCTGCATTTGTTTCCGAGCACGGATGGCTTGCGCGGTGGACATTTCGTCCCGGTGGGAAACGGGATGGTTATTACACAAATGCAAAAATTCTGGAGCATGCAACCGAGGCCATGGACACACTGGATCAAACTCGGCCTCACGAGTGTCATGTCTTCGCCTATGACAATGCTACCACCCACACGGCACGGGCTCCGGATGCGCTCAGCGCACGCCGCATGGTTGTGAAGCCGCCAACATCACGAAGCAAAAAGCAAAAAAACCAATTTCCTCTGCGCCGTTAATACACCAAATGGTGTTGAATATGTCCGAATGCGCGATGGCACATTTCCCGATGGTACCTGTCAGTCCCTTTATTTTCCCGAGGGCCACGCACAAGCCGGAATATTCAAAGGCATGCGGATTTTGATCCACGAGCGTATCAATAAAGGTGCCACACTCCCGAATCCGGACAAACTGAAGGCTGAGTGCAAGGGATTCAAATGTCCGCCCGGACGCACGGACTGCTGTTGCCGCCGGATCCTTTTCACGCAGCCTGATTTTGCCAATCAAAAATCTTTGCTTGAGGAGCATTGCCGAAGCACGGGGATACAGTGTCATATTTTTCCCGAAGTTTCATTGCGAGCTCAACTGCATCGAGCAGTGTTGGGGATTTGCTAAACGGATCTATCGGATGTTTCCTTCCTCCTCAAAGGAGGAGGACTTGGAGCGCAACATGAATGCTGCACTTGATGCCATTCCACTCAAAACTATTCGGAAGTAAGTATTTTTACCTTGCTTCAAAATTGGGGGGCTGATTGAACTTCTCAAGATTTGCAAGGCGATCAGACCGCTTCATCGATGCGTATCGCAAAGGGCTAGACGGCATCCAGGCCGTGTGGGCAAGCAAGAGATACCGTGGCCATCGTGTTTTGCCCAAGAATATCATGCAATTGTTCGATAAATTCTTCAAGAAACAGCAGTAGATGTACATGTAAATCTAATATATTTTTCTTGGGTCAAATCACCTCGTTTCGGTGGGGAAAAAAATGGTTTTGACTCCTCGACGATTTTTGCCGTCACAAGTCACGCGTTACATACCACGTGACCATTGGTGGGGAGTGACTGCGGCCTACCTTATCTCGCAGAAATAGTCCGCATTTGCGCTCATTCCACCCAAAATGGCTGCCCCCGGTCGTCGTAACTGTGGCCCTTCCACCTGGACGGCTCCAACTGTTGAAGCGTGAGCTTCCTTATTGGGAGGATGGCGTCTCGCTGACGGATTGGGAATTGGGAATGTCGTTATGTTACTTATCTATTTCACTTCAGACGTCGATCGCATCCGCACCATATAAATGGTGCGGATCCAAGACAACATCCCTCAGTCTCTTACCATATCTTGGTGCGACTGAGGGTATGTCTTCTTTCTCTTACCTATTCACCTGCTTACACTTACGCTCGTTACTTGTAGACTACGAGATACTTACTGCATCTTCTACAGGTGATTAATACATTGAGTCTCTTACCATATCTTGGTGCGACTGAGGACTACGAGATACTTACTGCATCTTCTACAGATTCGCAGTCAGAACTTGCATACGCTGCCCGTCCAACAATCAGTCACGAACGCAGGCCAGGAGCCTGAGACTCACCTTTATCCCCCCCCCCCACCCTAAACCCCTATACTTGCCCCTATGTCTACGACCGGCTCGGGAATCCCACTGCTCGCTGCGGAGGACCGTCTCACCATCTCGAACTGGGCTACCTGGAATGACAAAGTCATCAGCTTGATGCGCGGCCGCGGCGTTGCTGGCTACCCTGAAGGCAAGGTTCGTCGCCCCCGTACGGTCACCATCGATGCTGCGACGAGCGCGAGCGCCGGTCCGGGTATGCAGGCCGCTGGTCCCGCCAGCGAGGGGGAGCACGAACCCGATCTTGCCCCCATCCCTGAGTCCATATCTTCCGCGACGCCTACAGGCATGAACTCGCTTCGCCCCTCCACGGAAGAATTCGACCTTCGCGATGGACTTGCTGCCGCGATAATCTACCAGAATGTGGCAGAGCCCTCTGCGCACGGGCTGTCGGCAAAGGAAACCAGCCGCGAGATGTGGTCAAAGTTGTCGCTGAAGTTCGGGCGCACCTCCGAGGCGCTGAAGGCCCAGGCGATGGATAGGCTGCGCGCAGTGAAACTCCAGAATGCACGCGACCTCCCCACCCACCTCGGGAAACTTTCCACTCTTCACAGCGAGGCGATCCGTGTCGGTGCGCGCTGCGACGACGCTACAATGATCTCTGTCATCTTGGGATCGCTCCCCAACCCCGAGTTCACCGCTTCCATCATTTCGCTTCAGTCGAGGAAGTACGCGCACGAAGTCACCAACGAGTTGCTGATGTGGTGGGACATCGTTCACGGTCCCAACGCTTCACCGGCCGGAGGGCAACGGCGGAACGAACGCGTTGAACACCATGACGAATGGTGGAAACGGTGCAGGAAGTGGCGCCCCAAAGAAAAAGTGCACGAACTGCCGAGGCCAGTACCACACGAAGGACGAGTGCTGGGCCTTGGGAGGCGGGCAGGAGGGACAAGCGCCGCCGTGGTGGAGGGCCCCGAGAGGCAAGGAGCCGCGTCAGTCAACGTTGCCTGCGACCCCCCCCCACCGCCGCGAATACCCAGACCCCCTCCGTCCCCACAGCGTCGCAGGGCAACACGTACATGCCGCTCGTTGCGAACACCGCCGACTTCGTCTCGCCCATGGAGACCTACGCGCTTAGCGCATACGCTGGGAATGACGACTACGAGATGGACGCCGACGGTGCGCCACCCCGCTCTTCATCGGTATCGGACGATAACACTGCCATTTTCAGATATCCCCGGGCAAATCCTGCCTTTCTGAATGGAACCGTTAGTCATACCGTAGCCGATGTAATTAGACGCGCGCCTTCAATAAACCTCGCGAACTTTGTACGCGATCTACCCCACATCTTCACCGTCCTGGATAGCGGCGCGTCAGACAACTGCGTCGTGAGACGAAGGAGATTCATCACGTACGAGCCCAGCGACCTCATCGGAAGTACGGCAAACCGCACGGACGGGGGGTTCAAGGTCGCTGGTCGGGGGAAAGCCGTGTTCACAGTTCGCGTAGCCGGCGGATCAGTCCACCAGATCGTTCTTGAGGCACTGCATTGCCCAGGATTTGCGATGAATCTGATATCGTTGCCGACACTTGACTCGCGAGGATTTACGGGCATATGGGGGAACGGGATTATGACGGTGGTTAACCGAGATGGAAACACCGTGGTGGACGGGAAAGTCTTGAGGACGGAAGGACCTCGAAGACTATATCAAGTTGATGTGGTTGACGAACAGGATCGGGGGGGAGTTGTTGCAGCCATAGCTGGACGCTCTCGAACACAGCCCACAGATCTCGAAACCTGGCACCGACGACTAGTACACTGCGACATCCGCGTGATTGAACGAATGGCGGACAAATCGTTGGTGAACGGACTGAGGATCGTGGAGCGCGAACTGAGGGGGCATTGCGAGGATTGCATCCGCGGAAAACATGACCGGATGCCGTTCGACGATGAGGTGGTGCACGAGACAGAGCCATTGGAGCGGGTCCACCTAGACTTGTGGGGACAGGCGAGGACGCCGAGCTGGTCGGGGGCGGTATACATGATGTTGGTGTCGGACGGCGGTACATCGATGAAGTTCCCTCTGTTCCTCAACAACAAGAGGAAGGAGACGATCCTGGGCGCGTTCAGAACCTGGGTGGTGGAGGCCGAGAACCAGACGGGAAAGCGCCTGAAGTGTGTTCGTTTCGACTTAGGACGCGAGTTCGACAACGACGACTTCTTGAAGTATTGCGCCGAGAAGGGGGTTCGCGTGGAAAAGGTGCCCAAGGCTTCATCGGCGGCGAACGGGCATGTGGAACGCGGAAACAGGACGGTCGTCGAAGGCGTGCGCACACAGCTAGTTGAGGCGGCGCTTGACGCGTGTTTCTGGGCGGAGGCAGCGGCCCGCACACTGCTACGTGCGGGGATTCATCCCGTCGTCTCGGCATCCGAACATCGTTCCGTGGGTCGCGTGGGGTACCGGAAGAAGGATGCCGAAGGAAACTTGGTGAAGCTGAGTATATCCCATCTGCGTGCGTGGGGGAGTCCATGTTGGGTAAAAGACTTGGACCACGTCGGCGGAAAGCTGGGGGACCAGAGCTGGAAAGGGCAGATGGTCGGGTGCATGGGACGCCGCGGTTATCGTATTTACGACCCGACGCGCCAGCGTGTGTACCAGGTCCGGGACGTCATTTTCGAGGAAGGGGTACCTCATCGGACACGGATCGTAGATCCTGAGGACGACTCGCATCCTGATGACCCACCCACGCTGGCAACCCAAGACGATCCGCCCGCGACGCCAACCTCAGGACCGGAGCTTGAGTTGAGGCCCGCAGACGAACCTCCACAGCCGCGACCGGATCCACAACCGCGACCGTCCAACACGCCAGATCTACCACGACGCACACAACGCGTACCGAAGCCCACGCGCGCCGTTCTCGAATCACTAGCCTCCGAGGAGATGGTTGAGGAGGCTGCACGCGCGGGGAGGGACTGGGCCCTCGACAACAAGCGCCCCACCGTAAACGCGGTTGATGCTGCCTGGGAAGGGTTTGATGACTTTCTCCTCCGGTTCCCGTACGCATTCGCGAGCTCCATCAAGGGAAAAATCCCAAGGTCGTACAAGGAGGCGATGAGGGACCCAAATAAATGGCTACCTGCGATGCGGATGGAAATGGATCAGCTCAGGGCGCGAGGTGTGTGGAAGCTCGTCGACTTACCTGCGGGAGAGAGCATGCCATCGATGGGATGTGGGTGTATGATGTGAAGGTGGACGGCGAGGGGAGGTGTTGAAGTATAAGGGGCGGTATGTTGCGCGAGGCGACGAGATGGTGGAAGGAAGGGATTTTGAGGTGAAGTGGGCCATGGTGGCGCGAATGGAGTCTGTGCGGATGGTGTTTGCGGTGGCGGCGGTCAACCGATTGCGTGTACGGCAATGGGACTTCTCAGGCGCTTACCTGAATGGGACGATGGACCGTCCTGTTTATATGAAGCAGCCGAGGGGTTTCGCCAAGGAGGGGGAGGAAGACAAGGTGTGTCTGCTGTTGCGACCGCTCTACGGGTTGGTGCAGGCAGGACACATCTGGTTACAAACTCCTGGCGAACGGCTACAAGGACCTGGGGTACAAGGAAAGCCGCGCAGATCCGTGCATCAGGACCCGAGTACGCGACGGGAACTACACGCTCACCTCGACCCATACCGACGATGTCCTTGGCGCTTCATCATCGGAAGAGGAGAGCCGTCGTGTTGTGGAGGAATTCGCTGCCAAGTGGGATTTGAAGGAGGTCGACGTCGCGTTGTTGCTTGGCTTGACCGTCGAGAAGCTAGACGACGGATCAATATCGCTTAGCCAAACGCAAGTACTTCGAGAAGGTCCTTGATCACTTCGGATTTGCGGATCTGCCTCCGTTGCAGACGCCGTTCCCACCCGGCTATCAAATACGCGTAGCGAGTTCGCCGCTTTCCCCAGAGGACGCCGACTTCATGCGGGACAAACCTTTCCGGCCCATCCTCGGGACTCTGGTGTGGGGGAGCAGCGGAACTCGTCCCGACCTCGCCTACTCGTGCTGTGCCCTCGGCCACGTCCAATCGAACCCAAACCCGGAACACTGGAGCCTATTGGTAGGCGTACTCCGTTATATAAAGGGGACGCTTGACTATGGCTGCCGGTATAAACCTACCCCGACACCGACCGTACCTGGACTCGGACTCAAACCGGAAGGCTACGTTGACTCCGACTGGGCTGGGTGTGTGGACACGCGACGATCGACCTCCGGATATGTCTTCTTTATGGGTGGCGCGCCGGTATGTTGGTCCGCCAAACGCCAGCCGATTGTCGCTCTGTCCACCACCGAAGCGGAATACATCTCGCTCGCTCGTGGATCCCAGCAGGCTATGTGGATGAAAAACTGGCTATCCGAAGTCTTTCTTCCACAGGAGCTACCGTTTCCTCTTCGCGGTGACAACTTGGGCTCGGTCAGCCTGACACAGACGACGAAGGAGCACGGACTGTCGAAGCACCTGGACATCCGCTGGCATTACATCCGCGACCGCGTGGCAGATGGCGAGATCGCTGTGTCGACGGTGCCTGGCAAGGAGAATGTCGCGGACATCTTCACCAAGGCACTTCCACGGATCGCGCACGAGCGGATTGTTGGACAGATGGGGCTTGACTGGAGGCGACGGGAGCTCGACGCCAGGGGGAGTGTTGAAGCGTGAGCTTCCTTATTGGGAGGATGGCGTCTCGCTGACGGATTGGGAATTGGGAATGTCGTTATGTTACTTATCTATTTCACTTCAGACGTCGATCGCATCCGCACCATATAAATGGTGCAGATCCAAGACAACATCCCTCAGTCTCTTACCATATCTTGGTGCGACTGAGGGTATGTCTTCTTTCTCTTACCTATTCACCTGCTTACACTTACGCTCGTTACTTGTAGACTACGAGATACTTACTGCATCTTCTACAGGTGATTAATACATTGAGTCTCTTACCATATCTTGGTGCGACTGAGGACTACGAGATACTTACTGCATCTTCTACACCAACAACTGCTCCAAGGCGAGGGAGCGCCTCAGCTCCTCATGATTTGCTCTGCTTCAGCAGCATCCTGACTGGGGCTCAAGTCTATCTCTGCATTGGCATATTTTCGCCATAAAAGCCCGACCCATATTCAGCAAATTCTTAGTTTCCTGCAATGTCTTCCCCACCCCCTGAGCAGTGCGCCGTTGGCCCTGACGGAGAGCTTCTCGATGCGAGCGACATTATATTCTACGGCGATCCTAGCGACAAGAATCCTCTTCCACCTGTTCCCCGAGCGGATGCGTCTTCTAACCATACGGCGGGTCAGGCCACTCAGATCACCCAGTTCTTCCGGCGCTCTGCGCGTAGTCGCAAGGAATCCAGCCGTCTCACCGACCCCAACAATTCTGAGTCGACCAAGCGCAAGGCTGGTGACCATGCCGCTACTGATGCTCGCCCCTCCGCTCGTACTCGTCACTCTGCACCTTCGCCTGTGCCCATGGACGAGGATGCTATCGACGATGACGACGATGACATGCCAGACCTCCAGGACGTGAGCGACTCTGAGAACGAGGAAGACGACGACGACACCGAGGACATCAACACCGCGTACGAGCACACAAAGGCGCTCGGGGACGCTGATCGAGCGGTGTGTGTTCAATTCGACTTTACATTCAATTTACTCAACCCATTCCAGGCGATGAAGACGCGCCCCAAGGCCGACCTCACCAAGGAGTTTCAGCCTATATTCAAAGAGGAGCAGGTCCCGGACCCGGACACAGGCGTCTCGTAAAAGGCCACTGGTGCCTGCTTTGCCAGTGCGTACTTCCTCTGTGTTTATTCTCCGCTTACCTTGCACATTTGATAAGAAGAACGGTCTTCCGCAGAAGAAGTGTTTCTTCACCGGGAACGTCTCATCGCGGCGTACACATATCAGTCGGTGAGTATTTTTCTGACGTTCTTCAGACTCATGACTCACTGTTTCCAAAGGAATCCGGGCCACTTCGCCGTGTATCGGAGGATGTGTGAGAAGAACAATGTCCCGCTCCACCATCAGGCGATACCGAAAGATTTCTCGGTCGAGTAGGGTGTTTGTCCTGCAGTCAATATATCGAACTCGCATCTATTCAGGGAGGACCCGAAGCAGACCACACTGGACAACTTTGCCAGCAAGACTCCGCCATTCAGCTCCCAAGGTCTCCTCAATTACCTAGTTGAAATGATGGTGACCGAGAACGACGTTCGTGTCTTACTCTTTTTATATCTGTCTTATTTAATTGAGGAGAACCCAGGCGTTTATGCCCCTCGACAAAGGCCCATTCCGGCGCCTGCTTCGATACTGCCGACCCAGTCTCAAAGAGAGCGATATTCCCCATCGTATGAAGATGCGGGAGGAGATCTTTGCAGCGCACCGAGGATGCTGAGCGGCTTCGGTCAAAATTGAAGGTGATGCTTGATTTGATTCATTTAATACGACTTCGTCTGAATTCGATGGCCTGCAGGATATCCCTGGTCAGGTTTCTTTCGCGTTCGACAGCTGGACTTCAAAGACCGGTGATCCGTTCCTCGGTTGTTACGGGCCACTACATCGACGCGCCGACCGATAGTCCAGAAGATTGGAGCCTCAAGTCTGAGCAACTTGCCTACACTCCGATCGAGGGCAACCACTCTGGTGACACCCTTTCAAAGATCCTTGTCCGCACCGTCGATAGATATGGGCCTCGCGGGAAGGTAGACATTTTGTAGGTGATTCGAATGCATCTAATTCGCTCTCAGATCGGTTGGGGAACCGCATACAACGCTACCAACAATGATACTGCGTTGAAAGCCTTCGGGAAGGAGATTGACCCACAGAAGTTGCGGTGGGACCCGATTGAGCGGCGTGTCAGTGCGGTTTTTAATCAATATATTCCGTGATACACCTCAGTTGAATTTTTCAGGTGCATGGAGCACGCAGTGCATCTGACGGCTGGACACTTCATTTCCGATGTCTCGCCCTTGTCCGCGAAGGCCGTTGTTGCAAAGGCCAAAAAGTTGAGAAAGAAATTGATTGAAGCTAACCCCGATATGGATGACGAGGAGCTGGATGCGCTACTCGCTGGGAAAGATGGCGACGAAGATGGCGACGAGGGGTTGGGATGATGTTGAAGGAGAGGATGGGCCGACCCCGAAAGATGCACTTGGGAAGGCACTTGCTCTCGTTAAGCAGGTACTTTCCTATTCCACTTCCGGCTCACGATCGGTAACTGGGAGCAGCTGGTTAAAATGCACGAAGTTCTCCAGGTAGCTAATTCTGCGATCACATAATTAGAATTCAACTGATGTTTTTTTTTCTCGCCACAGGAACCTGCCAATATTCAGCAGTCGTTCTCCAGCTCTCGATATCCTACCGTTTGGCGAACTCTTCCCCTCCTTGAAGCTTTGGCAGAGACATGGCGCAACATGGCTGCTACCGAAAAATTCGAAGACATGCGCGACTCGATCAATGCCGGCCTTGACGATCTTGAGAAGTGGTACGGGAAAACTGACAACACCGATGTATATTTTATCTGTCTTGGTGAGCTGTTACCTATTGTGCATTCGACCATATTTGGGCTCACCTCACGCCAGCTTTCGACCCCAACATTAAGACTGCATATGCGGAAGAGTCGTGGAACTCGGAAGCATTTAGCGAAGGACTCTCAAAACTCGAGGCCGTGGTGCGTTCTCGAGATCACTTCTTCCCTTGCGGTGTCTGACCATTTATTCTGTTAGTTTGAGGATTATTACATTGACCCCACCGCGGACGTCGTGGTTGAAACGGCAGCAGACGGTGAGTACAACATGGGTGTATAATCCCCTGTTCTGACTTCCGGTAGCGCCAATGACTGCGCCTGTTCAATACGGGCATTCGTGGATCCGTACCAAAGTCCAAGGTCGCAAGAACAAGGATTTTGCAGCCGTAAATCCGCGTGATGAGCTCAAGGCCTACCTAGAGGCTGCATTGCAAAATGTCGATGACGTTGTTGCGTGGTGGGGTGTGCGTAAAGTTCATCACCCACAGTATTAATGTCCTCTGACAAGGTTCATGTTTAGCACCATTCCTCTCAATACCCAACTCTGGCGCGCGCATAGCCCGGGACTACCTCGCCATCCAGGGGTCTGCAACCGCTTCCGAGTGGGCGTTCTCGAATGGATCACTCACTGGAACTCCTCATCGGAACCGGCTCGCTCCCGAGATGTTTGAGGCTCTTCAGCTGTTGAAAAGTGCGTACCGGAACGGGCATGTCAGCGCCGCTGAGGATGCGACAAAGCGTGTTGTCGCTGCCTTGGATGATCTTGACGAATAGTTTACATTTTGTACTGTATTTATGTCAAATTTACGTCCAAATCAAGCGAGAAAAATTTGCGGTTCGTTGAGGTCCGAACCTGTTCTGAACCTGAACTGAACCCTTGGTGGACCGGACCGATGTTCGGTTCGGGGTTCGCCCATTTTGCCCGAACCGGACCCCAGGTCAGGTTCGGGGTTCGGAAATTTTAGCAAAAAACCGGACCGAACCGGACATCGGCAACACTAGGACTCTGTCGACCTGTCAAAAACGGCGACGGGTTGAAGCCCTACTCAGAATCTCGACGAATTGAGGTTGCAATCGCATGCCTCGTCCCAGCGAGACTGGTACAGCCAATCTGAATAGAAGATCCAGTTCTTATTGAATGTATTGACGCCATGATGCGTGGAGAACCAGGGCGAGACGGCTGATAAGGAGTTGGTACCATGGTCCAATGCAGAGTGACCGGGGGATGGACATAATATGCATCATGAATGGCTTTCCAGCAAGGTCATTAACATATTACTGGTCCAGTGCAGTGGTGATGTTGGCATTGAGTGGGTCATTGTTGGTGTTCGGCCACTTGAGTGCATATTAGAGGTTTTATTGAGGCTTGCAAATATACTCACCACAGCGTTCCAGCTCATTTCACAGTCCGCAGTGACGCGAATGATACTTCTAAAAGGCCGTGCGGGATGATGCCGGACCGTGGATCAATTTACTATCTGATATCTGTGATGCGTAGTTGGGACCCAACAGAACAATCTGTTATGAGGAAATGAAGGGAAGCTCAAAATTGGGCAAAAGCTGACTGACTCGGGCAAAGAAATCTATTGTGTACTATGCGGATTGAGAATTTGAGAAATTCCTCCTACCACAATGCAGATATGCTTATTATATTGACTTGGGGGGAGGGCCGATGCTTCGCACGGCATGACTCGTACTTTACATCTTTTGTTCTTAATCCGTTGAGGACGTTAGCAAACCTTGGAATCAATGCCCTCATCCGGTGTATCTAATCACCATTTTGCCTCCGTTCATCATGTCTCTTTTGCATTCGATTCGATAAAAGGTTTGATGTCATTGATGCCATCATGTCGTCGACGGCGATTCCCGGACATTCTAACTGAATCCGGCGGCCAAAGCGTATTATACGAGAAGCTATGAGTGTGTAGCAGATTTGTATTATTAGCGGCCTTGGTTAGAGTGGGCGAAGGTGTACGCGGCCATGAAATAGGAGTTCTGGCATAGGGCGGTTTTGGGACACAACACACGAATAAAATAAAATAAATACACACCCGTCATCATGGTCGGGATCACCATCGTCGATAAAATCTGTTTCGTACTTGTCGAGATTCTCCTCTTCTCCCGAATCACCCGATTCCACGGCCTCGAGATCGAGGTAAGGGTTAGATGAACTACAGAAACATGTTTAAGAACAAGGAACATCACGGAGGTGGAGAACGGCTTACGGGGGGGCTTTTGAGAGCCTGTTGACATGCGGCCATACCGCTTCTTATGAGGCGTCACAGGAGCAGGAGAACCTTCCTCAGACATCGGGCTGAAGAGTGTGTAATCTGATGGCCAGAAATATCCAAGGCCTTATAAAGAGCTTAGCAAAACAACACAATACAATATTGAAATGTTGTTGAAATGCGAACGAACGGTCCTCGAGTGAAATACATGTGGCGTCAAAACTCCTGCCCCTGGTGATCGTGCTGTTGAGAGCGAATTGTGGCGTTGACCTGGAAATGAGGTTTAACAATACCCAAATCAAATAAAGAAGTGATCGCCACATCCCAAATACACTTGGAAATTGGAAACCAACGGATTTTACGAACCGAAACAGTTGTAATGTATATACACGTATGCAATGATGTTCGTACGTAGAGGCCTACACACTCATGTTTGCGAATAGAGTTGATCAACACAGTCGGCTGATCCCTACACGGCCAATAAGCTTATGTAAAAAAGCACCAGCTAATCCTGCAAACAAAGAATGGGAGCACCTTGACACGCAGGCAAACGTGTTCCTGGTGACCAATACGACATCAGACTATGGACCGATCCGATGTAGACAAACATATGCTCCACAAAAGGTGTATCAAATATGCGATGCCTGACCGACAACTGATCAAAAAATGCACACCGTGTGTCGCGTGTGATGTTGCGGTGATAATTTTGGAGGTGTTACCTAGAAACAAATCCAACGTGGGCTCCCATAAATGTCACGCCGAGTATCTCGTTACTAATTTCCAACTCAGATCGAAGTTGTGCTGAAGACGAACACAAAGATGCCTCATTTTAATTACACAGCTACAGGGGAGCCTCTACAAACATAAATTGTGGAGTGCGACAGTCAATGTCGCTTCACAGAGGGAAGTGGTCCGCGCAACCTGCAACATCTGCAATATGTTAACACACAATTACTGTTGAATCAGTCCGAACAAACAACCGGCGGCAGTTACCACTGTTATACACCCCCGCAGTGAAAATGCGAAACACGTGGAGTGATGAAATGCAGGGTAACTCCCATCAAACAGGCACGAATATCGATACACTTTAGGCCGAGAACTGAACTAGGCAGCAACGATCAATACAATGCGGCTGATCACAAACGGCATATATGAATTACAGTCGCGTATGAACCACAGAGTCCAAGCATAATGTATGACTACGAACTGTTGAAACCTTAACCAGAGGTCGGATGCAGATGGGCGGAAATGGAATAATTGATCAATACTCCAATTGGAGGTATTTCGGCGGATCGACCTCTTTCCAAATCCCTCCAGGACATGGTTTATAAGTCACAGGTGTAAAGATTACGCACAGCCTTGCAAAAGGCAAGGCCACGCATGTAGATACAACAAAGGCGCACCCCTAGGATACACATGCAACGCATGTCGTGCGATCGAATATCATATTATCCCATCAGTTGTGCACATCATCGCGGTGTGTTTTACCCAACAACTCAAATAAAGAATATCCGCCAGATCGATTGACCAGGACACCATTAATTGGCGTTCTTGATATACACCCGACAAATGTTGGTTTTGTCCAAGTATGGACGACAAGGTCCGAAGGCAGAAAATGATCCCAAATACGATCGATTAGAACATTAGCCAAAGCACGAAAGTTAAGAATCAGCAAATAAGACAATGCCATGCGACCGATATTCAATGGGAACCGTCAAAACATAATGTATGAATCACGGATATAGTATGTTCGAAACACCTATGTGACAAAGGCGTAGGAAAAACCAAGTCGCACCGTGCACATTGTCACAACAAACACCGTATCAACCGACCAATATATTGCCCCTCGATTGTAAATCAATGTTCCGGATCAATGCACAACTACGCTGATTTCGTCATCGAAGGTTGGAACTCGGCAGAAATCGTCAAGGTAATCGGTATAAAGCGTGTCGATTCACGGCTTAAACTGTACCCTTTCAAATGGATTCATTTTATCCTACTAAAGCAGCAGGTACCGTCTAAATATCGATTTTTACCGACTACACGCTGAATACCCACAGTACAAGCTCTATAAAAAGTACAGACCAAATACCGTTGAAAGCCAAATATTCTTGGAACAAGGGATTAGTTGAATAATGTTAAATAAAAGTATATTTGCATTGCAAGCGACGTCTGGTTCAACGCGATTGCAAGAGAATACCGATGAGAAATAATTATGCAGTGGGACCCGATAATCTGATGCGTTCGGGATATTCCGAAGCCTTGCGTACGTCTCACCTACACCGCCACCACGCAGAGTTCTGCGACTTCATATGGGCCTTAGTCATCGGGACATATGTATTTGCATCTTCGAACTGTACACGAACACGTAGCGTTCATTGGCAGACGTTCAACTCTTATTAAGCTTCCCCGGCCGTTCAACGGACAATCGAAATCGAATCTATGTCTTCCGTGCCGGGCCGAGGCCTCGCTTGCAACTTGTAGCGCAGATGAACTTGATAAAAAAGGAGATTTTCTTGTTCGTGATGGATCAGCCCCGAATCGAACGGGTGTAGGTGAGCCGCAAGATACTAAAACATCAGAAATGGGCAGGCAAACAAATAGAGGTTTGTTACTTAATATTGACGGTGACTTTCTTGTTGGCCCGAACTTCAAGTGAATTCCGGTTCAGGCCCAGATCGAACCTAGGCCTTCGGCCGACAACTTCTACACTAAGTCCTCATGAATTGCCAATACAGTTATGGGCGGAAGTTTTTTTTGTTTTTTGTTTTTTGTTTCTGTTTTTTCAAAAGAAATGGCGCGTAGGTATTTCTTCGCACGTCGCGGAATTCCATAACTGCAATCCAACTCAAGCCAAGATCCAAACGAATGAAGTGATAACTCTGCATATTTCAATTATTTTCCATCATAGCTCAAGTAAAAGAATAAATTGAACGCAACAGCAACACTCACCCAATAAATATAAAAAGGGCTCAACAGAAACTATACGAATGGCCACTAAATGTGTTGGTGTGTGGTACGAGATATAGAACTACTGGAAGGTATGACAAGGCAGAGGGCAGAAAACAAAGAGAACAGTATATAAATAGACTAGCCGGATTCGAACCAGCATCATCTTGGTGGATGATGTAATCACTAAATCTATTAGATTAGGCACTTAAAAGTACTACAAAAAATCTAATGGACACCGCCACTATTTCATTACATCCTCAGGACGCACTGATAAATGTATCACCAACTCAAAAATCTGGTCCCGATTGATGAAAAGAACGAGTACATAAAGTGCTCGTAAAAGTAAAAGATGTGGACAAATTTTCGGCAGACTGGGGAAGCCGGTGCTACGCGGGGACGAGAGGCCACAAATGGAAACGATGCGGAATTGAAAACCAAATATGGACATATTGCACATTGTCCGATCGGCCGATGCCCAGGCCCGCTTACACACTTGACGGGATCCCTGCACCACATCTCTACAACCTCTCTCTTTGCTTTCCCATCTGTGTCAACCTCATCACAGCTCAAATGGATAGCAAATCCACTTTGGACTGTCGGGTAATGCATCAATGCGCTTCAAGAATGCACAACTATTGTGAAAAAAGGGGTTAATCCCTTCGTGGACTTAACAGTGTTTTTGATAACAAAAATTTCTTGAAGTAAGTCAAAAATGTGCACCTTCTTGAGTTTCAAGTACTTGTCAATTTTTTTTTGTTGCTTAGTCCGAAACTCATTAGGGGTGTTCAATTCTTAGGTCGACCTGGACAGGTTGGATTTTAATTCGAAAAATCAGAAAATCATTTGATGGCCGGCCGCCTCGGCTGCGCGTATCCCAATCAGGCCAATCTCCCTGATGCTGTAAACATCGAAAGTCTGTTGCAATTGTGTTCTAAACTCAATATACAAAATGTTACGTAGTTATGCAGGCTGTACACTGGTTGGAATATTCAAATTTTTCTGCTGAATTCTTGGAGAGAAAATCTCGTTTGTTTTCCATCAATTTTCTGCTGGAAACTAGGTGGAAAACCCAAAACATTTTTACCACTTTTCCGGTTTGAGGTGAAAAACTCAAAAGAAAGTTGAAAAGGGGTGAAAAAGCTTTGAAAATTTCACCATTTTTTTCAGTGAAAAATGTCTGAAAAACAAACAACATTTTTCACTGTAAATTGTGCTGGAAAAATTGAATCTGCAAAACCAGTGGTAAGATTATATCAAACGAAGTGGGGAGGAGATATGTTTTACGAAATATTAGATAGTTATGTAGGCTGTAAAATTATAATGAATCGGAAGCGGGGACATGTACAGTAGAATTAGTGTGAATGGTAAAGGGATTAGGAATAAATATACTTTGTGTCCTCGTCACGTCCAGTCGTGTGCATGTACGTCCCAGTGAACCTGATAAAATGTCATGAGAAGTGAGACACAAGCACATCACATGCTTGAATTTTACCTGAGGCTGAAAGGGTGGTAAATGTGCAAAGTAATGCATGTACACAACTTGAAGGAGGTGAGCGAGCACAAGAAATGTATGCAAGGTGACACGTGAGCGGCGATCAACAATTTTTCGAATTAAAATCCGACCTGACCAGGTCGACCTAAGAATTGAACACCCCTATTAGCCACTGGGCAAGCTCCCACTTGTCCTCGCTTTCAAACGGCTCCCACGGTGCCTGATCTCTATGCTTCTGGTCCTCCCGCAACTTCAAGTTCTCAAACTGTGTCTGGCACTTCTCATACCTTGCCCCAGCACACTGTTCCTCGGGGAAGGGCTGGAACCAACAGGCATCTTCATCCTCTACCTCCTCCACAGTTGGCCGCAGCCACTTTCCGAGGTTAGCAGCAGCAGCAGCCTCTTCTGCACACCTAAGACAGCAACTTTATTGCTTACAGCAACCCCTCTTAGGTTTTTTTTGGTAGTGGTACGTAATATGACCTATGGTGTGTGCGCCGGTGTCGTAGATATCGCAGACTGGGTTCGCTTACCTTTGCTTATGTCCCCGCCACATCGGTATCTCGGCATGACCTACCTACCCTGCCTCCCCCACCTACCCTCACTGCATAAATTACCTTTGAAACACTGTGCATGCTTCCGCTGCTGCCTCTATTTAATGTAAAACAACATCGGAACGGTCTCCAGTGGCCACTACCCTTAAAGCTGTCCTCTCTTACCACCTAAATGATTCATGGAATTGGCCTACAATCCTAATTATCCATGGAATCGGAATCCCTTAATCCAAGGAGGAACTGTGGGGTGGGCATATAAACACAACCTCCTACAATTGTAGGTGTATGGGTTGTGACTCAGAGCACACCAATCTTCCATCCACTACAGGATATGGCTTGTGTGGTAGGTGTCGGAGGTTCTGTGATTTGCCTGAAAAGTTGCTGGTTCACTCAGTTCAGGTAGATTATATCCAAAGTGAATCTCATTGTCATACAGCCACAGCGAAAATTGTTGCCCATACCCAATATAGTAACTGTACTGATGTATGATGTAACCAGCCCCACGGGATCCATCAATCCCTTTGTTTACCACTTCTCAACACGTTTTGCCATGCCTGCGGCATGTTCGCCCACCCGTGCACGATCCAAGTGCACCACCACTCAATGTACCCCCACTAAATGAGCTGTTGTGGTCGCTCTCCATGACCATTGCAAGTATTCCTTCGAAAAGATCACGACAATTTCACCATTCAAGTACACCTTGATTAATTGACGAATACTTGAGTGTAACTACAATGAGGTGAAGGCACATGGTGGGGACCTGTACTTCAACAACAGGAAGGGGCATGCAGGCCGGCTGAAAGCGATTTTGGACAGGGATCTTGAAGAAGCAGTTGGACAGATCAACACAGGGGAATTTGTCGATGGGGAGGACATCAGACACGAGATGTTACCTGATGTCCCGGGGCGCACGGTACACCACACTTCTCAGTGCATCTTTCTTCCCAATGACACCATGATCACCAGATCTGAGACAGGCTTTCAAGTGTGGGGTTGCACGAACATGTCCAGTGTGTAAAGCCTAACCTGCAGCCTGGTCACATCCAACAGCACGAGCAAATGTATGACAAATTTGTGGCATGGACAGACCTGGCGGTTTTCACTCAGGGTGTCATGATCAACTCAGACGAGTCAAAGATTGAGCTCAAAACAGGCACTGGGCACCACTGGTGTCGCCACTGTTACTGAGAGTGTGTTCTTACTGTCAAAATGGTCCAGCCACGCGAGGCATATGGGGTTAGAGGTATCAAGATCAATGTTTGGAGTGCCATCTATCCGAACAATGTCAGTGAGCTGGTGCAAGTGGAGGGAAACCCCACGGCAGTGCAGTATGTGGACATCCTTAACTGTGCGCTGGTGCCACTGTACGACCATTACAAAAATCAACGGCACACCTTTCTCCACTTCCAACAGGACAATGATCCCAAGCACATGTCGAAACTCACCAAGGCATGGTTTTACAATCAAGGTGTCACTGTGTTCCCATGGCCAGCAAAGTCTCCAGACTTGTCCCCATTGAAAACACATGGGCGCAGTTGAAGCGCAAAATTTGGCAGCATCCCCTACTATGCTAAGGTGCAGTCTGGAGACAAACTTTTCTAACTGGCACGTGAAATCTGGATGTCACCTGATTTCAAGGCATACATTATTCATCTTTACAACTCTTTCCCATGTTGTTTGGAGGCGCTGAAGGAGAACAACTTTCTTTGGATCGACTATTAGCTACTCAGAGTCTAAAACATAGCCTAGATGTTGTATATAATCCCTAGATGTTGTGTATAATTGAATATCTTTCTTGGTTTTGTGCTTTGATGGCTCAATTAGAGTGCCATCAGTACAGTTACTATATCGGGTATGGGCAACAATTTTCGCTGTGACTGTATTCTATGAGGTCCAAGAAAGAGTAATATACACAACAGGGGCAATATTCTCCTGCACCTTCCTTGCTCTTACACTGCTCAGGTAGTGTGAGGACAGATCAATCCTCACTCCGGGTAATCAAGCAAGAAATTGAGGATAAGGCACTTGTCCTTAGAATTGTGGTGTAGACCCTCTTTGAGACGGTCAGAGCCTTGAAAAGAAAACGGCTAGAGGCCGGATATCCGTGCGCCCTAAGTGTCGTTTCTTAACCCTTTGCGGTAATACCACTCAGGAAGGCTGTCTTGAATGATTGAGAAAAGAGGAAGGCATAGTGAGTCGTAAGGGTGTGTCTTCATATTCAGATTTGTGTAGTTTGTATAAACACTGCTTGAGCCTCTATCAGTGCCGTAGGTCGGGCTGGGAAGGTGATAAGCAGATGGTTGTTGTCAAGTAAAGTGTTATTGTTGTCACTGTCACAACTAGACATAAACATGATACAAGTACAAGATAAGGATCATACATGTCAGAACTATTCGTAAGTAAATGGAATGAAAATAGAGAAAAAGGAGATTTGCAATTCCTTACAGGTAGCACTAGTTGTGTCCATATTTATCCCTCTTTGCTGTTATATGTACTCCAGTTCAACTCATTGCTTCATTGCCTGCATCACCAGCAATGCAAAATTGATTCACCTCCGACAACACCACTGCCTTCTCTAATGTTAAAATATTGTTTGTCCAGCTCAGGTAACTGGAGGGTTCTATGCAAACAGTGGCCTTTGAGGTATGCCAGCTCAAATACTGATTCTCAAATGTTCATATACACACAATCCTTGTGTCTGAACCGCTGAAACACCATAACAAGAGTGCATGGCATCTAGTGCTATTTTGCGATTTCCTAGGACCAGTATTTATACAATGGGAAAGCGCTAGCACTTCTGATGTGTTATTACTAGCACTCAGGACTCTGGCTAGGTGATATAAAGGAGAACTGGAGTGAGCCCAAGCTGCCAGTTGTAGCATCAGATACAACTAGTGTGGTGCACTAGTACGGTCTGGAGGCACAAACCACAGGGAAATAACCATAAGCCTAAACAGTCAAGGTGCTAGCACCTAGGAAGCGAGACACAGGAGAGTGATACTGCGAGAGCACTAGCAGACAGTGCGAGCAGCGAGTCTGGAATCTGAAGGGTAATAAACCATGTGCTAGTAGCCTTCTAACAAGGGTGTTAGTATGTGGTACCCAACTAGTGATCAACCCGAGACCTGAAACACAGATGCGAGCACGTGACTGTCGCAACACGGTCACGAGTCACAAACAGAGACAAGTAGACAGTAGAGGAATAGCTAGCAGGCTATTGGCGTGGATGCACGGGTCACCACATATGCAGTAACAGATAAACGGACTGCTAGCCGGTGCTCTGACCTGTGCTAGATGACTCCAGGCGGCGGATTCAACTCCGCTTTGTCAGGATAGCAATTCCAGCAGCTGATGGCAAGCTGAGGGATCACTCACAATACCCATAAATGGACACTAGTGGATCAGTGTGACTGTTCTGCTTGGCATAGACCCATCATAAAACCAAACAGCAGTAGTTTCATTGGCTGTTGTATCCATCACATCATTTTCACTCATTTATATTATTCATTCTGTTTATCACATGTACCATGGACCTCAGTAGTATAAAGGGAGCACAGAGCAGGCTAGAACCTCAGATTATTACACCCCGACTTTGTATGAAGTTGAGGCAGGTGGTCTCAGGTTGCTAGTGGAGATTGTACACACACTTCACAAGTAGTAGCTTTATTGGAATCAATACTGTTGACTCTGGACACATCGAGATCTTAAGTTGAGGTTCCTGTTGTTGACTCAAGGAGTCTTCACGTATAAACCAAGGGTGTTCTCTTTGAGAACCAGCTAGCAGTTGCACTAGTAGCTTTGCCTTCACCCCGATATTATCGTAGTGTGTTGGACTGCCTGCTAGGTGATTGTGTGTTGACTCGAGCCCACTAAGAAGAAGACAGACTAGGTGCCCCCACTTCTAGACCGACTGTAACTTGTCAGTTACTTCGCCTTCACCCCGATATTGACGGAAGCGCTGTTGTAGTGTGTTGGGTCGCTAGCTGGACACTTATATTATCTATTGCCAATACAAGTGGGAACGTTCCTGTTCTTGGTTAAGGAATAGGTCAGCAACTTAAGGACTGCCTTGTCGCTTGAGGGTTGAAGTCCCCTTGTTGTTAGCCTCAATAGTCTTTGGGTACCCCATTGCAAGGATTTTCACAAACCTACATACTCTGCCCTGGTGCTCTCAATCTAGTGATCCAGCCACCTTGTATCCAACCCATAAACCCCTGCCCATCCCAGGTGCTAGTGGTATTGTTGTTGGCAGCTGCGTAGTGCTAGCGTGTTGTTGAACGGCTTTGTTGAAGTCTAGCAGTTGAATTGTGTTTGTTTCAAACCCGCTGGTTGCATACTACGGCCCGGACCCGAACTCACAAAGAGAAGCATTTACATCTTTGGAGGAATAGATTGTTGTAGTGGTGGTTTTGTGGTTGTTTTGTGCAAGCCCGAATCTAAGCCATTTCTAGTCGTATATCAAGTGCACCGTTTCAACGGTAGCTGATGCCAAAACACAATTCGATTCCCAGATGCTAGATAGCCTCAATCACGTCCAAGATGTTTCCGATACCCTATTCCTTATTCCAACTTAAGGTTTCCCGATGTTAAAGTCCAATGAAAATACACACTGAGCCAACCCCAGAAATAGCCCAATCACAAGCGTTCAGCCTACTAATACACGGGTGATTCTGTACCCTACTCGAGATAATGTCCTGACTACTTATACAAACCCTAAAATCATATGCAAGTCCAAGAACGAAATAGAAATTAGTAAAATTGCCTGAGTTCCCCTTCCACAGCTGTTTATCCGTCGGAAGGACTCCCGCAAGCGTATTACCATTGGCCAGTGCATAGGAGGATTGTGACGTCTGTTTGTGTGGTGTTGGTCAGCCTAGGGGTTTGAAACCCTCAGTCTCTTGGCTGACTGATACCGAGTCGTTCGTCCTATTTCCTGTTGTCCCTGGTCCTCCCCTGCCATCACTGACCATCGGGTAATGTTCCCCTGGCCTCTAGCTCCTCGTAGATACCCCTAGTGAGACTTGTCGCAGAAAGGGTTCTTATTTCCCCAACTCCGTCTGCTCGGAATAAGAACAATCCCATCAAACCCCTTAGCCGATGAAATGGTGCACTTGATATATGACTAGAAATAGCTTAGATTCGGGCTTGCACAAAACAACCACAAAACCACCACTACAACAATCTATTCCTCCAAAGATGTAAGTGCTTCTCTTTGTGAGTTCGGGTCCGGGCCGTAGTATGCAACCAGCGGGTTTGAAACAAACACAATTCAACTGCTAGACTTCAACAAAGCCGTTCAACAATACACTAGCACTACGCAGCTGCCAACAACAATACCGCTAGCACCTGGGATGGGCAGGGGTTTATGGGTTGGATACAAGGTGACTGGATCGCTTGATTGAGGGCACCAGGGCAGAGTATGTAGGTTTGTGAAAATCCTCACTAAGGGATACCCAAAGACTATTGAGGCTAACAACAAGGGACTTCAATCCTCAAGCGACAAGGCAGTCCTTAAGCCGCTGACTTATTCATTAATCAAGAACAGGAACATTTCCACTTTGTATTGGCAATAGACACTATAAGTGTCCAACTAGCGACCCCAACACACTACAACAGCGCTTCCATCAATATCAGGGTGAAGGCGAAGTAACTGACAAGTTACAGTCGGTCTAGAGGTGGGGGCACCTAGTCCGTTGACACAGTGCACTTCTTATATGACTAGGAATAGCTAATTGATAGGTATTGCGAACAAACACCCAAAACAACCAACCACAACCAATCTACCTGCAAAGTTTTAAGTGCTTCTCTTTGTGAGTTCGGGTCTGGGTCGTAGTATGCGACCAGCAGGTTTGAACAAACACAAGTTTGATTTATAGGCTTCTAACAACACACTCTACAACGTACTAGCAATATGCAACTGCCAACAACAACACTGCTAGGAACCTAGGGATGGTCCAGGGGTGTGTTTATATGGGGTGGATACAAGATGGCTGGACTGCTAGGTCGAGAACACCAGGGCAGAGTATGTAGGTTTGTGAAAATCCTCGCTAAGGGCAGCCCCAAAGACTACTGAGGCTAACAACAAGGGACTTCAATCCTCAGACGGCAAGACTCTCCTTGACCACCGACCTATTCCTTAACCAAGAACAGGAACCTTTCCGCTTTTATCGGCACTAGTTCACTACAAGCGTCCAGCTAGCGACCCAACACACTATGACAGAGCTTCCGTCTATATCGGGGTGAAGGCGAAGTAACTGACAAGTTATAGCCAAACTAGAGGTGGGGGCACCTAGTCAATCTTCTTCTTAGTGGGCACAAGCCAACACACAATCCACCTAGCAAGCGATCCAACACACTACGACAGAGCTTCCGTCTTATTGGGGTGAAGGCAAAGTCACTAGCGCAAACTGCAGCTGGGTCTCAAAGAGAACACCCTTGTTTTATATGTGGGGGTCTAGGACCAACAACACGAAATCCTCAACTTAGTCACTCGATGTTTCCAGAGTCCACAGATACTGATTCCAATATAAAGACTACTACAAGTGAAGTTCGGTATCAACCTCCACTAGCAGCCTGAGTCCACTAGCACCAGCTTCGTCCAAAGTCTGGGGCGTAATGTTCTTAGACCCTAGTCTGTCCTGCGCTCCCTTTTATACTACTAGGTTCGACTTACATGTGAAAGTGAGCTGAATAATACAATAAGCAATATTAGATGATAAGAAATACAGTCAGCCAATGAGACGACTGCCATTTGGTTTTGGGACTGGTTTGGTATATGCCAGGTCAGCCTCGCTGACCGGCTAGTGTTCAACCATGGGTATATCAATGGATCCTCAGCCCTCTGTCTATGCCGAGTACCCCTTCCAGACCAACCAGCGATGTAGCCAGTGGCCTAGGTCATCTCCACTCTGTCAGAGCGTCGATCTATTACATCTAGGCGACGCAGTGTTGCGACTGACATCAAATGGTCATAGCTCGTTGGTCAGAACATCGATCCGCCCTCCAGTCATCGGTACAGGCAGTACGATTGTCCCTAGCTCCGTTCCAATAGCCTGCTTGCTATTCCCCTTCGGCCTAGCTGCCCAGATCGGGCACTAGCCTCGCGTTGCCTCATCTCGTATGTCGTGGTATGTCTTGGTCAAAGCCCTAGCCAGTCGCTAGTCAGGTTGTTCTGCCTAGCGCCATCTAGTCGCTTATCTAGATATTAGATAGTACCACCGGTTACCGCTGACAGACCTGGTATTAGGGCACCCAGGCATTTATTCAAATCTGCTCGAGTTGCAACATACTATAATGTACTTCATTACATTATGATGTCATCTCACGAAGGCTATTGCTGGCCTGAGCAGTGAGCTAAAAGGGATATAATGTGTCTCGAACCATTAGAAAGGCGCTGGACAACAATCCTGGTAAAGGGTTGACGTGGGAAGTCGCTAATGGAGCAATCACAGAAAGTGCCTTACCATCCTGGGAACGGATTGGGGCTACTGCACATCCCTGACCAAGGGTGTTATCCTTCTGAACCAGAGGGATCATCGTTGGGCATCATCTGACGTCTCCAGAACTGCCACAAGAGAAGGCTGGGACTTGGTCGATCTACCAATTGACTAAGAAACCATACTCGGGTACTGGGAAGCGGCGGCTATCACGGTTTTCAGACAAATCACTTAAGCGGTTCAAGGTGGAACCATTTGAGCGGATAGTTACCAAGGAGGGTAACAGAGTGCTGACGAGGAGGTCGGCTAAAAAGTTGACATATCAACAATATCCCATCATGATCGTTCTAAGCAATGTAGATCTTGACTCATCGTTCAGCTCGGCTCGTTGATGATTCTTATAAATCTCTCTCAATTTTACTAATCACTTGATATCTGACAGGAGTTCATCGGCTAGCTGCCATACCACTAGTCATATACCCTGAACCCTATTGCTTGTTTGTATCAGTCTCATTTATATTTAGAATCCTGTAACGTATTTAAGTGGATGGTTATGGGAGGAACACCAGTGAATCTCACCCCACCTGTTGGACGCGAAGTTACTAGACTTCACGCTTAACCGGTAGAGTAGACATTCATTCGGAGACACCCAGAAGCTATACCAAGTTTCGTTTGTTTTCCCTGTTTGAATATTATCTGTGTTGGATTTGGATCTTTATAAACGACGCGTGGACATATTGGATAAACGGAACGGACACATGGAATATAAGGAAACAGATCGGACTTGACAATTGGTTGTAATCTCACAAGGATTAGCAATCGCGGATACTATTGGAATTGGGATTCATAAAGAATCACTTGCGCTACGCATCGGAGTACTATCTCCAAACCTAGACCCACATCATACAAAACTGTTGAACATAAAATCTTGTCTGTCTATCACAATTGCGCCTAGAATGGATTCGAGCAAGTTTTATCTATACGACTTGTAGACCTGTAAAGTCTTGCTTCTCAAAGAGAACTAAAGTTCAAATTGCCCCAATCTATACTGGATTGGAACCCTGAACTTGCACGAGGACTATAATGTTTGAGTTGTTGTAGTTGCATTATCGAACCGCGTATTCATTTACAAGGTTTGTGTTGTGGTTATTTCACCGCTAGCCCCATAGTCAGTGTTTCACCGCGCTGAGCTTCCTAGCTCAAGGCGTTGTCTCCTAGCTGTACTTCCATCGTAGATATCCGTCTGCTAGACCCTCGCTAGCTCTGTCGCAAGTCATCTCTGGGCTACTAGAGTCTCCTAGGTCATGTCTCATGAATGTATAGGCAGTGGTTTAATCCCTGGTTGTTTGTATACTCAGCTAGCAGCTAGTGCGTCACACTAGCACAGCCTCATGCTACAGTCAGCAGTTAGGGCTCGCTCTGACTCTCCTTTATATCACCTAACAAGTGGCCTGCATACTAGCTGGTATGCTAGTAACAACAGAAGTGCTAGTTGCTTCCCGTTGTATAAATACTGGTCATAGGAAATCGCAAAATTAGCCCTAGATGCCGCGCATTTATGTTACGCTGTTTCACCGTCTTCTTCTTATTGGGCTCGAGTCAACAACCAATCACCTAGCAGGTGATCCAACACACTACGACAAGGCTTCCATCAATATCGGGGGTAAAGGCAAAGCTGCTAGCTGGTTCTCAAAGAGAACACCCTTGGTTTTATATGTGGAGACTCCTCAAGTCAACAACAAGAACCTCAACTTAAGATCTCGATGTGTCCAGAGTCAACAGTATTGATTCCAATAAAACTACTACTTGTGAAGTGTGTTACAATCTCCACTAGCAACCTGAGACCACCTGCACCAACTTTGTACAAAGTCGGGGTGTGATAATCTGAGGTTCTAGCCTGCTCTGTGCTCCCTTTATACTACTGAGGTCCATGGTACATGTGATAAACAGAATGAATAATATAAATGAGTGAAAATGATGTGATGGATATGGCAGCCAATGAAACAACTGCTGTTTGGTTTTATGATGGGTCTATGCCAAGCAGAACAGCCACACTGATCCGCTAGCATTCCTTTATGGGTATCGTGAGTGATTCCTCAGCCTGCCATCTGCTGCCAGAACCTCTATCCTGATGAAACAGAATTGAATCCGCCGCCTGGAGTCATCTAGCACAGGTCAGAGCACCGGCTAGCAGTCCGTTTATCCGTTACTGCATTAGTGGTGACCCGCACATCTGCACCAATAGCCTGCTAGCTATTCCTCTACTGTTTACTTGTCTCTGTTTGTGACTTGTGACCGTGTCGCGACAGTCACGTGCTCACATCTGTGTTTCAGGTCTCGGGTTGATCACTAGTTGGGTACCACATACTAACACCCTTGTTAGAAGGCTACTAGCGCATGGTTTATTACCCTTCAGATTCCAGACTCGCTGCTCGCACTGTCTGCTAGTGCTCTCGCAGTATCACTCTCCTGTGTCTCGCTTCCTAGGTGCTAGCACCTTGACTGTTTAGGCTTATGGTTATTTCCCTGTGGTTTGTGCCTCCAGACCGTACTAGCGCACCACACTAGTTGTATCTGATGCTACAACTGGCAGCTTGGGCTCACTCCAGTTCTCCTTTATATCACCTAGCCAGAGTCCTGAGTGCTAGTAATAACACATCAGAAGTGCTAGCGCTTTCCCATTGTATAAAAACTGGTCCTAGGAAATCACAAAATAGCACTAGATGCTGCGTGCTCTTGTTACGGCGTTTTCACCGTCATCGTCATCAGCTATCATCATCGGCACTTGGGAAATAAGCTATGGGGTTTCTATCATTTGGAATTGTTATATCGTCGCCCTATCCGAGGTCTCTTGCACGTCGTTGGACGACACCACCACCACCACCACCACCACCACTCTCAATACTTGCTGTCTCATAAGCTGCGAAGCTTTAAACTATCTTATTTCCACTGCTCAATTATCACTCAGGCCAATTCCTGGTGATATCTTGTAGTGAAGGTTCATCTTCCTAAGAGAAACACATACCTTCCCTTCAACCTTGTTAGGACCTGTAAAGAAACTACCACTCGTCTGAATCTTGGCTCTTGCTCACTGATCGGCCTATTTCCGATCCTCATCTTATTTTTGTAGGCCTCACCGCTTATTCCGGAAGGACTTGGGTTGTGTTTGGGTGATAAGTGTGTTGTTTGGGTTTAGTTTGGAGCACATTGTTCAATGTCCAGCCTATTCCATGATGTGGGAATAAGACCAGAAATAGTCTCTTAAGAGGTTTGTGGGCTACACATTCCTCTACAGTTTTCGACGCGAGCACTGCCGATCCACAGGGTAGTTCCCTACCCCTTGTACCCATTATTCTGTGATCACAACCCAACCGGTTATACTGAGACCATATACCAGTCCTTAGAAATAAGCCTATACTGTAATCAGACTATTCCTGAAATGCGCAAAATGTGCGGTGTTTAGGTATAGTCGGATTCCAGACAGTTCATCGGCTAGTAGCCATCTTTTGTGAGCATCTCAGGGGGAGCTTGCTAAGAACTGCCAGATGTACCAAAATATGAGCCATCAACCATACTAGAAACCAGCTGGTGGTACCTTTGCTGATCTTTCATCATTGACATTCTGCCAAAAACTGCAATAATGCCTCTCTTCTAGTATATAGAACCCCACATCTGGTATTTGCTGTAGCAGCACATACAGAGAAAATTTTGAGGATGTCCAGGAGAGGGACACTCGTCACAAAGTGTACTGACAGACATGGTCAGAGAAAAAGGCAGCTGGTTTCAAGTCCATCAATTTGTGGAAGGTTGGGCACACTACTAACCGTGGCCTTTCTCCCGTCTTTTTATCAAGTTGTCTTGATTATGGAAAAATGCAGTATGTCCACCTAACTGGAGAGGTTCTGCTAGGTATCCGGAACCATCAATACAGTTGGCTATAAGCTAAATGAGAACCCTGACAAAGAGTTTAGAAACTGTTTTAAACTGTTTGTAAACAGTTAAATATCTGCAAGACACTGGTTGGAAAATTCAAAATTTTCTGCCGAATTCTCAGTGAAAAATCTTGTTTGTTTTCCATCAATTTTCTGCTGGAAACAGGTGGAAAACCCACTTTTCTGGTTTGAGGTGAAAAACTCGAAAGAAAGTTGAAAAGGGTGAAAAAGCTTTGAAAATTTCACCATTTTTTTTCAGTGAAAAATGTCTGAAAAACAAACAACATTTTTCACTGTAAATTGTGCTGGAAAAATTGAATCTGCAAACCAGTGAGAAATTCAAACAATGTGCAGAGGTCCAAATACTATCTGATATTGCAAATACCTCACCCTCATCCACATATTATCAACTTAACAATCCTCGGTGCTCCTGTGAGGGCATACTAGGCCAAAGGCAGTTGTGAAAAGGGGCTCCTTCCTGATGCCACGATGTCATCACTGATGTCCAGCAGGCTGCCTACCACCACGTCCAGCTCAGTCCCAGCTCATCATGACAGCTAGTGCACAGTAGACTTGGTTATTAGTTTGGTGACCTACTGCACACACAATCTACTTTTACATCCTGCTGCACAGCAATTTATATCAAAAATAGAAAAGGGTTTGACTGTTTAGTTTTCATCTGTTTACTGTTTGTGACCTGCCAACATAAAAATTTACAATCAGACTCACTACTATGCATCTCTTTCCTTTCCCACTGGGATTGGAAACCTGGCACCCCTCTCCAACAGCATGTCAACAGTTTCATTGTGACCCCAATTTGAGGCAATCTGCAATGAGCTCCCATGTTCTCCCCCTGCTGCATTGATATTGGCACCCATTGCAAGAAGGATATCAACAATCTCTGTGTGGACCTCCAGCAGCAGCAGCCTGCAATGGGCTTCCATAGAATCCCCCAGCTGCATTAACGTTGGCACCACTTTCAAGAAGGATGTCAACAATCTCTGTGTGGCCTCCAGCAGCAGCAGCCTGCAATGAGCTCCCATAGAGTCCCCCAGCTGCAATTGACGTCAGCACCAATCCCAAGAAGGATGCCGACAATCTCTGTGTGGCCTCCAGCAGCAGCAGCCTGCAATGGGCTTCCATAGAATCCCCCAGCTACATTCACATTGGCACCACTTTCAAGAAGGTGTCAACAATCTCGTGTGGCCTCCAGCAGCAGCAGCCTGCAATGAGCTCCTGTGTTTTCCCCAGCTGCATTGACATCAGCACCCTGTTCAAGAAGGATGCCAACAATCTCTGTGTGGCCTCTAGCAGCAGCAGCCTGCAATGAGCTCCCATGGTCTCCCCCAGCTGCATTGACATCAGCACCAATCCAAGAAGGATGGTGACAATCTCTGTGTGACCCTCCAGCAGCAGCTTGCAATGGGCTTCCATAGAATCCCCCAGCTACATTCACATTGGCACCACTTTCAAGAAGGGTGTCAACAATCTCTGTGTGGCCTCCAGCAGCAGCAGCCTGCAATGAGCTCCTGTGTTTTCCCCCAGCTGCATTGACATCAGCACCCTGTTTCAAGAAGGATGCCAACAATCTCTGTGTGGCCTCCAGCAGCAGCAGCCTGCAATGAGCTCCCATGGTCTCCTCCCAGCTGCATTGACATCAGCACCAATCCCAAGAAGGATGGTGACAATCTCTGTGTGACCTCCAGCAGCAAGCAGCTTGCAATGGGCTTCCATAGAATCCCCCAGCCACATTAACATTGGCATCACTTTCAATAAGGATGTCGAGAATCTCTGTATGGCCTTGAGCAGCAGCAGCCTGCAATGAGCTCCCATGTTCTCCCCCAAGCTGCATTGATGTCCGCACACTTTTTAAGAAGGATGCTGACAATCTCTGTGTGACCTCGAGCAGCAGCAATCTGCAATGAGCTCCCATGTTCTTCCCCTGCTGTATTGACATCAGCACCCTCTTTGAGAAGGATGCTGACAATCTCTGTGTGGCCACCAGTGGCAGCGATTTGCAATGAGCTCCCAAGTTCTCCCCCTGCTGCATTGATGTCGGCACCCTTTCAAGAAGGATGCTGACAATCTCTGTGTGGCCTTGAGCAACAGCAATTTGCAATGAGCTCCCATGTTCTCCCCTGCTGCATTGATGTCAGCACCCTTTTCAAGAAGGATGCTGACAATTTCTGGGTGGCCTCGAGCAGCAGCAATCTGCAATGAGCTTCCATGGTCTCCCCTTGCTATATTGACATTGGCACCCTTTTCAAGAAGGATGCTGACAATTTCTGTGTAGCCTCCAGCAGCAGCAATCTGCAATGAACTCCCATGGTCTCCCCCCACTGCATTGATGTCGGCACCCTTTCAAGAAGGATGCTGATAATCTCTGTGTGGCCTTGAGCAACAGCAATTTGCAATGAGCTCCCAAGTTCTCCCCCTGCTGCATTGATGTCGGCACCCTTTTCAAGAAGGATGCTGACAATCTCTGTGTAGCCTTGAGCAACAGCAGTCTGCAATGCCCCTGCTGCATTCACGTTGGCACCATTTTCAACAAGGATACGGACAATCTCTATGTGGCCCTTGTGGACAGCAGCCTGTAAGGAGCTCCCATAAAATCCCCCTGTTGCATTGATATTGGCACCATTTTCAACAAGGATACAGACAATCTCTGTGTGGCCCTCATGGACAGCAGCCTGTAAGTAGCTCCCATACAATCCACATGCTGCATTCACGTTGGCACCGTTTTCAACAAGGATACAGACAATCTCTGTGTGGCCCTCATGGACAGCAGCCTGTAAGTAGCTCCCATACAATCCACCATTTTCAAGAAGGATACGGACAATCTCTGTGTGGCCACCAGTGGCAGCGATCTGCAATGAGCTCCCAAGTTCTCCCCCTGCTGCATTGATGTCGGCACCCTTTTCAGGAGGGATGCTGGCAATCTCTGTGTAGTCTTGAGCAACAGCAGTCTGCAATGCCCCTGCCGCATTCATGTTGGCACCATTTTCAACAAGGATACGGACAATTTCTATGTGGCCCTTGTGGACAGCAGCCTGTAAGGAGCTCCCATAAAATCCTCCTGTTGCATTCACATTGGCACCGTTTTCAACAAGGATACAGACAATTTCTGTGTGGCCCTTGTAGACAGCAGTCTGCAATGAGCTCCCATATGTTCCCCCTTCTGCATTGACATTGGCACCATTTTCAACAAGGATATGGACGATCTCTGTGTGGCCTTCATGGACAGCAGCCCATAAGGGACTCCCATGAGTTCCACTTGCTGCATTCACGTTGGCACCATTTTCAACAAGGATACGGACAATCTCTGTGTGGCCCTTGTAAACAGCTGCCTGTAAGGGACTCCCATGAGTTCTACCTGCTGCATTGATGTCAACACTGTTTTCAACAAGGATATGGACAATCTCTGTGTGGCCCTCGTGGACAGCAGCATGTAAGGAGCTCCCATACAATCCCCCTGTTGCATTGACATTGGCACCCTTTTCAAGAAGGAAGCTAACAGTCTCTGTGTGGCCTCCAGCAGCAGCAGCCTGTAAGGAGCTCCCATGAGTTCCATCTGCTGCATTCACATTGGCACCATTTTCAACAAAGATACGGACAACCTCTGTGTGGCCTTGAATGGCAGCAACTTGTAAGGAGCTCCCATATGTTCCCTCTGCTGCAGTGATATTGGTATCCTTTTCAAGAAGGATGTGGACAATCTTTGTGCAGTATTGAACAGCAGCAGCCAGTAAGGAGCTCCCATATGTTCCCCCTGCTGTATTGATATTGACACCCTTTTCAAGAAAGATGCGGACAATCCCTTCATGGCCATAGTATGATGCGACAACAATCTCTGGGTTTCCTGGCTGCTGTAGCAATGGTGTCTGCTTCACCAGATACTTTGCAGTTTCCACAAGGTTCGCAGCTGCTGCAATCCACAATGGCGAGGGCTGTGATGGCCAATCAGGATAATTCCATGGCTGCCACCACCAGCATCGATTGTGATTTCCTATTTCCTTCCATTGAGAAGCCCGGTCAAGAAACTCTAGAATCATTTCTCTGAGTTGAACCTCAGGCTGCCCAACAGCATGTGCAAGGCAATACTGTGAATACTTGACCAGAGGGGGTAGATTCCATGATTTCCATGATGAATCTGGATATCCTTCAAAGGCAAGGAATGTGAGCAGAGTGCGTGTTATCTCTGTATGTGCATCTGGGAATTGCTGGAGCTGAATGCTGTCTAGATATTCCTGTGTGGTGTAGTGAACAAGTCGCACCACAGAAGATTCCTTGTCCACAATGACAAGCCCAGCGCAGACAGAAAGAATAGTCTCAATGTCCAAAAAATTATCCTTGTTCAGCTGTCGTGCCCCTGGTTCAACAGCAAGAGCGACTTGTAATTCTTCCACTGTCAATGGCCTCTTTGCATTTGCAACCCAAGTAATAGTTGAGCGAGCAGTGGTCCTGTCTTCCTCACTCTGGTTTTCAATTCGCTGCATTGCAGTATTGTAGCTGTCATGAAGATTCTTTGGTAGGACATTCAGAGCTTCTTCAACAGCTTTGATTGTACCCTTTTTGCTGAGAGATTCAATGTGAAGTTTGGCAAGAAGAAACCTGGTTAAAATCCATTTTAGCAGGTTTAGGACAATGGGTCACTGCTGCTTACATTCCAGACACAGTCCTAGTGATCTTTGCATGGATTTCCTCCTGTAATATAGGTTTGTTCTGAATGTGCTTGGACAGGCGTGGAGATAACTTGATCTGTGTGTTGATGTATCCTTGAATATCCTCTGGTGCTGCCTGTATATCTAGTGTTTCAAGATTGGGAAAGGAGGAGGACTCTGGAAAAATATGGGGCCGTGAAGTGATCATCAAGTTCACATTGCTACCGATTGCTGCTAGCTGTTGGAGTAGAATTCCCCGTTGAAACTCAGGATATTCATCCATGGCATCAACAATAATGAAGACCTGTGAAAACTCCTTGAAGGTAGAGCTGAGCACATTGACAACTTCTTCCAGTGATGGCACAGTGCCCTTCTCCCGGTGCTGCTTGTATAAATGTTCTGCAATGGAGCCGATGTCCCTGTCAAGTACAAGCTGTCTCCAGAGACCTGCGAGAAGCCTAGATGGTGTTTGGTTGTCGACTTCCTTGTGGTTCAGGTAAATGCAAGCTACACCAATATCCTTGTTGGCTCTAAATGCAGCACTGAGATAATCCACAACCATTGATCTAGGATTGTCATAATTAGTGGTGGCCACTTAATGGGGAGAATAGACGCACACAAGGACTGTTTTCCCAGCGCCAGCTGGAAATTTCAGCATGGTTAGTTTCAGGAGCATATAAGGGTGATGAATTGCATACGAATTCCACAGCACCAAAGGGTGCTTCCAGAACTAGATTCCCATTTTTTAAAGAGAGGATGTGCAAGCAGCCATCCACCAGTGCCTTTTGCCCGCACCTGTGAAATATCTGCCTGTTGTAGAAAGAAATTGATTGGCGAAAGCCAGTCAATGATTTTTTTGTGTTCTTCTTCCTTGTCACCATAATTAAAATTCACAATGGGACCCTGCCCAACACCTCCTTGACCACCCTGTCCCTGTGCAGTGCCGCCTCCACCATCACCTCCTATGCCTCCTAGGTAAAATAAATACTGATGTTGATATCCTAATCAATTTCTCTCGCACCATGGATGGTAAGGTGGAGTTCACTGGGTGGGAGAGACATGTCTAGTCTGAGTAAGTGTGGATCTTATGTATGAGGTATGTCAGCCAGTGCCAAAGGTCGCAGGTGAGACAGAACCAACCAAAGAGGATATATTGCTGCAGTAGACTTGGTGGGTTGTAGCACGAAGAATGTATTCGAGCAAAGACAAGTATAAGAGGGTGGGCTTTGAATTAGGCAGAGGCGCCCAGTATCTCCGGGAACGTCGAACTTTCATGTGATGTGGCGCTTGTACGATGACAGCCAGCTGACAGCGACACTTTCATACCGGCTCCCGAATGAACTGCTGCAGTCCCCCTCGAAATGTAGATCAGTCAATTCTACAGCTCAGTGTTGATGAGCTGGACGGTAGTAGCCACGGTGCTCAGAGTGAGGACTTGAGGATGTTGCGTGGTCGCAGTATTATTCGGGTGTAGTACTTACGTTGGTGCCAAACTTGGATTGACAGTGGTACCTCTGCAATGACAGCAAGCTTTCATCTCGCACTGATAGCGAAGATTCAATATTGAGCTCCGATGCAAAGATAGAAAAGAAAAATTGGGGAATGCAGGCAATGAACTGGGGTATTCTTGTTGGAAATGGAGTCCAACCTGTGAGACGAGGAGGTGCCAACAACTCCCTCTTCAACCGGCGGCCGCTAACAACGCCGTCTTAATCACTGACATTGATCAGACTCCGATCAAATCTAGCTCCATACCCAGTTCCCCGTGCGCACGTGTATTCCCAACTCGCCGGGTCTCTGCGACACCGCTGCGCTTGCCCCCGGATCTCTTCCACGGCCACGAGGACCACGACGGCGATGTGTACCGGCCATTCGTTTCCGGCTTCGACAATAATCCATCCTTCTTTTATCGCCGATGTGCTTACTCCCGAACAGCGCTTTTTGTCGCTACAGCCCGTACAGCGCCCCCCACCGTCCCCATCTCTGCGTATCGCGTCTACACGGCCTCTTCCTTGCCTTCGGTCGCTTCTTCGCTCGAGCGACGCATCCGACTCCCCTGTGACCACTCAGATACGCTCTCTGCGACATAGCCGTGCCGCATCCTGCATACTGCGCGTCCCCGCTCCATGTGCCCACACCTATCGACGACGCCGTAGGGATCTTACTAGCCCCTTTTGTTCTGTAACTGACGCGCCTTTCTTTTTCCGCAGACCCTCGCCTCGAAGCTTCCGCCGCCCGCGGCGCTCCGTAAACCCAGCAAGTCCGCCATTGCTAGCTCAAGTTGCGTCTGGATTTTCTTTACCTCCTCCTTCCTCCTTTTCCTTTTGGTTTGCTTGTCCCGCCTCGTCTCGCCTGGCGTTTTCTGAAAGAGGATTGAGGCGTCGCGTCTTGTCTTTCAGTGCTCGACGTGCTGTCCTCCTTCTCTTCTCCCTGTCTTTCACGTGAGCTAACATGTTGCGTTTTCCCTCTAGTTCGGCGCGCCGACACTGCGCTCTTACCCCGCAAACGCTGGGAACCTTCGCGACGGAGGCGGAGGGCTTGCGAAGGGTGAGTGCGCGTCCTTTCTCCTCCTCGTTTTGGGCTTTCGCGGGAATGGCGAATGGCTGGCGCAGAGCATTTGTGGTGTTTGGTGGTGGAATTCGGCGTTGGCATGCGCCTGCCGTCCGCTCCCAATCTCTCATCTCTTTCAGCGCTAGCGGGGAACGCTTTCCTTTTCGGTTTTATTGCGATGACGTCACCCATTTCGCCTTCCAGTCGCTTCGTGTTTTGCGAGGCAGGCGTTGAGGTTGATGGTGGGGTTAGTTTGGGGCGTGGTGCATGGATGTGTCGCCCACGTCGTCCTCGCGTTGTTGGGCGCCTTGATAGTAATGCTACTGTTTGGGGGTAGTGCGGTCGGTGATGCGCGGATCGTCCTACGCTTGCTACTTCATCCGTCATCTTCTCCTCCCCTCGTCTCGAACGATGCTGGGCTTCATTATCGGTGTTTGTTACCCCTCATTCCTCCCGTCCGCCTTTTGTTCTCTTGGCCGCCCTTCGACATCATATACTGACATCCTGTCTTATGCAAGAAGTAAGCGAAGGGCACGCCCGAGCGCGCGTCCCACAGCTCGACGCGCCCGTCCGCTCCCGCGCGCATCCCGCTGTCTTTCGCGCCGAGGTCGAGGTCTTTGACCTCACGCTTGAGGAAGGGCTCGAGCTCGAGGACGAGGGGGCAAGGCGAACATAGGAACGACGACGACGCCAGAGACACTTGCGTGTTTCTGCTGGGCCCAGCTCAAGTAGCGGCCACGAGCACGGTCAGCACGCCTGGCTCCACACACGAGCCCACCGCGTTCTACGCCCCCGCATCGACGCCGTGCCCGTTCAAGGCCCCATCACCGCCATCGCCGTCCTCTGCGAGCTCTGCCTCCGGCGGGTGGGATGGCCTAGCGGCGCCGCTTCCTAGTGCAGGCGCAGGCGCGATGCAGAAGGCCGGGATGGGATACCGTCGCACATGCACATGCACACGATGAAGGGCTACGACGGCAAGGCGGTGGGATACTTCGACGCTGCGTATCCCGGGAGATCGGGCGTGGCGTACGATTTGGCATTGGGCTTTGACGGGGATGGGGATGTGGCAAGGAACAACCCGATGCACCCGGCGTTCCACCTTCAGAAGCAGAAGGTGATCCTGGGCGATGAGGATGTCGACCAGCAGCAGTGGCGGAGCGTGCAGCAAGGAGGTGTACACGGAAGAAACTCCCATTTCGCCGACTACGCACCTCCCTGGCGCGCGATTCTACTTGAGCGGTGGGCTGCCGCCGCCCGCGAAGAACAAGGGGAAGGGAACAGTCAGGGACGCTTACGCCGAGCTCGAGGGCAATGACTTCGTGGACGCAGGAGGGGAGGTGGAGATCGAGAACGAGGACGAGGCCGAGGACGAGGCCGGGGGACGACTCCGTCGATCCCGTGACGCCGCCGCCAGCACCTGCAACGAAGAGGGGTCTAGGGGGAAGGAGAAGAGCAAGAGCAAGAAGGTGGTGCCGGTGCCGCGCGTGCACTATCCGTTCTCTGTGTCGGCAGAGGATGGCGGCGCGGGGACGGGTGTGCTGACGTCGCCGCGGGACCACGAGAGCGAAAGGGAGCGGAATGTGACGTTGTCGCCGCACGGGGTGTTTACTGAGGACCCGTGAGCGCGCCTTTCCGACCTCGGCATTTTTGTTATTCGATTCGATTCTCTCCCTCCACCCATATTTCTTATCTCTGGTTCTCGTCACTTACCCACACTACGTTACTCGATCTCGGCTACTTCTTCATATTCATTGACGCCTTCATATATATATGACTGTATCTACCGGTTCTGCATGCACTGCGTATTACATATTTGCTACCCACCCAATTATCTGTTCAATATCATGTCTTGTCTATCTCATTTCTGTGTCTGTCCCGTCGCGTGAACCTCAACATCAGACCATATTTTCGATTGGGGGAAGCATCCGAACTTCGCCACCATTTCTGTTCCGACCCCGTTTCCGCCCCTTGGTCTTAAAATTCAGGTGGGGAGACACTTGCTCATCGCTCCCCGACTTGATATTTTAACCGAGACATCTGGCGGTGCTTTTAAATGGCAGACTTCAATTCGGTCGGTTTTGTCTGCACCACTTCCAAAGACGATTGGCCGGGAAGGACTGTATGTTTTACACTGATTATAGTATCTCTGCCGACCTACATGCCTACCGTCGGCGAGTTGCTGGGACTGATGAGGTTATCGCTGACGCTGTCCCAGTTAGTCGGTCTCCGACGAGTGTTGGCGAGGAAAAGATCTTAAGAACTCACATAGGCCATGGGGGCGGGTGTGATGAATCTTATATATATCTTCAACTTACCGCCGTCTCAATGAACTCGAACGCGCTTACGCGCCGAGTCCCGTGACCGTGTCTCGCACTGGCTTGAACATCGCCCTTCGAGCATAGCTTCGTTGATTTAGAAGGGATTAGAAGGAATCTAATGGAATACAGTAGAACATCCTATAGATAGTGCATTTAAAGGAGGCTTCCTCCACGCGAATAAATAACATCTTTTTACCCTTAAATAACTTCCATTCAGTCATCCACTACTACGTGAATCTGTAAGTTTATCATCGGCTATCTTGAAGCAAAGCCACGCGCTTGCACTAAGGTCCCAATTTGAACGCGCGTGTCGCACCTATGCCTTGTACCACATTGTCGTAATTCCTTTGCTCGTGTTCCCTCTCCATGCATGTCTGCGAGTATGAATACTGGGGGAGATGTTGTAAAGACTTGGATTGAGAGTGGTGCGCTAAAATAAAGGTACATACTATGCCTTGCGATGCCAATATGCAGGTATTAGTACCACGTGCACCCTCCAATTATCTCATGATTTTACCTTCATTTTTGCGGCCAGAACGGGCGAGTTGGGCGGGGGCGCGCCATTTGATGGCATTGATAGCAAGTGTCGGGGGACAGCGCTTAGCGACATCGCCGCCGGAGTTTGATGGCAGCGACGGAGATGTGATGGGAGGGCGGGTGCCCCTCTAGGCTCGTCCCCATCCGGTAAATCAATCAAAGAGTCAGCAATAACACGTACACAGATCACGGCGAAGGAGACTTGATTTACCGGCTGGGCCCCCTCGTCGCGTGTTTTGGTGATCCCGCCAAACGAAAGGTGGGGACTTCGTCAAAAAAACCTCAAAAAGACCTAAAACTCGTCTCGAACTCCCCAAATTGAAGTGGGGTAATTTTTCATTCTCTATCGATAGAGCCCCACTTGTTTTCCCGGTGAATACATACATTTCCCATAATTTTAGAGCGGGATGCCAAGTTTGACAGGATGGCATTCCCGAGTGGTACCTCGACAAATTTGACGAGTCCTCTGAGTTGGAGGACGGCGATGGCGAGGTGTAGTGTAAAGATTGGTCGACACGTCGAGAATTGATGAAATCACACAGCCACATATTGTGCCTAATCGGGATGCTTTGAGTGAGACTCTTGAATTCCGCACGAGTGCAGCTCAAGATGACCTATTTGGATATTGCATACAATTTTTATACTGTAGTACTCCCCTACAGTACAAAAAACTGCCTTATCAATATATTTATTCAACAGGAAAATGAGTTGGGGCTGGTTGGTAGTGAATTAAAAATTATCCATCTACAACTAGGAGACTTGGGAATGATTTTCTGGGACTTTTCGAGGATTTTTGACGAAGTCCACACCCTTCATTTGGCGGGCCCACCAAAACACACGACGAGTCGGCCCAGTCGGTACCCAAGCTCGCCTTTCTGACTGTTACCATCATTGATCTGCTGATATGACTGTTTTTTGCTTGCGTGTTGTGCCAGCTGTTCGGATTTGAGAGGTGAGCTTGGGACCCGACTGGTTTCACGAGTCTAGTGCCCCTCCCTCCTTTAGCGACGTTTAACGTTAGGATTTACTTATTGCAGCGGTAAACGAGCGATAATCAACGGTAATTATCACTCCCGAGCTGATCTGCTCAAACCCCCGCTAACTAGCGGGGGATACCGCACACATATCCCCCGCTACTTAGAGGGGTTTCGTGGGCAGTATAGGTGATAAAAAAACCCTTTGGTCAGATAAGGACCTTCATACGTTTTTGAACCGTTTTGTTTAGTTTACGGGCCTTCGTAAACGAAAACTAAACGGTTGGAGCCTTAATTGATGGCGGTAGGAACGGCCATCTTGATGGCGGCATGATGGCCTCTCTTCCCTTGCCTAACCCCTCGTCGCTGCGTTGCTGTGGAGCGTCTCTTGCACTACCTGGCATTTAATATGTGCATTTAGCATCTCCCGCACCCAGCCCCCAAGCAACCGGAACCTCGAGAACTTACGCTACAAGGTAGGCGCTCATGCGTCAGTATATCCGATGTCTATTCCATGTCTTCTATAGCTCTGCTTGTCTAGTGATTGTGATGTTTCCTCTGCTCATTTTTCGGTGTTTCCGTGCGTCCTATGTTCGATCTCTGTAACCCCCATTTTTTGCCTTTTTTTTTCTTCTCGCTTTGCGCCTCAATCCCGTGCCCTCACATTTGTTCCGGAATAAATGTGAGGGGGAAAATAAATGTGAGGAGAAAGAATCCCTGCTTTCATAAAGATTCACTTCCAGTTTTCAACCCTTTGCTCTACTTTACAATCTGTGGTACAGCGAGACAAAATTTGTAGCAATGGAGTCCAGGCCAAGCGCTGCGTTGCAAACCTGGTTCATTGTGTGATCCATTTTCTTTTCTGGAAATCTGGAATCAACCCCCCCCTTATCTCTGTGATCAGCGGCGCGGCATCAAACGGCAGCTTCTGATGCATCAACTTGAAGCCGTGCTGCCGCCATCAATTCCCAAATCGAGAAATCAGATCTGAGGCGGAATGTAAGTATCCGGTTGCCCTTGATGTCAAACTGAACGCCGTCCAAGATATACTTGAACAAGTTGGAAGCAAGATTCAATCGTTCATTGGTAACAATTTAGCAACGATTTGTATCTAATCGCTCCGATTTCGGACTTTCTGGGCTCTCCCAGTCCTCTTCCTCCAATCTAAGTATCAGCCCGCATATGGGCGTGCCACCTTACCGTCCAGCAGTTCATGCAAAAACTCCTTGAACGCCTTCGGCTGGAACTCCGGATATAGCTCCCTCGCGTTGAGATAGCCAAGGTACTTCGCATAGGCGGACGTGTTGTCGCCGCGCACATACTTGTTATATTCGTAGTCCGCCGCGTATGCACCTCTTCCGGGCACATCCCTGGCAGCGACTATCGCGTTCGCAGATACCTATATGCAACCATGTTTGGTGAGGCGATCCATTGAATACATTTTATGTGGAACTCACGTATTTCCGCTCGATCTTTTCCCCGGAGAGCGCTTCGGTGAGTTCGAAGATCTCGTTTTCAGACAAAAGATCTCCGTAGCCGACAACCGAATGGTTCAGTGTGCGTGGGTCCCTGATAATGAGCGCAACAAAACGCCCGATGTCGCGTAAGTCGGTAATGAGTGTCGGCTTATTTCCGTCTGCATGAATCTCGACATTGGGCTTGATCAGAGCAGCGTAATCCACTCGGCCAGAAGGGAGAGTGGGAAAAGAAAGCTGGTACCAGTAGCCAACGTCGATGATGGTGTAGGGAAGGTAAAGCTTGCGGATGTGCTGGTATACTTGTTCTTTCTGAAGGGAGTTAAGCAAGGTTCGAGAGGGCAACGAGTCCACAGAATAGTGTTTCTCTGGCCTTGGCCTCGGGCCAAAAAGCCATGGCTTTATGGCTTGGCTTTGGCTCAATGTGGCTTTGGCCTGGCCTGGGATTTAGCAAGGCCAAAGCCAAAGCCTCGCTGGAATCCCTGCCAAAAGCCATGGCTTGAGCCGGGCCAAGCCAAAGCCAGGCCAAAGCCAACAGTTTGGCCTTGGCCTGGCTCGAGATTTTCCGAAGCCAAAGCCGAGCCAAAAAGCCAAAGCCAAAGCCAGAAAAACACTACCACAGAATGATAATGGTACTCACGCTATCTCGCAGTCTCATCACCCCACCCGGCGGAGTAACCGTCGTGAATGCACACGGAACGAAGCGCTTCACGCCGGCTTCTTTAGCAGCCGTCGCGAGCTGAATTTGCGCCAGCAGGCTTCCAGGGTCGATTGCACTGATCAGGACGTCGACCCCGGCGAGAAGACCAACCAGGTCCTCAATTGGTCCGGTGGTATCGCCGATGCGAATTTGAACGCCACGTCCGGCGAGTGCCTTGACCACGGGTTTCTCAGCGGAAGACGGGCGCACAAGAGCTTCTACATTCTGCAACAAAAAAAGATCCTCGTCATACTTGGGGAGTTTCAAATACACGAATGCGTACAAAAGATTCTGGGTGTTCCAGTAAACCGTTGAGGATGGATCCACCAGTTTCGCCAGTCGCGCCGAGAAGGAGTACACGTTGTTTGGTCGGCGAGGTCATTATTAAAGTGTTGCCGATTGTAGTTCGGGAGAGTTCACTTTATAGCTGCACGCAAACTGGAAATCGTTGGATTGATATCATCAGTCGGTATCGATCAACTCGACGATTGGTGCCGGTGAGGACTAAGCTCGCCGTACATGACCGACAAATCAAACTCCAATCCAACTATGGTGTGCTGCGACCGGCTTTTGAATGACCGCAACCGGTCTGGCAGATTCTGATTAATTCATTGGCCTACAGGGAAAAGGACCTGACATACTGTTCGGTCATGTCTCGGGGACCATCAATGTTACAAATGTATAGTTGGTTTTGGCTATGAAACACGCCGTTCATACCCGCAGCCAAACCAAAGCTAAACCGCTGCGCAGCATACATTCGGGCAGCCACAGCTATAAAATTAGACTTGGACAGTGCGATAAATCCTATTTTCTCGCATCTTGGCACTTACCTCCCTTGTCTCCTTTCGCCCAAGCATATTTGACTCGAGATTAAAGCACGATACTTACTTAGTTTTGAGTCCTCGGCAAGTCCTCGGCCCGCGCTCCGTCCCCGTGAGATAATGATATTACTACATTCGGAGAGGCTGCGCAAGATCAAGAACCCAAACATGGTAATAACGTAGGTGCCTCTAGTTCAATAACCCCTCCATCCCACACCCCGCGAGGATAAATTCTGACTTAAAATATCCATTTAGCCTCAATATTTGAGGTGCATCAAAATTCTGAAACAGACACAATCCCTTTCGGCCATGATAGTACAATTTGCCAGTAAGTAATAATGTTCATACTCGACGATGGCTTTTCCGATTAAATGTCATTAGAGGAGGAGTTTCTCTCTGTTATCACATGGCTCTGTGTGCTGTGCGAGCTTTTCATCAATCGCAGTCAGAGCTTCATGTTGGCAAGTTCGTTCGTAAAGTGGTCGTGCATCTCTCCAAAGTTTGAGGGCTTTAGACACATCACCACGATGTTTAAAGATGTCAGCCAATCCCACCATGCAATCAGCCCGGAATTGATGAACATCCATGAGTGTGAAACCCTCCAAAGCAACTTCAAAAATGTTCAGAGCTGTCTCTTCATCTCCTTTGGCCACAAAGATCCATGCGAATGAACATAATGCCTTCATGGTAGCGAGTTTATTTTTTGTTGTCAATGACAATGCAAGGAATAGGCCTGCAAAGTCCAAAGTCATTCCGAAGTTATGCATTTTGTTTCGTGAATCAGAGAGTCTTTCCAGACAGAATGTTGCAACAAAATCTGATCTGTCACACGCCAAACATTTTTCAAACAGCTGTCTCGCATCTGAGACCTTTCCTTCGCGGAGCTGGAGGTTCGCATACATAACATCGCAGATAATGAGTCCCGGGGGATATTCGAGCAGAGTGGAAAATTGTTCTTTTGCAATGTCAAGGTGATAACATATAGTGTCCCTCTCAGTACCAATGGATATCCCAATTGCCGCGAGATCTGCATGAGCCATCGCAGTGTCGTATCTTGGGGGCCGGTAAGTAGCCCAGCTCTGAATCAAGGCAGAGTTCAGAGTCTGAGATTCAGAGTACTCTGTCTTCATCAGATGGATACCTGCTTCGTATTCACAGATCCTATCCAACAGATGTGGACCTGAACCAACTGGCAACACTTTCCTTGCCGTGTTACATAGTTCTAGAGCGTGAACTAAGTTTCCCAGGCAGGCACATGCCCAAGCTTCTGTTGTAAGGGCCATTAGTTGGCCCAGTGTATCACCCAACAACTGTGCATATTCATAGGATATTTGGGCCTGGTTCTGGGCTCCTGTGTGGTTGCCTATCTCTGTCATCAAATGAGCCATTCTTGCAAGGGCTCGCTGTCCTTCCACAGTAGGCTTCCCGGAGGCAATATTAAACGACACAGCTAAATTGTGGTAGTGAAGTGCTTTCGGCACATCATGATGTTTATAGGTATAATATATTGCGAGGGCATTATACCATTTGGCTATAATACCAATGTGAGTTGTTATTCACCGGGGGAAAGTGATCTCACCCTTCTCGGATTCATCTGCATATTCAAAATATTGGTTTCCCTCCTGGATTTTGTTGGGTGCATCATCCACAGGAGAATACCGACAAGAAGCAAATACTTCGACCAAATAAATTCGATAGAGTTCACTGTTCTTGATATTGTCTACCTTTGTAGCAACTTGACCCATGAGCGGAGAACAGCTGTGTGAAACATGTCGCATAAAGCCATTGAGCCAAATGACACACTCCAATGTGTTTGCAAGATCACTGGAACCGGTTGTAATCCTATCAGACAGCACTGTGTTAAGATTTCCTGAAGTCTGGGATATCTGTGAAACTATATCGTCGGATGCCAGGCTTTGATAGTATTCGTTCCACAGGCCTAAGAGATGATGATAGTAGTTATATATGGCGAATTTGAGCTCTGCAGATGGCGGGTGATTGGCCAGAATGTGCTCCCGAATAGGCACAAGAACCTTCAACCTGGAATCTGGGGTTGTATATGCAAGCGCAGTTCGAATAAGAGTGGCTTTGCAGGTAAGTACATTATTGATCGGCAGCGAACTTTCAACCAATTCGGCGTCGGAGAGACCGTCTGGCAGCATGGATAAGATTTCCAATAAATGCTGTGCTTCTGGGGTCATTCTTGCGCCGGTAAATGAGAGCATGATGGATATATCAAGGCTTGATTTTTCATCATACCCATCAGAGAGTACGTGGGTCCTCTCTGTTGTCCACCGTGCCAGTGTTCTATTGCACCCTTCATATGCCGCAACGTGAGCAATCAGATTCACGGCAAGAGGAAGATTTCCGGTGAGGTCAAGAAGCTTAAATATGCTGCTCTCGGCGTGGTCATCGTCTGCAATATCAATGAAGGTTTGCAAGGCCGCCAAATGCGAGAGTGGCTTGAGGGGTGCCAGGAATGGTTTCGTCCACTTGACTCTGTCAGGCCTCTCAGTCCCTCGCATAGTGATCTAAAACATATAAGTAAGTTGGTAAACATGCGGGAGTTAGAATCCGTTACAATCAGTGCCAGATTGTGAACATCAGCGAGAAGAGCCAAAAATTCCTCCAGTTGATGGCGGGACTGCTGTGGCTCCCAGACTGTTTCCAAATTGTCCAATATCAGGACTGATGGGGGGCTATACAAGAAATGCTGTATAATCTTCTTTGTTGGTTTTGGGCTCTTTTCGAGTCCAATATGAGCCGCAATATTTGCGACCAGCTCAGCACAGCTGGAAGCTGATTGGCAGGCCACAAAGTAGAGCATGGTGTATTTTGCTGCCACCACTGGGTGATGGAGGACCGCAATAGCAAGGTTGGTTTTACCCATCCCTCCTGTGCCAAGGATTGCGATCCTTGGAGAGTCCTGCTCGAGTACATCAAGTATGTGTTGTAGTTCAGATTCGCGACCATGGAATATCTGAGGCTTTGCCGGGAGCATTGATAGTGTTGCAGTACTGGGCCAGAAGTTATGGCAACTTCAGCTTATTTTATTGAGAAAACAAACCTATTGCTGTAGCTTGTAAATGTCCCAGCCATCTGACATGCAAGGTCCATAAGTTCGTATTGTAACCAAACACAGTGGGTACACATACAGAAGATAATTGATCAGAATTTGTGAGCCCGGGATGGTCATTGAGAAACTCCATAAGCTTCTCATGTTGTTGTTCTGCATTCTTGTGTATCTGCATCACACCAACAGTGGTAGAAACTCCTGTTTGTAACTGAGCTTCATCAGCTTCATATGGTATGTGAGAAGCAAAACCGCACATGGAACAATTCCAGTGTTTGTTCTAGTTCTTTCTTGCAAGCTGAAAGCTGAGATGCCTGGTTGAAATGTTGGAATAATTTCTTGAGCTTTCCCATACTGCCTTGGGCTTTCAAAATGACCAATATTCTTTGTAGTGTTCTGCAATACATCAACCATTCAACTCAAATTCACGATCAAGGGATTACCTACTCGGCAAATTTTGTAGCGTCATACAGAAGCCCTGGTCGTACCTCACCAGTGGTGGCGGAAATTGAATACACTGTGATGATGGCACAGAGGATCTCATGGATTTGTTCCACCATGAGAGTCCATTGGTCCTTGTTGGATTGGAGTTTCTGGATGTCAAGAATGACTTGGGCCTAAAATTAAGCTATTTTCAACTCACTTGGAGAGACTCTAATATCATCAAACTGAGTGTAGCTGCGGTAGCCAGCAGGGGGATTCCAGCCGAATTTGCCAAGTCCTTGGCGGCTTGAGCAGAAAGAGTCATGTATTTGATAATACTTTGTAGATGAGGCGACATTGTGAGAGTGAGGTCTCTCGTTGTTGTCAGCTACGCTTATATATTCCGATCCGGTCTCCCACACCCAAAATTAGAGATTAACAAGAGACCGAATAATCTAGAAATAGAATTACTGTCCCACTGCCCTGGGACAGTACCACTCAAATTGGACACGGCATTGTGTCATTCGGTCTTAATTGCTGTTCGCCCTCTCTCCTGCCGTCCGCTTGCACAATCCCCCAATTCCTGTGCTTTTCCAGCCTAAACCCGTATATACTTTGCGCTGTGTCAGCCACAGTCTCATGATCAGTTCTGGGCGTCTTTCTGGTCTGTGCGCCGTGGATTCTCTTCCCTTTTCTCTGCGGCACCTGATTACGCAATGGCCCCATGGTCTGCTGAGGACCGCTTTTTTTTTCTGTCTCTGCGGTGCCCAAAATTGTCTTCTTCGTGTCCCGAGCAAGCCCCATATTACCTCTTCCTCTCCCTCCTGCGGGCTTTACCTTTCTGCCTCATTTCCGTGCACAGGCTATTCTCATCAATGCTCAGCTGACAGACTCACAGCAGATTTCTCACTGTGTCGTGGTCACTTTTCCCACTGTGCCGCAAGGCTGTTCAATTTCTCTCACTGCAGCCGCATCACCGTGAGGTGGATAAAAGACGACTTCCTGTTCCTCTCGCAGTTCCTATCCACCCCCCATTTTGCGTCTCACACCTCATTAGTTCGTCCTCTAGTCTTCACTGCTTGATGTTCTCTTTCAATTTTCCCTCTTGGACCCAATTCTCATGCAAAATGCGGTCCCGTGAATTGTACGTGCAAGATCCCGCTTCAAAAATCTGGCTGAACGCTGCTGGCTTCTACCTACCCTCAGCTCCGATCTATCAAGGCCGCAGACAGTCGAAACTGCACAACATTATTTTGCCTTGGAATCCTCAATGTGTGCGCAATGATTCAGTCCTATGGCACCGCAAATTATTCCCATTTCACCACAGTCGCAAGGACTGCTTGACTCTGCTCATCCTAATGTTCTTGGCCCGATGGTTTCTTTCCAGATGCTTCGAAAGCCGAGTTAACGTTTCCCTATTTTGCTTTGCTCTTCCTCCGGGCATATTTTTCTCGGACTGTGGTTAACGTGGACATCGCGGCTACCATTACTTTTAAAAATCTTCTGCGGTTTGTCTCCCCCTGTTTCAATTTATCTCTGCCTCTCCTAAATACAGGTTTTTGAGTCTCGTACTCAAGGTTGTCAGCGCTCGGAATTGGTCAGGTTCGAACGACTTTCCGCCGACTTCTCTCACGTATTAATTTCCTGCTGTCCATTCCCGCTACTTCCTGCCTCGCTGGGAATCATTGGTTTGCCGGACCAAATTCTCTGGGATATTTCGCAATTAAATTGCCTTGAGCAGATTGATCGCAAGCACTCTTCAGGCTCAAGTAATCCTCTGTTTCCATTGTTATTATATTCCTTGCAGCGTTGTACCTCGATGCAATATATACATTTCGCTTTCATCTTTGTTCGCCGGAGCGGAGCGGAGGTCATGTGGATTCCAACGGTGGCAGCAAATGAGTCAAATACTTCCATTTCAGTGGCCGGCAAGCCAGATTATTAGACAGGTTGTGCAAAAGCTGCACATGCTTCACGCGGGTTTTGGGCATTGTGCAAAGCTGTGGGGGAAGGATTTGAATATTTCAACTCATAAAACTGCTGCAAGTGACTCACATGAATTAACTGTTCTTTAAGATTTTGCTCGTTTGGTGTACAATTGCTCCATTTGGCTTCATCCCCATCCTTTCTTCCTCTCCTCTCGTGCTCGAATTCTTTGCTTTCACCCCCATTCAGCCTAGTGCTTTCCCACATCCATAGCTGTCAACTAACCGAACATCTGGTCTCCTATGGTCTCAACTGCAACTGTCTTCCTTAGCAGCAGTAGGGAAGCTTCGAGAGTATATCAAAATTTGCACTTGAAAACTGCGTGCCACTGAACAGCTGACCCAAGCAAAGCCTGTTCTGGACCGGACGCAGCTGTTCGCAGCTGTTTTCAGCTGTTGTGGCGTACAGCGCGCAGAAGCATTGTATTGACCATGGGGCAGCAGGCCACGTAGTCCCCAGCGGATTCTCAAGATATTAGCTGCTGGAATGGTTGTCAATCCTCCATCCATTCTCTCATCCTCAAATTCACCAGGACTGCAAATAATTGACTGTGTTTTAATAATTTGCTCGCTTGGCGGGGCAATTTCCCCATTAGCTTTACCTCTACCTTTTATTGCTCTGCTCTCGTCCTACCATGATCCTGCAGGCCCTGCAGTCTTCCATTCCCATTGCCACCCCTCAGCTGACCACACTCTGGCACTCACAGCAGAGTTCCCGCTGCACCGCAGTTACTTCTCTCGCTGCCCCGCAATTTTTCTCACTGCGACCGGATCCCCGTGGGGTAGATAAAAGAAAGGCTCCGCGCCCCTTCCCGTTACTGCATTTATTTCCTCCCGTGTTGATTTCCCGCTGGTGGTATTGAATAATTATTCGAAAGCTTCTAGCTTTCTTGGCTGACCTGCTCTCTCAACACAAAAAATACTGTCAAAATCTTATCATAATCTGCTTTCTGGTCAAATTCCATTGTGCTGATCTCCTTCTTTGCGCCGCTGGACTGCTCAACTTGACTGGTCAAATATGGCTCCAGATCCCTCTTCTCTGATCTGTTTTCAATGCGAAAGCAAAGCGCTCACACTGCTTTCCTTCTGAATCTCCGCTCTCACCATTTAAATCACAGCCCACTGTGCATTGGGAGATTTTTCCATATTTACAGTCCGAAATTTGCCCTCCATTGTTCTTTGTGTAACCATGCATGGTTCTCTTTTTTTCCTTCTCTACGGCTTCAGCTCCTGATGGTCTGAGTCCCCGTTGAAGAAGAGGGATATTCCCGGGGTTTGGTTCGTAGTGGGGATGCGAAGTGCGTACGTACGTACGTAGATGAAAAAAAAGGGTCAATAAGAAGAGTATAAGGATGCTGTGCGTAAATCAGAAAAATACGTAGTGAACGGATTTCGTACTGTCAAGGTAACAATATACGCCCGAAGTTTTGTAGGCAAAAACCGGGTGTGGGTATAGTAAAAGCAGCAGGTCTAGAACATAGGTGTTCTATACCTAAGTTGAGGTATGGTGTCGATCTGTTGAGTAGATTTGAAGATCAATGAATACTCTGTGCGAAGCACGAGTGTGGAGTCTGCGCGAAGCACGACTAAAATAGAAGTTGACAGCTGGAGCGAATCCAACTGAAAAAGAGCCGGTGAGAGGTCCTAAGAGTAGGTATGCGAGCTTGAGATAAGAAGCAAGGCGATTTAGCGATGGATTGACGCGTCTTGAAGCTGGTCCGAGCACCCGAGTGGTGGTATGAGGCAAGCAAGAAGGTGATTTGTTTACATACAAACAATGTTTACATAACTGATCACCCAGCGTGCCCATACTCAAAGGCCGCCGGGGCTGCTCTACATAAATTAAAAGTAATATCTAGCCCATGTCAAGGCAATAGCCAGGGTTCCTCGCGACCAGTTTCTCCGTCCACCCAGGGTATGCAAGATCAAGCAATAACTCGGCCTAGGAGTAGCGAGGGAGGCGAGGGAACCGCCTGCCAACAGTTCCAGTGCTGGCTCGCAATAACACCCCTCCCCGCGAGGCCTACAATCCCTGATTCTTTGAATATGCCAGCCATTCGGTCCCCTGTCAAAGAAAAAGGTACGTAACACAAGTTAGTAAAAATTAGCAAAATAATCCCAGATACCAATCTAAGAATGAAGATGCCTGAGTCATAGCTCAGGGATACTGTACTTTTTCCTTCAAATCGGTAGTCACGCGTCACACACCCCTCTGTCGATCACGAAATTCGGTCGGGGTCACGCATCACCCAGGCCTCTGTCGAACCTCCAAGCGGTCACACAGGTCCCCAAACTGCCCAAAAAGTGCAAAAAAGACGAAATTTTCGGTTCAAATGCCGAAATTTTGGGGGTGTCACGCAAAAATTCGGCTGCTGCCGAAATGTCGAATAGGTAAAATGGGTCACGCGTCACACCCCCTGTCGATTTGAATGAAAAAGTACAGTACCAAACGAAAATGGAATGGGTGTATGCTCAATGGTAGCTCAGGGCTTGCCTTGTGCTCGTGTTCACCAAAACCTGCCCGTGACCACACGGTAGAGCACCTGACGACTCGCCGACGAGAGTAATCGGACTCGGATTCCGATTAGCGCCGGCTAGGCGCCCGTCATTCATAGTGTACTCTCCTGTTAATAATGGTCATAAAAATCATTTATCAGTAAGCAGTAAAAGGGCAGAAAAATAAAGTGAAATCACAGGGTCAGAATCCAATCTAATATGACCCTGATTTGAAACAAAATTGGAAATTTGTTGGCGCCAACGATGGAGTGGTCAAGACATCTGAAACTTGTATTTCCACACTTCAGCCATCCATCCCCTCCACACCATGGTCAAAATTGACTCTCTAAATGTCTTCCATAATTAACCTGTTCTCAAATCTCCTAAAGTTGGCTCCGGGTGGCTAGACTGTATAAAATTCAATCCCTTCTCTGTGGCAACAAAATGTACCTTAAAGGTCAGACCGTGAATGGTAGTAAGTTACTGACCAAATTGGTAGTATGCAATTCAATTGGTTTAATTCCTATTCATTGGGCGGGTTGCCGGAGTGAAGCAGTGGTGGTGCGTCTTGTACCATTTGGAGTATTCCATCCACGCGGCTATCGAATCAGATCCGACGAATATGATGATTTACTGTTGAGTTTCCACATTGATTGCACAGCACCTACAAATTGAATGATAAATTGGACAACCATCCCATGGTCTAAAATACTCCTCTCTACTCAGTAGATTCACTGAAAGCTTGACCCTTCCTAGATGAACTTGGAAAATCCCTGCGGCTTTGCACAATGCCCAAAAGCCGCGCACGGTTTGTGCACAACCCCTCTATTATTGGAGACCTATGGAGAATTCCAGACATCCTACAGATTCACATTAAGCAAATCAAAGGGAGGCCTTGTGTAGCCACAGGCATCCATCAAACAGGACCAACCAAATTACCCTTGAGAGAGCTTGGGCAAGACAATTGTTGTGATAGGACATATTACATCCAAAAAGTATGAGGATTTTGGTTTCTTTGCGGGATGAAATCATTTATTTTAACAGCATTCTTTTAAGTGAAAAATGAGGTGAAAGATTCATGGGTTCTTCGCCTGTGCTCATAAAACCAAATACAGAACTAGGAAGCAAAACAATCAGGCATGCGGAGCTAGGTGGCTCCACACCGATCTTGTATGCAGGTGGCTCTCAGCTCTTCTTCATCAACTCCGAGCTGGGTGCGCGTCCTCTGCCTCATCTGGCTGCCTCTGCCTACCATACATATGTGTCTACCTTTAGAGTCGCACAATTCTCTGAGACACAGTCTGTGTGGCACGGAATCGTTGGACGCAAATCACGCAATGCCGACGCAGACCTACACTGTGATTCAGTGAAGGTTGGAGGTAAAGCTTTTTTTTTCTCAATGCAGCTCTTAGGTGAGATTTTACAGCTATTGGCAGTACCGAATGCGCGGATCGAAAATTTCCATTTGGGGATGTTTTCAGAGAATTGTCCATAACTCAACCAGTTCTCTACCAATTGAGATGAAATTTGGATAGATATGTCGGGCTAATTCATGCACAATTAGTGATAGAAAGTAATTCACGAAAATATTATTTATTGAGTAATTTGTGTGTTTGGCCTGTTTTTGCGCCGAATGCCACCTAGCATGCTCTGAACATGTCCCAGTGACCTAATATTTCGAGAGGGACAACATGTATGGGTATGGAAACATGTGATAGAACCAAAAGTACAGATAATTTTATTACAGTCCCTCTAGACCCATTAGATACATTTGGCAGTTTTGACATTCAGAGATATTGTATGGATTACATTTATCTAGGCATTTTTGATACTTTTGGCTCTATCACATGTTTCCCTAGGAATAATTGTTGTCCCTCTCAACATATCAAGTCCCTGGGACATGTTCTGGGCATGCTAGGTGGCATTTGGCGCAAAAACAGGCCAAAACCACAAATTATTCAATACATAATATTTTCATGAATTACTTTCTATCACTAATTGCGCATGAATTAGCCCGACAGATCTACCCAAATTTCATCTCAATTGGTGGAGAACTGGTCGAGTTATGGACAATTCTCCGAAAACATCTCCAAATGGAAATTTTCGATCCGCGCCTTCGGTACTGCCAATAGCTGTAATGGGTGGCTGGACATACTTCGCAGGAATGGACAGCAGATGGCTTAAAACTGCTCGCGTCTCACATTCGACAACTGCTTGAGCGTGATGAATCAGGCTAGGAGAACGAGTGCGCTCCTTATTCAATTTTGGTTCAGATTTGTCGATGCTCGGATTTTCCGCTTGTCTTTTCTCGATGCTAGGCGGAGAAGGATGGTCTATCCGAAGTCTCGTTTCTCAGGGAGCGTTCAATCTTGCGACACTTCAATGTTGTCAGTATCAAAATCTGGAAACTTTTTATTCGAGGAAAACAACACAGCTCCAAGTTCTATATTCGGTCTCAGTTGAAATTGCTCATATTGTACACTAAAAATCGCTCATTACACTGCCAGTCTCGATTTTCTCGATCAACAACTGGGCAATTTCTTCCTGACCATCAGATAACGCTGCTTCCAGCTCCGAATAAATATTCCCCATGTTCTCGATGAGCAAACTAACGGTGGCGTCGTCGCCCCTCTGTAGCGCAGCCTCCAGTGTGTCATGTCCGTTTATTTTGGGGTTCTCGATCTTCTCCGCTAGGATTTGTGCGACGTTGTAGTGGCCCTCGCCTAGTGCTGCATCTAAGGCACTGTCATATACGCCTCCTGGTGCATTCGCATCCGCACCACTTCCAATGAGGAGATGGACAATCAACTCAAGGCCCTGTGCGGCTGCGGCCTGCAACGCATTCCCGAATCCTCCGCTACGCAGATTCGGGTCAGCCCCATAGTCAAGCAATAACTCAACAATGTTCTGGTGACCATGCAGTGCGGCCATGTGCAATGCACTACAGTGTTCCTCACTATGTGCATCCACATCTGCCCCACTTTCAAGCAGTAACAGGGTGATGTTCTCATGACCCATGGATGAAGCTGCCTGCAGTGCACTGCCGTATTCTCCGATCGGTGTGTTTACATGTGCCCCCTTCTGGAGGAGTAACCGAACAATGTTTTCGTGGCCGGTGAAAGAAGCTGCATGCAGTGGACTGCCATGCATTCCGCCTCGTGCATTAACATCCGCTCCGTTGTCTAGGAGGAAGGCAACAATGGTTTCATGGCCGATGATGGAGGATGCCTCGAGCGCGTTGCCGTAGTCTCCCCACTGAGCATCTACATTGACATTGTGCTCCAAGATGAGCCGAACAATGTCTAGGTTACCGCTCAGACATGCTGCCTGCAGCGCTGAACCGTAGTCAATGCCCTCTCTATGCGCAGCAGTGCCGTCATCTAGTGCGACTGTTGGAATCGGGTCCTCTGCCAAAGACTCTGCTCCCACGGAAATCCGATATCGTCCTCCCGGCGCATTGAGGTCGGCCCCATTCTCAATCAATAATTTAGCCATCTGGAGGTGCCCCTGCAGCGCTGCTATTTGCAGTGCGGCGGTCTTTGTGGCCACTGAGTACCCTGGCATGCTTTGCAGAAGAAACTGTGCAGTGTCAACAAGGTTGGTTGCTGCGGCAACCCACAATGGGGAGCATTCTTCTGGCCAATGCAAAAGATCCCATGGAGAGGTTGTCCACCTCCGGCCTTCCAATTGTTGCACCCGTCCCAGAAAGTCTATGATCATGCTCCTGAGTTGCTGCTCCGGCTCGCCGACAGCATGAACAAGACAATATTGCGCGTAGTCGAGGAGAGGAGGTGGATTGGCCTCCAAATGTACCCAGGGTGAGTCCACAATATTATTGAATGCCATATATGTGAGGAGTGTCCGCGTGATTACGATTTGCGAATGTGGGAATTTCCAGGACACGATGCCGTCGAAATACTCTTGGGCAGTGTAATGAACAAGGCGCACCACAGCGAGCCGCTCATCAACGATGATCAGGCCTGCACAGGCAGAAATGATTGTCTCGATATCCAACATATTGTCGTCATCCAGTTGATGTGTGCCAGGTTCAATGGCCAGAGCTACCCTGAGCTCGGACATTGTTAATGGCCTGTGGGCATTTATTACCCACATAAGTGCTGAGTGAGCAACTGCCCTGTCTTCCTCGTTCTGGTCTTCAATTCGCTCCATTGCATTATTGAAAGTGTCATTCAGATTCTTCGGGAGAGTATTCAGGGCCTCACGGACTGCTTTGATCGTGTTTTTGGTGATGAGAGAGTCGACATGAAGCTTGGCAAGAAGGAACCTAAGTAAAAACATTATTATTGCCAATAACTCGAAAAAATAATGATCCCATTTACATTCCGTCAACAGCCAAATCGATTTTTGAAAGAATTTCATCCCGTAAATCTAGTCGGGTTTGAACATGCTTCGAGAGGCGGGACGAATGCTGGATCTGAGCTTCCACATATTGATGAATGTCCTGCAAGTTGGCACGGATTTCCAGAGTTTGAAGTTTTCGAAGAGACAAATGAGGAGTAATATGAGGTCGTGAGGTTATCATCAGGTTGACGGTGGGTCCCAGTTGCACAAGATAACCAAGCAAGAGGTTGCGAGAATCCTCCGGATATACATCGACAGCATCAACAACGATGTACACCTTTGAAAACTGTCCAACTGAAGTGCGAAGGACATTCTGAACATCATTCAGTGAGGGTCTAGTGCGCCTCTCAAAATGTTGCTCATATAGGTTTTGTGCGACAGAGCTGATATCACTTCCAAGTACAAGCTGCCTCCAGAGGCCAGAAAGGAGGTTCACAGGAGTCTGGATCTCAGTTTCCTTGTGGTTGAGATAGATGCATGCAACTCCAATACTTTGGTTTTCAGTTTTGGCACCAAGGTAGTCCACAACCTTTGCTCTGGATCACCATAATCAATGCTTGCCAATATTCCAGGAATGACACACATAAGAACTGTCTTCCCCGCACCCGCTATTTTGGATTAGTTGGTTCCAGATATAAATTAAAGCAAAGGGCACATACGAATTCCGTAGCACCAAAGCGTCTCTCCAGTCCCAGACACCCATCCTTTGAAGTGGGGTTCTGCAAGGAGCCATTCTCCGGTTCCGGCTTGAAGTGTTGACAGAACATCAGCCTGCTGTAGGAAGAAATTAATAGGCGAGAACCACTCGATTATTCGTGTGCGTGCTGCTGGGCTGTGACATTACTAGGACACTATTTGTGGTAGAAACTTACAATCGATCCGCCCCCGGTACCCAGAACTAGCGTTGTTTACGGTGTCGAGAATTTCTGGTTTGACAAGGTAGGTGGCTCGGGAATTGCATAAACATGAATAAGGACGTACCTTTTTGTACGATTGAAGCCTTTTCCATGGAGCTAAGTACAGCTGGTCGATGCATTAACTCCAACACCGGTGATGCATATGATTTTCTTGCGCACCGTGGTTATTGTGTTCCCCCATATCCCTGCCCGAAATCAGCATTGTATCCGGTGTTTCGAGAACAATAAAACACACCAGGTTTGCAGTAATAGCCACGAATTAAGCAGCGACTTGAACTGCTCAAACTTGTCAAGATATTCAGAAGCCTCTCGTTTGCTCCACATCGACCATTTCAGCCGTTGCGAGAATTTTGACAGTGTCCCATCCTTGGGCTGTAACTTCTCGGAAAACTCCATCATCGTCGAGCGGAATGTTGCCAGCGGGCTCCTCATATGTTGAAGGATGGCGCTTGACGGATTGGCAGTAATCCGAGTCTGCAATTCCCCAAGCAGCGGCCGCAGATCGCTCATCTCCGAAAGCAGTTTCTGCTGTTCCTGGGGCGCATGATGGAAATCCTGGATATAGTCCCGGGCTTTCAATGCTGTGTCCACAAGCTGGATGATGTTGACCATGGCACCAATTGTTTCTGCCATCGAGGGACTCGGAAAGAAGGGCGCCTGACTCATCGGCTAGTAAGTATGCCGAGACCAGCCGAGGCCTGAGATTGGCCGCGGCGTTCAGTTGATGGCCTTCGGGAATTTCCATAACATGACTTGGGGATCAATTGCTACTCAGTGGGATCCATGAGTCGGGCTTGCTTACCAGCTGCTGTGACATCCAAAAAACATTTCCAACCACACTCTCTTGCAATTCAACCTCGGTTCCGGACTGACTGTGACATCCCGCTTATTTGTAGTGCCGAAGTCGTTCTTTTGGCGGGGCACTGATTGAATTCGAGACTTTCGAGTTGTGCTCCAATGATTTCATTGTTATTCTCCAAAGATCAAGGTGAGTAAATAGATAGCAGATCCCAGTAAGGAATTCAACAACCGCCGCCGGCCGGGGTCGAAAGGCAGTTGCCGAACCAAACAAAAACCACTTGAGCTACGGGTCCAAACTTAAAGGCAACTCGCCTTCAATCACATAACCATGAGGGAAGGATCACCTTGGACGGAGAACCAGTTGCGGAAGTGAAGTGAAGTATAGAGAATTCACAACCTGCCGGTGGATGTTATCCCATTGTTGTGCCCAGGGTTTAGGTACTGTCTTGTGGAAGTGACGATAAGAAGAAAAAAACACAGGCAGGAACCAAGTGTCATGTCTCTGGTGGGAGTTGAACCCACATTGCTCTCCGCAAGTAAGCATGTCATAGTCGAGGAAAACCGAGGAGATCCCGGATCAATGGAGGTGTGTTTGTAGTGCTCTGCTGGGAAGAACATAGGAAACTGTTCGGCCATGGAGGCTCAAGCTGTGCTGGCTTGTGCCATCTCCCTCGGATTATTTGGTGGCAAAATAAGATAAGGATAAGTGACTTGAGAGAAAAACCTGCAAGAAATCTAAAAAAGTCAGTTGCAAAACCCAGTCAGGAAAAAGAAAAAAATATTCCTGACTCAACGAACATAGCACCCGTGGGAGGCGAACCCAAATTCATCTCCAGCAGGCATTGATTCAACAGAGAGGGAGACTATATCCCGTATCCACAGAGGCTTTGCTATGGGGTTTGGAACTTGGTGAAGAGGTGCATTTTCCGGTGGTGGAGACGCACTATCTACATCTATCAATTATCCTATTGCAAAGATGGCAGACTTACATGATAGATTCTCGCAGGAATTCAATGACCGCCGGCTGAGGGAAGGCAGTTGAAAGCCCGGCAACTAGAGGAAAGAAAAAGTGTTCCCGTGGTGTTCATGCTTCCGGTGAGAGTTGAACCCACAATCATCTCCGACCAACATGGCCACAAAATGACACCAGGAGACGGGATACCCAATCCACGCAGGCGTATTCACCTTGTGTGGCTTGAGCTGGGATTGGGCTTTCTTTCGTTCCAGGAGTGATGTGGTTGAAGACAAACCACAAAGGGATCACCTTGGAAAGATGCAGAAGTGAAGTGAAGTTGAGAATACGCACAATAGGGCAGGGCCGCTAAGACGCAGACTTGTATCACTGCTCAGCACAGGTAACATAAAGAGAGGGAAAAAAACTCCAAAGATCCACGTAATGCCTCCGGTGGGAGTTGAACCCACAATTGTCTCTGGCAAACAATCATGTACCTGACAACAGTTTGAGACGGGATTCCAGGCTTTTATATGCCTCCTAAGACCGAGGTAAGTTAGGAAAGTACATCTTTGATGCAGGAGAGGCCCAGGGTTGAATTTGCTTGTGCAACAAATCTTGAAACATCATCATCAATGAGTCGGGTGGGATTGGATGGCAAGAGGAACTTGGTGTTGGTAATAAATCCGAATGTGAAGGTTTAAATTACGACTCATGATTCATGAGACTGCCAACATCCAAAAGAATCTTATGTGACCCAAATAATCATGCTTCCGGTGGGAGTCGAACCCACATTCGTCTCATGCAATCTGCCTACGCGCGTTCATATTTGAGAGACGGGATCTCGGATCCCCGGAGGCGTGTTTGTACCGGGTGGGACTGAGTGAGGCGAGGTTGAATCCGTACACCAAACCCGGGTTTTAATTTAATCGATCACCGCTGCGAGGGATTGAGCATTGTCATTGATTAATTGCATGTTGGCGAGGGAGCGGGTATAGCCCCTAGAAAATCAGAAATACGGCGTACACTGCGGTGCCGTGCTGATAGCCCCAGGAAATTGAGTAGGATAATTGAGGCTGACCGAGGGACAGCTGAGCGACCAGAGGAAAAAAAAAAGAAAAAAACGAAAACACAACGATGACACCGGAAGCCTCCGGTGGGAGTCGAACTCGCAATTGTCTCAGAAGCCGCACACAAATTTCTCCGTAGTCTGAGACGGGATCCCGGAACCACTGAGGTGTATTAATATTTGTATTGCTAGGACATAGGAAACTGTTCGGTGGTGGAGACTCAGGTCGTATTGGCTTTTGCCATCCATCTCTGATTATTCGGCGACATAAGATGAGTATGCATGCAAGAATCCCGGCAAGAAATTGAACAACAGCCGGCTGGGGGAAGCCGGCTGCGAAATTGAGGCGCCGCAATAAAAACCCACACCACGAAGACATGCCTCCGGTGGGAGTCGAACCCACATTCGTCTCTGACGACCACAGCAAAGATTCAGACCGGGAGACAGGATCCCAGATCCACAGAGGCTTTTCTATGGGATTCGGAATTTGGTAAGGAGGTGCTTTTTTCGTGGTGGAGACTCAAAATCATCTACATCTATCAATTATCTGTTGCAAAGATGAGAGAGATACTTCCGTGATAGATACCCGCAAGAATTTGAATAACCGCTGGCCGAGGGAAGCCAACTGCAAAATTGAGTCAATAAAAAGTTGTACTATGAGTTCGAGTACATGCCTCCGGTGGGACAACTGTCTCTGGCAACAATCACCTGACAACAGTTTGAGGCGGGATTCCGGATTCACAGAGGCTTGTATATATGCCTCCTGAGACCGAGGTAAGTTAGGAGAGTAATACATCTTTGATGCGGGAGAGGCCCAGGGTTGAATTTGCCTGTGCAACAAATCTTGAAACATCTCAGTGGGTCGGGCGGCAAAAAAGGAACTTGGTGTTGGTGATAGATGCAATTGCGAAAGTTTGATTTACTTTACTCCTCACGATCCCCGACACAAAGCTATAACTACTGTGAGACCGGAAGCCTCTGGTGGGAGTCGAACCCCCATTTGTCTCGTGCAATTGGCGTACTCGGCGTTGGCTTCCATATTTGAGAGACGGGATCCCTGATCCACAGAGGCGGTATGTTTGTATTGTTTGGAAGTGAGTAAAGTAGGAAAGTGCAGTGTTTGGTGGCGGAAGTCCGAGTTAGACTGGCTCCGAGTCGTGTCATTTATCATGTTGGAGAGATAAATGCGAACTAATGCAGTCGCATGTGGTAAGGGACATCTGACGGATGGTATATAAATCCCATAGTTAAGCACATAGCCCTTATGCGTTTGTACCGGTACCACCACAAACGCAATGACTATTCCCTGGACTCTCTGGATCGTACCGTGCCCCGGGACACGAATTCTAACATATCATGTAAGTGACAGAATATGGGAGAAACCCCGGCAGGGACCGGCAGTGTTGACCGAGGGACGGTAGTTGTCAGATCCAAATTCCAAATTTCGAAACAAAAAATGAACCTCACATTCCTCGAATGCCTCGGGTGGGAGTTGAACCCACAATTGTGTCTGACAAACATCATCACGCCAATTAAACACTGGGAGACGAGATCCCGGATCCACGGAGTCCTGCTCGAGATGGTATCGAGCTCTGTGAGGGTGGTGTCTTGAGCGTCTTGAGCGAAGGCAACCCACAACGGAAGTCAAATCGGAGTTGAGTTGAGTTGCAGTGGGAGTGAAATGAACTTGGATTACTTACCTCACCGTCAACGTTGTCATTGGAACGTAACGCAAAAAGACATGGATGCATGCACTGCCCCGACCTGCGCTGGAACACCGATTAGATTAAAAATAAAAAAGGAAAACGCAGTCACAAGGCGACTATGCCTCTGCTGGGAGTCGAACCCACATTCGTCTCGTATGGCTGACTGGCTGCGCCTTATCTGTGTGTGAGAGACGGGATGCCCAATCCACGGAGGCATATTCACTTCGTGTGGCTCGAGCTAGTGTTGAGCTCTTTGCGGGTGTCTTGGTTGAAACCGCAGCTGCTGTGGGTGCAAGAGTAGAGGCGGCAAATTGAAGTTGCACTGAGGGAGTGGAACTTCAAAGTTGAGCCCACTCACGTGTAATACTTGCCTACCCACGTAGATATAGCGCGCAAGCCTTCGATGCCTGGCAAGTAAGTGATATGAATGAATGATTCAAAGAAAAAAACCAAAAGTAAATGCGGACATAGAACTAGGAAGCCTCCGGTGGGAGTCGAACCCACATCCCTCTCCGGCATACACGATCCATCCCTAATACAGAAGGAGACGGGATCCCGGATCCACGGAGGCGTGGTTGTACTGGGTAGAATGGGACTGAGTGGGTGGGTACGCGAAGTTGCATCCACATCAAACCGACCATCCTGGATACCTGTGTAGAGTTCTAATTAGAACAATCAATCGGGGTGGGGGTTGAAAAAATCGTTGAGGTTGATTATTCACGAGCCGGTGAGCGAGCGGATCAACTACGGGCGTACGGGATACGCGTAGGTATGCAATAGATTGGTTTGTTGAGTTGAGTTGGTATACCTACCGGGTGTATCGAGGCCGGGTGCCGGATGACGACGCGTCACTTACTTCTTTCCCTCCATCCTTCTGGCCCCGGCGCAGCAAGCATGACGAGGATGACAGGTAGCAGGCGTCTGCAGGGCGCAGGCTCCACGCTCCATGCTCCAGCGGCTTGTCGCATCGTGCGGTACGCATCGTGCAATCCATCGTACAATTCATCCAGCATGTCGAGGAGTCAGCTCTGACGTCGGCGCAGCGCCGCGCAATCCGCCTTCATCTCCGCGGACAAGTAACCGTCAGAGAGAAAGAAATGGCTGTGCCAATGTGCGGGAGACCCGGCTCGGGTTAGTGTGTGCATGCATATGCGCAGCTCCTCGTGCGGAGGTGCGAGGCCGCTGTGTGTAGGCCCGAAGAGAATATTAATTGTTGCTGCCGACCGGGTCCCGATGCCAGAAGGAGGTGGGCCGCTCCTATTGTCCGAGTCATCGAGGGGGCGGCGCGCTGTGCGTGGGAGTCAAGTGAGGGCGGGACAAAGAGGCGGATCCGCGCGGGGTTCCCACGACACGCCACGCGAGTCATCCTCGCGTCCCAAAATGGAATGAATGGGTGGATGATTGACGGAAGCATATGTGTTGTTCGGCGGGGTGTATCACCATCCTGATTGTGATTGCGGCGCTGGGATTGAGATATCTACCCGCGCATGTAACGCAGTTGAGACAATCTGCCTCCGTGATTCCGTGTACGCATCGCGTGCCAACTCTCCCAGTCAGTTGGGCGGGCAGTCAGTCAGTCCCTTGATTCCGATGCCCCTCGCGGCATCCATCGGTCTCCATCCGCGGTTTAGATCCGTGTTGCAGTGAAGCGTGCAGCTCGAACTGAAGTGAGTCAGGCTTAGTCAGCACCGGATTTGGACACGCCACCCACCACATGAAGCGAGTGCAGCTGCACAGCCGTAGCCATCTCCTCTCTTGCCTCCTGCCCCCATCTTCCTGCTTTCTCGGTACATAGCACTGGCAATGTCCGTCTCGGTGCTCCAGCTCCAGGCTCACCACCCCCACGAGTACGCTGGCCTCGGGCTCCTCAACGCTTCACCAGGGATAGGGGACTCGAATCTGCGGAAACGCACTACGAGCTTCTCGAGTCCCCCGCGCAAGCGTCTGCACCGCACCGAGACCTACGTAGATCTGTCGTTTTCGGTTGCTCCGTCCGCTCCCGCGCCACCATCCACTGCATCTACCGCTACATCCGCATCCGCATCTGCGCCCGCATCGTCGTCCACATACACGGTCCCTTACACCCGCACGCTGCGCTACTACAAGGAGCAGAAGGAGCGCCGGCGCGCGCTTCTGCGCCGCGAGCCGCTTGTGCTGAGCCCACCTGCTTCCTCCTCTTCATACACCTCCTCTGCGTCTACATCCGGATCCACCTCGGGCTCCGCCCCTATCTCCTCTACGTCTCAGGCAACAACGTCGCAGCCAACGACGCCCCAGCCGAAACCCCTCGCCTACCGCCGCGTGCGCACCCCGCCCTCGCCGCCCGACCCGGGCCCGCCCATGCGCTGCCTCCCCCCGTCCCCGCTCGTTGCCCGCCGTGATGTGTTCCAATGCGCGCTGACGCCCCCGCCCCTGCTGCGCGCGCCGATGCCGTCCCGGCCTCGCACTTCTTCTCGCTCGTCCTCGTCCTCGTCCTCGAGGCGCACGTCCAGCCCCCCACTTCCGACGAATTCGAATTCGAGTCCGAAATCCAAGCCCAACGCGCGCAAGGGCCAGCTCGACCTCCACCGCCGCGCCGTCACCGCGTGCATGCGCGCCTCGCCCGCGGGCGCGAAGATCCTGCACATGGGCGCGCGGCTGGCGGTGGGGATTATGGCTGCGACAAGGGAGCTGGAGGCGATGTGTGCGCCGGGGTCGTTTGATGACGGCGGCGATGCGGAAGGGGATGAGTCGGAGGACGAGGATGAGAACGAGGACGAGGCGGAGGCGGAGGCGGAGGAGTGTGTGGATGAGACCAAGAGTGTGGGTGCAGACGCGGAGATGGACTTGGACCTCGACGACCTCGACATCGACGCGGAGGGCATCGACGACGACGACATGCTCAGCGACGAGGAGCTGGCTGTGTCTGTCGCGAAACCTGTGGGGCGGGTTATCGTGCCCGCTCCTGCTCCGCGGTCTCCCCGCCCCCTTGCGCGGTCGGCGGCGTTGGCGTCGTTAGAGTCGCCCGCGTTGTCGTTGGAGGTACAGCAGGCGGACGTACCCATGCCCGCCCCTGACGCGCTGTCGCCCCCCGTGACGCTGAGCGCGTCGTGGATTGTAGTCGGGGAGGCGGTGACGCCGGTGCGGGAGGCACCGAGGGAGGACTGGGAGATGGTGGAGGGCGCGTAGGCGCCACCCCATCGGCGGGGCGAGCTCGGCAGCGTCGCAGACGGCGCTCTCGGTCTCGATGTACCCCCCGCGGCGTTCGCTTCCCGGCGCTCTCCATCCCACCTGTACTCGGCGTTCTTCGGCACTCCCAATTGGGCTGAGTCGCCACCCGTCCGTTCTGGCTGTCAATTGCATCGCACCCGGTTTCGAGCAACGTATATTTATCATCGCATCGCATGTTTCCTACTCTTTTCTGGGATAGTGTATCGTGTATCGTAATGTACTGTACCGGCTAGCCTACTGGCGTAGCCTAGTCAATGTAGCGTAAGTAGGGAAAGGGAAGCGAGAATGAATTTTGTGGATCCGAATTTCGTGTAATATATCCTATCCTATCCTTATTTGTCCTGTGTGAAAGACCAAAACGGGTAGCTTCATCTGCCGCCGAGAGTAAGTAATGCTAAGACCCCCCCGTGGATCTGGCGATCCCCTCCACACCATAATAGAAAAATTTGGTATGTTTGGAGGCAATGTGGGTTCGAGTCCTACCGGGGGGATAAATTGGCATGTTGATGCTTTTTTTTACATTCGCTTTTTCGGTTTCGCTCGGACTACGGGGGATGGCCGTAGTGCTGATGCGCTATATATATTACTTGGATCCAAGTCCCACCGTTGTTGAATTTTTTCCCTCACCGCCTCACTACCCATTGATTCTCGAGGAGCGCATACTTACACTGGAAGTAGCTTACTGCACAACTGAGGTACGGCGGATACCCCTACTGAGTGTACCCCTCCGTGGATCGGGGATCACCTTCGCGTTGTAAATTGTCGCTTGTGTGTATACGTATTGAAGGCAGTGTGGGTTCGACTCCCACCGGAGGGATGGACTGAGACAAGAGTGTTTGGCAGCCTCAGGAAGCAAGAAGCGAAATGGCGATGCACGGCAAAATCACGATGTGGCGTTTTGTATTCAATCCGCAGCGAGCACGGGGATTGTCCAGGCGAAGAGGGCCCTGGAATCTTCAACGCTTGGGGTAGATCAAGGATCCAGATAAACACCAGGACACGGTCCATGGATGCCGCGATGAAAGGAGGTACTGAGGACGAATTCGTCCTTTATCATACCATTGTAGAAAATATCCCCTCTCTTGAATGCCATATGCTCTGACTTCGATGCGAGCCAAAGTGAACGGAAAATACCGACGTCTACAGAACTGTGGCGGGAACAAAATTGAAAGACTTCCCCCTTACAGTGTTAGTTACAGCCAAGACTATTCACGGAAGCTTCTGAAAGTCAGAGGTATATTTGGGTTGTGCTTTCGGCGCAAAGGTAGATAGTCGGGTGACCTGTTTATCTACCCGGTTGCACAATATCCCGAAGATCGTGGCTGCGCTGCTGCAAGGCGAACTCGACAGAGTGATGGCTCTCTTTTTTTGTTTTGTTCTTTCTTCATTGCGGTGCAGAGAATCGCCGAGGAGCTGCGGGTTGCAATGGATGATAATTCCAGCAGTTGAACATCTGCCAATGCCACTGTGCTGTGTAACATTTTGTTCCATGCCAACCATCTGTCAATTTCCTGAAACCTGTGCTCTGATATACGTCGTTTGTCCCCATAAGAGCTGTGCTACCTGCTACCAACTTTCACCTTCACCTAATGTCTCTCAATGCTCCAGAGAATCTAGAACACATCAGCTCCTTGGACTCTTCCCAGGTGCGTTCACAAATCCCCGACTGTAGACGCATGAATCGAGCACATCCATAGTTCGTGAAAGATGAATTGGGCAAAGAAATGTCTGAAGGGGCAACCATATGGCAGGAATATACCAGGGCAGCTGATGCACACGATGGGCAACTACTTCGGCAGTGGAACCAAAGCCTGGATACCATGCTTATCGTTGTGCGTGTTATTTTATTCTCTCCCTCCGTCGTGCTCCTCACCCTTTGTAAAGGCTACTTTGTTCTCCGGAGTGGTCACTGCCTTTGTCCTTGTGACATTTCAGGATTTACAGCCCAGTGCACAAGACCTGACCAACAACTTGTTATTGGATGTGGTACATGCCCTCAAAAATCCCCAGATAAACACCTCCCAGCCAACTCTCGAGCCTCCGAAATTTATTCCATCCTCAAAAAATGTCTGGGTCAATGGCTTGTGGTTCACTTCCTTGGTTTGTTCTCTGGGTGATGCTGCCATAGCTATGCTGATCAAGCAATGGCTAAATGCATACTCTGCGGGGCTTCCTTCATCGCATCAGTTACGGTCTCGCATGAGGCAGCACAGATTCAATGCACTGATTGAATGGAAAACAGCTCAAATTATTGGTTTCCTGCCTTTTGCATTGTCTGTCTGTGTGATGGTGTTCCTTGCTGGGCTTTCAATTTTGCTCTTTTCCCTCAACAACGCAATTGCGATAGCAACAACCACATGCATAGGTGTTATATTTATGTTTCATGTGGCTAGCCTATTACTTCCGGGACTATGCAACTCTCCGTGGAAAACTGCAGTTTCACCGTGGATCTATGGCAGCCTGTTTCCTTTACGGGAAATTCTGCGCAGTGCAGGGTCTCATAATCTCTTGAACCAAATTTCCAATGGTTGGAAAATAATTCCCAATGGTTGGAAAATAATTCTCAATGGTTGGAAAATAATTCCCAATGGTTGGAAAATAATTCTCAATGGTTGGAAAATAATTCCCAATGGTTGGAAAAGAATTCCCAATGGCTGGAAAAGAACCCCCGATTCATGGAAGCAAATGATAGTCTCCTTTTCCAACTTGAGCCTTCAAACCTTGATAAGACTGAAGAAGATTGGCCAGTTCTTATTCTATGTCATAGTGGCACTAGTTGTTTGGCCTTTACTGTTGGTGAGTGTGGGACAGATGATATGGCCTTCACTACCACAACTCCTGCGTACATGCCTCAGTACACTGTTCTGGTTCTGCTTTTGGCCTATTGCCAGGCTGAACCAGTTTGCTTCCTATCTCAACAGGAGATATAAATACTATTCCACACGATACCGCCTTGTCTATCCCCCATATCTTCCCTCCCCAGAATTAATCGGAAGAAGATGGAAAAGAGTCTTTTGCCAGCTCCAGGACACTGTGGTATTGTGGTGGAAGTCAGCATCAGAGAATGAAGACGAGATGGGACTTATCAGCAAACCAAAAGCCTTCCACTGGCTTGATGGGCAGGCCATCCTTTGGATGGTGGCCACATCCACGGACAAATCACTCACCCAGCACAGTATCCAGTCCTTAGCTGGACTTTCAGCAGATTTTGAACACATTGACATACTTGAAGCACTCCTCCTACCAGTGCGAATGAGTTTACTTTCCGGACTGAGGGCAGAGCCTCTGGAATATGATAAAATTGAGATGAATGCACGTGCTCTGTGGCATATTGAAGCCAATCTTGCCATGAGAACCGGAAGACATGACAGAGGTTCTCAAACATCAGATCTTGTCCATTCAGAGGTCAAAATGGCAGAGAGAGGCTTACGGCATAATTCAATGACTTTTGTTGCTTGCATCTGTGCCTGCAGATCCCTCAACGAAATCACCAGTTTACTGGAAGCCATCTGTGATAGAAATAGTGTGGACTCAGCATATACCCCAGTACACACAAGAATGATGGTTGAAACACTGGCTCAGGAAATATCACGAAGAAAGAGAACTGATATCAGTGTGTGGACTACAACACGTTCAGAGAATGCTCTTGATACTGTTGTGGTACCACTTCTTGTTAGACTTTTGAGCTTCAAAACGGGTCTACCAGTTGGTGTGCAGGCCACATTTAGCACTGGTTTGCCGGATCAGCTCGCAATTCTTAGTGGAGAAATGCTATATGTCCTTCACGAATATGCTGATGGATGGGTATTATGCCAAAATGACAAGGGAGAACAGGGAATGGTGCCTTCAAGATGTCTAGGGAAGATACCAGCCAGTGAATTGAACACCTCCGTTGCAGTTGCTTTGGCCATATTCACGCAAGCTGTTCCAGACATGGAGTTCCTGAAATACTCAACCGAAAGCCAACGGGTTCATGACTTTTACTACCTGTTGTGTGCCTCGTTATCAACACTTTTGAGATTTCCGGAACACTTCAAGTCTCAGGAGATGATCAATATGATCTATGACAGACTTGTAGCTGCTGGTTTGAGCCTGCTCTCTGAACCACCCCGTGATGATGGTCACTATCATATTGTTATTGCAGAACTCTTCAAATTCGCTTTTGCTGGGGAACGATTGATTAGCCATGACTTGGTCATTGCCCTCTCAAAGATGGACCAGTGGGTTTACCTCCATCTTTCACCAGGGGCAATCCCTGACCCCACACGATACTTCGTTGAATCTACACCAATTGAGGTCCAGATTGCGATTGGTATTTGTCTTGAGGGTTTGAATGCTCCTGCCCACAATGTGGTTGGAATTTTGGCAGGTGATCAAGATTCAAAACTTGTCCAGTATGCTCTATCATTGCAGAGGTCAACGGAGGATAGATCACAAGCATTCAAACTATTACTGAGGAAGGTTCATCAAACTCAACGGAACGATGAGAAAATTCAGTGGAAAAGGTTGAAGCTGCTGGGATTCCTGGATGCTGTCCAAGTTTTCTTCAGCTCCATTGGTTCCCTCACTCAGTCAGAACTCGATGACTGGATGTACACTCTTACCACTCTTTGTCAAAGTGAGGGACAGGCATTACGTGAAAGCGGAGCAATGAAAGCATTCATCATCTGGGCATACCAAGATTGGCGAGGTCGCCCGCTCATGGTTGACCACATGGAGGATTTATATGACATGGCAAAATCAATCTCGCTCAGTGTTGAAGATATAAATGACACGTCTTGGTTCACAGACCTGACAATCTCAAGATCATATAGACCAAGAATCTAGCTGAACAGGTAATTGGTGAAAGGATGACTGTGACCACCCATGTGCCATGGGAGAGTAGTACTTCACTCTTGTAATTCTATCCTTAATTCAAAACCTTGAGCCAGTAATAAGATATTAACTTGAAGCACGCACTTGAAAAGTGGGGGTTGAATGTAACTCACACTGGGGGCAGCCAACCAGGCATATGAAAACCATATGCCTTAAAGGCATGTGAAAACCATATGCCATAAAGGCATGTGGCTTGCAGTTGGAAAGAAGCCCACAAAGGTGCCACTCGCAAACAAAGAGGGGTGTTTGCTCATGGCACCTTTGTGGGCTTCTTAAATTCAAGTCCATACACGTACAGTCGCAAACCGCGAAGCGAAACGCAACACGGAAGCGAAACGGTGCATTGTCCACCACATAGGGCCACATAAAAAAGCCTGGATTTCAGGACATGAATCTACATTCTATGAAGTCCAATTGCACAGCAGGAATTGGCTCAACACCTCCTGTAGAGCCTCCATTATCCAAGGCTTTCAATGTCCTTCATTTGTTACTGTCAGGCATGCCAATCAATATTGCAGGTGCACATGCCAGGCCCAGGGTGAACCAGATTCTGAGAGGGGGTTTTGGAGGTCGTAGATTAAGAATATCGTTATCGTGGATGGTCAAGTGCCGTGGCTGCTATGCATGAGCTTCTTTGGAACTGTTTTGCTTCTATATTATTTACTCACATTTGGCTTCCGGGAAAAATCCATGTCGCTCTCCACAACCACTGCACCAAATCACAGAAAGTTTTGTTTGGGTGGAAGCTAGGATGCCCTCTGTCCCACCCATAACAAGAAATCATACAATTGAGGCAATGTTGCATTTGTAATTGCGGGTCGAACCTGAACGTTTCGCTTCGCGATTTGCAACTGTACCTTGAGACAGCATGGGACGCGTTGGAACTGACATCGAGCCTTCGAACAGCTTGAGACTGGTTCTAAGGCCCTCCGCCACGCCTTTGAAGCATTCCGAAGCCGTCCCAAGGTCACATGTTGAACCATGCCGTTGCAAGCTGAATGGCTTTTTTCCGACATATCAGTGGCAGTGCCAGATCTACGCTCTTGAGCCTCAACCACCACAAGTGTATTGATTCTTGTACGTCGTCTGCCACACGATGGCCATTTCATTGTGCCACCCCGCCCACCAAGACGATATCGGCCTCGGGACTCCTTCCACTGCAGTGGATTCCACTGGGAAACGCAAACACACGTCAAGCTCGTCGGGTCCGACTCCCCCACCCAAGCGGCTCCATCACACAGAGTCCTCTCCTCCTCCGACTTCCCCACTCCAAAGCCTGGGTCGCACGTTATCCTACATCGATTTATCTCTTACTGGCCCCCTTTTGGCACCCATACACACCGTGCCCATGCCATCAACATTCCCCGCCTCGCATCCATCCTCCTCTCAGTCAACGCCACCCGCACCGCAAAAGAATGCGGTCCGCCGCCTCCGCATCCCGCTTCCTCCCCTGCCACCAGGCCCACCCATCCGCTGCATACCGCCGTCGCCTCTTCTTCTGTTCGCTGTTGTCACACCCACCTCGGAGTCCTTTCGAGTTGGTGAAATGCGCACTGAGGCCCCCGCCGCTGCTGCGCGCACCCATGCCGAGTCGGCCGCAGAGGGCGCCTTTTCGGTCGTCCTCATCGTCTGCCGCTATCGCGTCGTCGACAACCGCGAAGCGCCCGAATGCCACCAACGGGAAGAAACCACGCGAACCCAACCTCCACCGCCTCGCCGTCATTGCCTGTATGCGCGCCTCCCCCGCGGGCGCGAAGATTTTGCTCATGGGTGCGCAGCTAGCAGTCCAGATGATGAGGGCGACACAGCAGTTGGAGGCTATGTGTGCCACTCCTACTCCCACAAATCTTACTCCAAATCCATCTGCTTTTGACATGGAGGCCGCTGCTTCGTCCTCGTTTGAGCTAAAGACGCAGGAGACAAAGGGAATGGTGGAGGAGGCTGGAACCGACCGCGAAGAAAGCGAGGAGGTGGAAGGCGCACACGGTGGCATAGTCGCCTCCGTCACGGCCATCGAGCTCGACACAGACGGGGATGACATCGACAGCATGCTCAACACGCCGGAGGAGCTCGCGGTGCTGGTTGGGAAGCGCGTGGGGTGGGTGATCATCCCTGCCCCGCGGTTCCTCCCTTGCTCGATGGAGTGCGTGCAGGGCAGCGCGGGCCGTGCAGAGAACGCGGACATACCCATTCCCGACGCGATACCGACGCACCCGCAGCGGCGCTGGATTGTTGAGGAGGTGTTGACGCCGGTGGCACGGGAGGGGCAGATGCCAAGGGAGACGCCGGGAGAGGACTGGGAAGTGGTGGAGGGCGTGTAGGGACGTGTACCACCCTCTTTCAATCCCGTGTCGAAGCGAAGCACGAGCTCGAATGGCGAGTCTTGGGCTTGAGATTTCCGAGACAAGCTCGATCGGCAGCATCGTGGGTCACCGGTGTCCCTTAGGTCGCACCACTGCACTCTGGTTCTCGTTCCATCCCACCCCGGTCCCTATTGGAAGTCACTGCCCCTTCTCATCGCATCGCAGCTGTCTGTATCCCATTCACACGAATGCTACCACGAACTGTTCCGGGTCCCCATATGGTGTGTTTATCGCATTATATCACATCACATGGTCTTTTATCTCTTATTTTCTCTGGGTCTGAGACAATTCCCTCGATTGTAGCGTACTGTAGTCAATGGAGCGTTGCATAGCGCAGTTTGGAGGGGAATGAATTTGTCAACTCGAATTTTGGTGAGTGGGAGTGTGAAATTGGTGTGAGAAGGGGAGGGAGGAGTAGAGCGGCTCCACACTCACAGCACGTTGTCAGAGCCTCCAACTCATGTTCAAGCTTGTGTCCGAGTGATGCCACTGGCGATCGTCCTGAGATGAGAACCAACCCATCCAGGGCGCATGCTTGTGAACGGTTTACAAAAAAATCAAGTATGAGGGTTACCAAGTATGAGGGTTACCAAGCGAGCAAGGTAATTTAAAATTGAAGTCGATGTCACTGCCGGGGCAAATGTCTGGTCCACTGCCTGACATGAAGGCTTCGGCCGCGTCTTCCAGGATTTCTGGACGCTCCCCGAGGACAATCGTGCATCTCCAGGTGCGGCCCTCCATGCCCGTCCTGCGGAACAGACAGTTCCATAGCAAGGCAGTGATCGGAAGGTAGGCAACGGCATACATGTCCCGAAGGAAGGGGGAATCTTCCCATGCGTGGAGGCCCACTTGAGTGAATACGGGATCAGTCAGTCGTAGTCAGCACGAAGAGAATGGCGACACACCAGCAACGAGGAACACCGTCAGCATCAAGACCGGCTCGAACCCCGGCGTCTCGACCACGCCCTACCGTGCGCTCACGAAGCAGAGGACCAGTTCCGCCAGCAGTGTGAGGATTGTGGCAGCGGTGTGCTCATTGTCTAAGATGGGGCGATAGCCCACTGCGATCGGCCACAAACAGAAAGCGCCGACGGGGGTAAGCAGTACACCCATGTTCAGTTCGAAGAGAGCGCCGAAGAGCAAGCAAGTTAGAGCCTCGAGGAAAGTTTTGGGAGTACCCCGTGCCGAAGACTTGCCAGCAAAGTATCGACGGAGGGTGTTGAATGCAGTGAGTAGAATTCTTTCGCAATTGCAATTTGATGGCAAGGAATTTGATGTTCGACTTGAAACACACCCCCGTTGATTGGGTTGAGGCGATCATCTTCGAACCGTGAACGAGTAGTGTTGGGCTGATTAAGGTGGGGTTGACTGGGTCGAACATAACCCAACCGACAGCGGCCTTTGCTGAATATTGAACCACAAGATTCGGATGCCCGAGATGCCCGAAGAGGGAATTTGAACAACTGCTTCATCCGCTCATAGAGCTTTTTCTAAAGCTGAGAGCCTAGTGATATCGTGCACCTTCACAATTGGGGGCTATGTTGCGGTGACGGTCTTGAAGCGAGATAGATCTCGGGGAAGGCTTTGTGAGAGCTCAGCGTCATCGTCCTGTTGCCAGATTCAAATGGACGCCGTCGGAATGCGGAGTGATGATGGGGGGGAAGGCAAAGGAACGTCTAACAGCTTTTGTCTGCCTTTTGAGCGGGCTTTGAGCGTGTGATTAATGTGCATGTGGTCGGTCTAAAATGGAATAGGTATGCGGGCCGAAAGCCTCGAGGTTGAAAGAAGAGTGTATATAAGGAAACGAACAAACATATACACTCTGATTCAAGGGATCTCCTCATTATACGAGTAAAGTAATAATAACAATAATCACCCAGAACTGACGGAGCACACGTAAACATGGTGTGTTTTCGGGACCCTGGACTGCAGTTTGCTTGCCACCGCCATTCTTCGACCACGCATTCTTGTTTCCGCCCTTATGATCATAAGAGGCTCCCTCGTTTTGAAAAATGAACCACTCGGCCGTTTACCAAACCCAGGTCTATGATAGCCTTGCCGACGACTACGGCGCCGTATGGCAAACCCCCTGCACGCGCATCCTCCTGCCACATTTCCGTAGCACCATCCGCGCGCTCAACCTCTCAGGCAAGAGCGTGCTGGACCTCGCAGGCAGCACTGGAGTCCTCCTAGCAGAAGCTGCCTCCCTTGGAGCCTCGCGTCTCGTCGGCATCGACATCTCCGCCAGCATGATCGCCGTTGCAGTGCACCAACACGCACATGCTGTCCACGACTTTGAATTCTACGTCTCGGACGCCTCCCTGCCGCTGGACCAACTGGGCCTCGCACCAGGGACGTTCGGTCTAATCTCCGCTGGCTGGCTGCTGCACTATGCCAAGACGCGCGACGAGATGGCGGGGATGTGGGCGAACGTCGCGCGCTATTTGAAGCCCGGAGGCGCTTTTGTCGGCCTCATGCACACGTATGCCCTCCCACCACAGCAGCCCGCCGTTGCGGGATTCACGTTCGGATGCCGGTGGAAGAATATTAGTCCGATTGCGGAGGTGGACGGCGTGAAGATGACTGTCGAGTTTGACACACACCCGAGGGTGGAGTTTGATAATTGGCACTTTGAGAGACATCTTGTGGAGGAGCTGGCGGCGGAGGCTGGATTGATGAATGTGGAGTATAGTGTGCCTGACGTTGGGATCCTGCGTGAGATGGGGGAAGAGGTAGAAGCGGGATTTTGGCAAGAACTTTTGAGCCATCCTCCCAATCAGATCATCCGCGCAGCAAAATCCTAGGTACATTATACACCCGGTTGATATCCTGTCTTGAACAATCCAACTCACTTATTATGGTTTAATTTTCAGATTTGGCTTGAGCGAGAGAACAGTGGAATGGAATCCTCACAAAGTTGTTTACCATCATATGACCAGCAGTGGCAGAATAGGATCATCGAATTAGAGAGGTTGCGGCGAGCCACCGGGAGCCACCCGGTGGCTCTGATGGCATGCGGTGGGGAGTGGCTACTGCCGGGCCGGTGGCTCCGTCGTGCATGTTTTCAGCATATTCTATACACTACTCTCACCTTGTCTCTCATGCAGCGAGCTCTCTTGGAGTCTCAAATATACTTCACAACTCTGCTCAAAACTCAGAAGGGTGTGGAGGGTCTGTACTCATCTCTTTTGCTCACGTAGACTGGGTCTGCACTGGCATAGTTGTTAGATGGATGAAGATGAAGGAAAACAAGTGGTTTGACATCATACCCTTAACCACCAGCGGAGCCACCAAATGCGGTAGCCACTCCGCACCGCATGCCGTTAGAGCCACTGGGTGGCTCCCAGTGGCTCTGGTGGCTCACCACAACCTCTCTAATTTTCAATATATTGAGGTATGAGATCAGGTAATATTGAAGTGTCTGTCAGCGAGAGACTATGCATAATTCGCAAATTTGTATTGATGCCCATGACATGCGGCTGGCCTATCTTTGTATTCCCGCTGATAAAGAAAACACAATTAGTCTGCATTCAGTCTCATAGGAAAAGGTGGCGGAACTACATAGAGACCAGCTGTAGACAGTCATGCTCAGCGCATCGGGTTCGGATCACCATGAAGGTCTGTACCTAAACATAATGCAACACTGCAGATTAGTATCCAAGGCAGTACTTGAGCTTCTGTGAATGCGAGGATAGCATTCCGAACGGCGGGGATAATCATTAATGGAACGACCAAAGAGCGACCTCGTGAGTTGTATTGTCTGCTGCAGAGCGCAGAGAGTGGTCTTCCAGCAGGACCTGAGGAAATTCCTGCAATACAACGATCTGAAGAAATAAATGAGTTGTGTGGGTCAGTGACGAGCATCTGCTGTTCACACACCAGGGAAAACAAAATCTTGACCTAGGTCAGGATGGTAAGCAAGAGTAGACCATTCAGTAGACAAAAAAAAATGAAAGCACTTGATGTATTGATTTGGTGTGAAACTGACCTTGAAAGAGCAACTGTCAAAGGCCCTATAGTGAAAATATTTAACATTCATTGTTAGCCAGGTCCAAAAGGACTGCTGAGAGTTGAACTCTCAGGAGTCAAATCAGACAAGAAAGAAACAGAGTGTATTCAAAACTGCCGAAAGGTGCGTGAAACAACTTGATTCAGCAATGATTTCAGCTGTCTTAAAACAAAGAATTTCACCTTAAAAACAAAGGAAAATCTGATGAAAGCCTTTGTTTTCAGACAGCTGAAAGCATTGCCAAAACAAGTCGTTTCGGCGCACCTTCTATACTGCGAGGTACGAGCTTGGTTAGTATATAGTGTCTTTCTACGAGAGACTATGTCCCGTACCCGTCCGTTACGAAACGACATCTCATCGCTTGTCGGCGTCGCCGTCACTGGCGGGGACGGGTCGGAGCCTTATTATTACACAGCACTACCTGAGCCATCACCCGAGCCGCCATCAGATTTTACCATCATAACTGCCTCGCTCGTAATTTAACATCTCGACATTGCCTTTTATGGTGACTGCTCACGAGCGCAGCGAGCGGTGACTAAGTACCCTATAACATCTGGGAACAAGACTACTCGGGAGCTGGTTCCATGTTTCGATTTGCTTTCGTGCATCTGACCCACCGCCGGCTTGATTATTCTCCGCGGGAAGACGGTGAAGGTGTGCAGCCAATGCGCTGGCACTCCCACCATGGCCACCGCATCTTGATTTCCTTCACAATGAGATGACATCCACGCACCCACCGTGTGGGACTCAAGGGATCGAACCACTTGAAGGGTGGGATCGCTTACCATTCTCATCGAGCATTGAGCAACCAAAGCCCCCTCGGTATGGCTTCCTTGACCTGAGAACACGAGCCTTGACCACTTGAATGAATCGTGAGAGGGAAATCGAACATCTCTGAAGCACTCCGCGTTCAGGCGCGGGGCTAAATCAAAGATCCGCAGAAGATCTTCGTGAGGTTGGAAGATCCGCAATTTGTCCGGATCAGACTGAGATAGTTCCGCGCTATTTGGGTTTGCGGGTCCATCATCCACAAAACGGCGGTGTTTTTGACTCGAATAGGATCGCGACAACGGCCGAAGGAATTGTACTAGTCCACGAGTTATATTCACGTTCTACTAATTCACTCTCCCCGCTGTCGCTCCGCACCAGAAGCTATTCTCAAAGGCCAGATAGTACATCACGGAAGTAGGAGATGGTATCACTCCTGAGATATCTCCTCAAAAGCATTTGACCTTGAAAGCTGTTCTGGCTAAATATATGGTTTCTTCAAATCATCTGTTGGCAATGGATGATGGTGCGACGGTGATTTCTGACCGGTTCGTGGTAATTAGGAAGAGAACCCTCGCCGAATGAAACAGCGAATGAGGATGTACGTCGCGTCCAACTATTCTGGAAAGCGGCACTTCCGATCAAGGGGAACAAAACCAAGAATTAACTTTGCAGGGCTGCTTTTCCGACATTGGCTCAGTTCGGCTGCCTTTAGTGTCTAGGTAATGGGCAACTATATTGTATGTGATATATAAAATACATCTCGTTCATCTTGATTTCTGGAAACCGTCTGTCAGCATAAAGATGAGAGGTCCATCTTATCCTCTTATGAATAACGCGATGAATCCTTCGACCAATAAAGCCCCCCTCTTGCGAACGGTTAAAAAAGCAACGAAGTAGTGTGCAGCCGTTTGAACCTCTCTTGATCCCATGTCAGGCGTCATTCTTTCCCGAGCCAGCCTTATTCCACTGGACAATTCCCTCGGAGCCTGGCTCATCGGACTTATCGTGTCTTCAGTGTAGGCCGGTCCTTCCAATCTCAGTATTGACTGACGATTTCATCGAAGGATTTTTGGAGTGACTTGCCTTCAAGTGTATCTCTACTTCACAAAACATTGTGCGCGAGACCCAGTTTTCTTGAAAACTTATGTACGTGAGCGATCGCACATTGCCATTCCCCCATTCAGCGTGCGTTGATTTGTGGATTCAAGGTGGCTCTTCTCTTGGCATTGGACGCCTTCAATCTCGCCCTCGTTTCCCATGCGTTCTATTTTTTAACAGTCACCAATTTCGGTGACTATCTTGAATTAGGAACGGCGCCGTGGTGAGTATCTCCGGTCAAAGAAAGTTATACTGCATGCAAACAACCACACAGGAGTCTCCTCGTAAGCATCGTGGACTGTTAACAAATAGCTCGGCTGGCCATATAGTCGGGGCGGCGCTCTTGCGAGCGTCCCCCGTTAGCACCGTATTCTCTCTTGTTTCACACCTGATCATCCTATTTCACCTCTACCTCCTTACCTACCGATCGCCTAGCTCCCTTAAATACCCCGTCGTTACGATATCGTACCTCAGTCGTTATTCCCCCGACTGAGGTACGTATCTCTTCCTATCTTCCGTTAGCTTCTTTACGTATGGCTCGTTTGGCTAGCACTTACGTTGTTTATCAGGTATATAGCAATCGAGTCGTTATTCCCCCGACTGAGCTAGCACTTACGTTGTTTATCATGGACAATCTTTCCCATTCTTCATGACTCAATCGCCGGGCACATGAAGGTTCAGATCGCTGTTGGAGGTATGAAGGTCTGGTCGTGGATGGCTACACATTTCGTTGATTTCCTGCTAGTTCTCCTGGCCGCCCTTGTGCAATTCTTTTATGCCTTTCGCATCTATATCCTCTCAAATAAATCTCTTGTGTTGCCAGTGATCATTGTGGGTGACCCTCCGGACGTGGATGTCCACTGAATTAATTTGGCATCAGGGGGTTCTCGCGTTCGGTGACAGTGGGTTGTCTAGACCGTTTGTATCCGTATCACCTGTTGAAGAACCAGATAATTCACAGTGCTGTCAATAGCTAGTGTGCACAAAAGGTGAGATGGATCACTTACTGAAAAACCGTAGGTTCATCGATAGCATCGGTTTCCAGATCAAGTATTTCAGTGTAGCGAGGGAAGTCGTCGTATGTCCTTGTCGTGCATGCTGTGAACATTTGGCTGATTTTTCCTAGCCAAAATTTGCCGGCTCTTTGTCGATTAAAGTGGCTTGTGATTTTCTCATCGCCGGTGCCATGGTATACCACTTCTTGCGAAACAAAACGGGCTTCCACAAGTAGAGCCGCTTCTATCCTCGTTTTGGAAAGACACTCATATTGTATGCTCACCAGGACGAACAACGCAATAAATCTCCTCGTCGCGTACTCTCTCAGAAGTGGAACAATTACGATGATGTTCGCAATTTGTGATCTTGTGGCAGTCCATTTCTTATCACAACTGTCTTGATACGGAATTTACACTGTCGGCAGTTCGTTTCATTGCCCTCGACTTTGATCTATCTTCCGTACGTCTCATATCATGTTGCATGACTACAATTAAAGAACTGCATCACAGATTCTTCTTTATCCTTGTTCGACGTCGGTCTCCCAGAAATTTCTGTCAATTATATACCCGCTCACGCCTGAATTTAGTCTATGCATTGAGTTTCATGTCCATGTATGAAGGGCCGATCCATAATTCTACTGATGAACTCACCGATTCATTTACTTAGTCTCAATTCTCGCGACCATGTCAGGGTTCAACATCCCATGCCATGATCACGATCCCTTCTTCATACAATCCGGACAGCTCGACGTTACCCGCGGACGTCGAGACCGGGATTACAGGCGCCGACAAAGGAACCGGCAAGTTCTCTGGCCGCGTTTTCTCATCCAAGGGCAAAGAGGGTCCAGGGTCGCACCCAAATATGTTGTGATTGCAGGCGGGCGGAGAGAACTTTTCGAGACGTAATCTTAGAATCCTCATGTAACAACGTGTTCGTATTTATCACTGCTGGAATATCTATTCGTGCTATTTCGCACTTTATCGACGAGCATCCTTTTCCTAGACGCTTCTTGGGGATCTGTCGGCCATCTCATATGTTGTACTTGGCAGTCAACATGTTCTCAACAGAGATCGGTTGGCTCAAATTGGCAGCAGAGCTTGGGGCACTCAGAAGCCGCTTAAACCCGATTCAACCTGAACTTTGTGACAGGCTGCCTCCACCTAGATTTCCTTTTGAGTATATGGTCAGAAGGGGTTGCGTATTATCCGCCTCTGCCCCTTTACCATATCGGGATGAGCACAGCCCTCTGCCGACGGCACGTCGAACTTCGGCATCGAGCTCAAGCCCAAAGTTGTTGGTGTTGTTTGGCATCCTCTTCCCCAAAACCTCTACCCGCGACACCACCCTCCCGCCCGCTCACCATGGCCCTCTACAAACCCCGCGACTAAGCACATTGAACACTCGCCGTTTCCGCTTCCCCGACGTAGGCTGCTCCCCAAGAAGTGCCTCAACGGCCCAAACAAAGATTGCTACTGTGTTTCTGTGAGCCGTCGACATGCACATGGGCGCGCGGCTGGCGGTGGGGATTATGGCTGCGACGAGGGAGTTGGAGGCGATGTGTGCGCCGGGGTCGTTTGATGATGGCGGCGACGCGGAAGGGGATGAGTCGGAGGACGAGGACGAGGACGAGGCGGAGGCGGAGGCGGAGGCGGAGGCGGAGGCGGAGGCGGAGGCGGAGGCGGAGGAGTGTGCGGAGGAGACCAAGAGTGTGGGTGCAGACGCGGAGATGGACTTGGACCTCGACGACCTCGACATCGACGCGGAGGGCATCGACGACGACGACATGCTCAGCGACGAGGAGCTGGCTGTGTCTGCCGTGAAACCTGTGGGGCGGGTCACCGTGCCCGCTCCTGCTCCGCGGGGTCCCTGCCCCCTTGCGCGGTCGGCGGCGTTGGCGTCGTTAGAGTCGCCCGCGTTGTCGTTGGAGGTACCGCAGGCGGACGTACCCATGCCCGCCGTTGACGCGCCGTCGCGGGGTCCAATACAAAGTGATATGTCTTAGGTATACTGTAGTATAGTTTGAGGATTATCGAGGGAACAGATCCCATTGAAATTCAGCATCACCATCAAAAGTGCCGAAAACATGAAATGATTTGATGTGCATTTTCGGATTTGTGCAGGCAATTATTCAATCAATGGTCTGTAAGTTGGTATACTTCAGTTTCCAATGTACATCCTCCACCTGGGACAATTTCAACGTGATGAAGTGCTTCTATCTATTACAAAAGGTGGATTTCGCTGGGGAACTCTATATGGGGTATGTCACATCACATTCCCAATTTGGTCTATCACCGAGCCCAGGTGGTTGAAACCAAAGCTTGCAGACTACGAGATTGAGGCACTGCTGCCCAGACCCAAAAAAAAACATATAAGACGAGCAGGACGAGGACGAGGAGGAGAACAGCATCCATGGGTCCCAAAGTGGAAGCGAATTAGCTGATGATTAGATCAAATAAATGATGATTGTGACGCTGTCCCAAGTGGTGATATATGACTGATAAGAGAACTTTTGCTTGATTCTCCTCGATATCAGCCAGTCCCGCCCAATTTTCTCAGAATTGTTATACAGAATACAGATTCAGTACCAAAGATGTGTTTGGCCAGGTCAAATTGGCTGCCGGAGCCCGCCTCAATTACTCCGAGATCAATCTTTATTTGGCCGTCCCAAAAGGTGGTACATCACTGTATCCTATCCTATCCTATCCTATCCTTATTTGTCCTGTGTGAAAGACCAAAACGGGCTTCATCTGCCGCTGAGAGTAATGCTATTAGAGACCCCCCCTTAGATCTGGTGATCCCCTCCGCACCATAAGAAGACATATTTGGTGTGTTTGGAGGCAATGTGGGTTCGAGTCTTACCGGGGGGATAAAACAGCCACAACGAAGCTTTTTTTTTCACATTTGCTTCTTCGGTTTTGCAGATTCTCTCGGACTACGGGATGGCCGTAGTGCTGATGCGCTATATATCTTGGATCCGAGTACCATCGTTGTCGAATTTTTCCCTCACCGCCTCACTGCTAATTGCAACTGCCCTCGAGGGCATACACCAGAAATAAAATAACTTACTGCACAACTGAGGTACTGTACTTGGAAAGTGTGTATATACCTCTACTATCCCCTCCGTGGATCGGGGATCACCTTCGCATTGTAAACTGCTGATGGGGCTATATATGTACTGAAGGCAGGGTGGGTTCGACTCCCACCGGAGGGATGGCCCGAGACAAATCTTTTTTTCTTTGATGGCTTGCTTCCGCTTATTTAGATTTTTGGGTGGATCAGGTGAGTACGCTCAAGAGTTGAGACCCGGATTTTCAATTCCAGGTTGCATCTGTTTCTTGGACCTTCACACTCACAGGATCAATTTTCTTTTCCACCTCCACAGTAAATCCCTCAAACTCATACATTCGCTGCACACAAGTTACAACCAGCAAGTAAATAACCGTCCGTGGATCGTGGTGATCACCTTCGCACTGTAAAACTGCGCCCTGACACAGGTCTGAAGGTACTGTGGGTTCAACTCCCACCGGGGGGATGTGTTTCTCGCATGAGGGTTTTTTTTTGGTTGGCTTGCGTCCGCTCATTTAGATTTTTGCCAGGCAGACTCGGACTCTTGTGATACTCAGTCGGGATTGTACCTATCACTCCTCTGAGTCCTCCTCTTCCCGAGCTCAAGGCAACCCGTATTTCCAACTTCAGGCTGCATAGATGTTTCTGCCTCCTCACTGCCCACTGGGCCGCCCTCGAGTCCATACACTTACCCTACCACAACTAGCAGGTGAACAATCCCCCATAGATCGGGGTGATCGCCCTCGAACTGTTCGATCGCAACAAAGGTCTGAAGGCACTGTGGGTTCGACTCCCACCGGGGGATGGGTCGCGAGTATGGATATTCTATTATTCGGCTGCTTTGTGCCCCTCACAATCCAGTAAATTTTTGGGTGCGGACATTTTTTTGGCCTGCTTTCTCATTTGGGTTCTTGGGGTGGACTAGGATTCTTGTGATAGTTCGGGATGGCGTCCATTGTCAATGATTCTCTTCCTCTCCTCAGGGTCAAGGTGATTCACTTTCAACTTCAACTTGCATCGGTTTTTCCATCTCCCCAGTGCTCACTGGCAGCCCTCAAGTTTCTGCACTTACTGCACCACAACTGGGAAGTGAATAGCCCTCCGAGTCCGTAGATCGGGGTGATTGCCTTCGAACTGGATATAATGTCTTGTTGCCTGCAGGGGCTGTGGGTTCGACTCCCGCCAGGGGGAATGGATGTGGTTGGAATCTTTTTCTGGCATGCTTGCTTCGTGCTCCTCATTTTGAGCCGACTCGGCCTGTAATACTTCGGGATGGCGCATATTGATTCTTTTCCTCTCCTCCCACTTTTGAACTTCAAGTTGTATTGATTTTTTCATATCCTCGGTGCCCACTCATTGTCCTCAGGTCTATACACCTACCCCACCACTACCAGGAAGTGAATAACCTTCCGTAGATTGGGCGACCATCTGTTGGCGACTGTACTGAAGGCAAACAGTAGTATCAATCTTTTTCTTGTTGGCCTGCTTCATCCCATTTAGATTTTTTCCAGCCGGACTCGGACTTTACTGTGATACTATTGTTTCTCTTCCTCTCGCACTGGAGGCAGTTGAAACCGCATTACAACTTGCATATTAATACCTATTTCGGAGTGTTCTCTCAGTTTTTGTTACGGTGACTTTCCTCATCCCACTGGCACCACCCTCGAGTCAATACACTTATGCAGGACAACCAGTTAGAAAAGAGCTATCCGTGAATCGGGGTGATTACCTTTGCACCGTAAAGTGGTTTCCGGTGTCCAAGGTTCGCAAGCAAAGGTGGGAGGGGTACATTTCAAGTAGATCTTTTGCTGCTGGCATGACTGACTAACTTGGTGCGCTGTTTAAGATGACAATAATACAATAACAGCTATGATGTTCAGTGTTTGACCGATGTGCAAAAGAAACACAATTTCGGCGAGAATGGAATTCAACCACCAAACTTTCAACACTATTGGTAATAGTCACAGAATTCAGTATACTTGCAAGCCTCTTGGATTGGTGATTGTGACACTACCTCAGGATTGTACTGTGGCGCTTCCTCAACTCCCTCTGAGCTCGACTCGAGGCAATCAATTTGTCATGAATCACCTGGGTTCTATTTTTGGTGTGATGTGTCTGTATGGATACAGACACGTCTTAGCGGCACGGGACTCTCATGACGCCACCACGTGACCTTCTCATGGTTGAAACCCGACCACGGATTCTAAAGCTGCAGACCCAGGGTGGTCTGAGCCATGGGATACAGGAGATGTTAGGGACTAGGAACTTGTACAGACGGATCCTAGCCCCTGGACACATCATGGCTGATGCAGAGACATACACGAAGTGCATGACTGGTTGCAAACCGATCGGAGCTTGAACCACTGGAGATGATGACATTAAGGACTAGGAAACCCGAACGTTGGATCTCGACACTATGGAAATGGACACAGAGGAGTCCAGGAGTATCAGCATTAACACTCCTTAATGCTGCGGTACAGGAACTAATTGCAACAGACCGCGATTGCTTTTAATTTATTTGAAGCCTATATAAGCTCGGTAGAATCTCCATATACAGTAGATTCTACTTCGTCTAATCTCAGGCTTCTACCTTGGCTTGACATAGGCATTGTCTCCACCCTGCCCCGCTTCCTTCGCACCGTACTACGGGTTGTATCCACACCCCGGGTTGTATACCTGAGTGGATATCATACCCTCTTTGACTTGTTCTGGGTTCCGCCTCGCATTCCGACCTACGATATACAGTCTCCTAGGGAGGACACTGTATGGTTGGTCCTACTGCTCGGGGAACACACAAGCTATTAGCATCTATTGGGTTTATCCTGGTTGGGGTCCTTGTCGGGTTACTCACTGTTTAGCCAACCCAGAGGCCGTTGCTGACACAATTGGAGGCATAAAAATTTCAACTGAACCTTGACTGTAGCAAGTATTAATTAGGCTCTGTTATAGCGGGATTCCTGCCAGCTGAATGTGAGAGCAACCAAGTTGAAAGTTGCTGAGGAATTTCTCAATCAGCAGAATCTATGAACAAGCTTCAAATTGGGTCAGAAGGGGATTGTCTCCTGATTAAAATTTTGAATGAGACCATAAAATTTAATGACAATACTTGTATCATGGACATCCTTTACAGGACCAAGTGAATAAGTGGAGTGTCCAAGATGCAAGAATCAGTGCTGCGAGGAATCCTGATCTGATGGGGCAGTGGAATAGTCGCAATTTGTTGATCTGTCTTGACTTGTGAATGGATAGTGGGGAGAAGTTGTTAGAGTAAAGCCCACCAAATGCGAAGAAAATCAGCTGGTGGAGTAGAGTTACTGGCAGAATCCAGAGGACACAGATGGCAAAGAGCAGAGAGGCACACGGAGGCGATGCAGCATGGACACATCAGTCAACACTTGATCTGCTGATCTCGCAATCTCTTTTTCTTTTTACTACCACCTCAACTTGGATATTCAATTGCACAGAGTCTGCTGCTCCATTCAGCAACCCCTTCTTCAGGTTCTTTGCCAGCAGCTTTTGACCACCTGAACTGTGACCACTGGCTTCTACTGAGAGAATTATTTGTCCGCATATGATGAATGACACACTGGGGAAAGAAAATTTTGGTCTAGGTCAAAATGGTCAGCAAGAATAGACCATTCAGTTGACAAAAAAAAAATGAACACACTTGATGTATTGATTTGGTGCGAAACTGACCCTGAAAGAGCAACCGTCAAAGGCCCTATAATGAATATATTTAACATTCATTGTTAGCCAGGTCCAAAAGGACTGCCAAGAGTTGAACTCTTGAGAGTCAAATCAAATGAGAAAGAAACAGAGTGTATTCAATGCTGCTGAAAGGTGTGCTGAAATGACTTGTTTTGGCAATACTTTCAGTTTTAGCATGCGAATACCCAGACAAAGAGACAGGACAGAAGAAGGGATGGGAAAGAGCGGTGCACACGGAAACGGGGGGGAGGAGATAGCGAAGACATGCAGGTGTACTTACCTGGGGATTATTTGCGATCCCTGCACAGGGATGTACCAAAAAACACGCACGCAGCTTCGTTGGCAAAAGATACTAACCTTTCTTTGAGGGTTTGACAAACGACAAGAAGCATGCGAGCTTGGAGAGCAGTGGGCAAGGCCATTGCGCATGAGATACTCGCACTAGCGGTGGAGTATGGGGGCCGATACAACGATGAGCGGACAAGGGACACTCAGTGGGGATATGGAATCCCCGCTTAGGGAAGTACCCACCCTGCCACAAGTGCTGGAGAACGTTGAAACACTGTAACAAGAGCGTGTGGCATCTAGTGCTATTTTGCGATTTCCTAGGACCAGTATTTATACAACGGGAAAGCGCTAGCACTTCTGATGTGTTATTACTAGCACTCAGGACTCTGGCTAGGTGATATAAAGGAGAACTGGAGTGAGCCCAAGCTGCCAGTTGTAGCACCAGATACGACTAGTGTGACACGCTAGTACGGTCTGGAGGCACAAACCACGGGGAAATAACCATAAGCCTAAACAGTCAAGGTGCTAGCACCTAGGAAGCGAGACACAGGAGAGTGGTACTGCGAGAGCGCTAGCAGACGGTGCGAGTGACGAGTCTGGAATCTGAAGGGTAATAAACCATGCGCTGGCAGCCTTCTAACAAGGACATTAGTATGCGGTACCCAACTAGTGATCGACCCGAGACCTGAAACACAGATGCGAGCACATGACTGTCGCGATGCAGTTGTGAGTCACAAACAGAGACAAGTAGACCAATAGAGGAATAGCTAGCAGGCTATTGGTGCAGATGTGCAGGTCACCACTAATGCAGTAACAGATAAACAGACTGCTAGCCAGTGCTCTGACCTGTGCTATATGACTCCAGATGACGGATTCAACTCTGTTTCGTCAGGATAGAGGTTCCAGCAGCAGACGGCAGGCTGAGGAATCACTCACAATACCCATAAATGGACGCTAGCGGATCAGTGTGGCTGTTCTGCTTGGCATAGACCCATCATAAAACCAAACAGCAGTCGTTTCATTGGCTGTTGTATCAATTACATCATTTTCACTCATTTCTATTATTCATTCTGTTTATCACATGTATCATGGACCTCAGTAGTATAAAAGGGAGCACAGAGCAGGCTAGAACTTCAGATTATTACACCCTGACTTTGTACGAAGTTGGTGAAGGTGGTCTCAGGTTGCTAGTGGAGATTGTAACACACTTCACAAGTAGTAGCTTTATTGGAATCAATACTGTTGACTCTGGACATGTCGAGATCTTAAGTTGAGGTTCTAGTTGTTGACTCAAGGAGTCTTCACATATACAATAAAGGGTGTTCTCTTTTGGGAACCGGCTAGCAGTTGTGTTAGCAGCTTTGTCTTCACCCCGATATTGATGGAAGCGCTGTCTTAGTGTGTTGGATCGCCTGCTAGGTAGTTGTGTGTTGGCTCGAGCCTACTAAGAAGAAGACGGACTAGCTTCCCCCACCTTTAGACCAACTGTAACTTGTCAGTTACTTTGCCTTCACCACAATATTGGCGGAAGCACTGTCGTAGTGTGTTGGGTCGCTAGCTGGATGCTTATAGTGTTTATTGCCAATAAAAAATTCCTGTTCTTGGTTAAGGAATAGATCAGCGACTTAAGGACTGCCTTGTCGCTTGAGGATTGAGGTCCCTTGTTGTTAGCCTCAATAGTCTTTGGGTATCCCTTAGCAAGGATTTTAACAAACCTATATACTCTGCCCTGGTGCCCTCGATCTAGCAATCCAGCCACCTTGTATCCAACCCATAAACCCCAGACCATCCCAGGTGCTAGTGGCATTGTTGTTAGCAGCTGCGTAGTGCTAGCATGTTGTTGAACGGTTTTGTTGAAGTCTAGCAGTCAAATTGTGTTTCTTCCAAACCTGCTGGTCACATACTATGACCCTGACCCAAACTCACAAAGAGAAGCACTTACATCTTTGGAGGAATAGATTGTTGTAGTAGTGGTTTTGTGGCTGTTTTGTGCAATCCCGAATCTAAGCTATTTCTAGTTGTATATCAAGTGGACCATTTCAACATGCTTCTCACTGACACTGTGATGTCAGAAAGACACCCATGAGTACACTATGCATGGGGAGAGAACACACAGCGAATGAAGGTGTGGAGAAGGTGGCTACGGCAGGTGAAGGAGTTGGTGGCAGAGCCAGAAGAGACAGAGGAGGTGGTTGAGGAGGAGGAAGACCTGCGGTGGAGTTATTGGATTCCACCGTGCGGCCTGGAGTTCGAGGTGTGTGTGCATGGTGAATAATGTGCTCTGAACTAAACCCAAACAACCCACTTATCCCCCAAATACAACCCAAGTCTTTCCGGAATAAGCAGTGACGCCTACGGAAATAAGACAGGAATCGGAAATAGGCTGATCAGAGAGCGCAAGAGCCGAGATTCAGATGAGTGATAGTCCCTTTACAGGTCCTAACAAGGTTGAAGGGAAGGTATGTGCTTCCCTTGGGAAGATGAACCTTGACTACAAGATATCACCAGGAATTGGCCTGAGCAATAATTGAGCGGTGGAAATAAGATGTTTAAAAGCTTTGCAGCTTATGAGACAGCAAGTATTGAGAGTGGTGGTGGTGGTGATGTCCAACGACGTACAGGAGACCTCGGAGAGGTCGACGATAAACAATTCCAGATGATAGAAGCTCTGAAAGCTTATTTCCCAGACAGCTGAGACGATAGACCATGTTCGATGGCAATGATGATAGACAATGACGATGATGATAAACGATTCGATTTCCAGACACTAGATAGCCTCAATCACATCCAAGATGTTTCCAATACCCTATTCCTTATTCCAACTCAGGTTTCCCAATGTTAATGTCATGAATCGCCCGGGTTCTAATTTTTCGCGCAATGCGTCCGTATGGATACAGACACGTCTTAGCGGCACGGGACTCTCATGACGCCACCACGTGACCTTCTCATGGTTGAAACTCGGCCACGGATTCTAAAGCCGCAGACTCAGGGAGTCTGTGCCACGGTGAAACACTGACTATGGGGCTGGCAGTGAAATAACCACAACACAAACCTTGTAAATGAATACGCGGTTCGATAATGCAACTACAACAACTCAAACACTATAGTCCTCGTGCAAGTTCGGGGTTCCAATCCAGTATAGATTGTGGCAATTTGAACTTTAGTTCTCTTTGGGAAGCAAGACTTTACAGGTCTACAAGTCATATGGATAAAACTTGCTCGAATCCGTTCTAGGCGCAATCGCGATAGACAGACGAGATTTTATGTTCAACGGTTTTGTATGATGTGGGTCTAGGTTTGGAGATAGTACTCCGATGCATAAAGCAAGTGATTCTTATGAATCCCGATTCCAAATAGTATCCGCGATTGCTAATCCTTGCGAGATTACAACCAATTGTCAAGTCCGATCTGTTTCCTTATATTCCACGTGTCCGTTCCATTTATCCAATATGTCCACGCGTCGTTTATAAAGATCCAAATCCAACACAGATAATATTCAAACAGGGAAAACAAATGAAACTTGGTATAGCTTCTGGGTGTCTCCGAATGAATGACTACTCTACCGGTTAAGCGTGAAGTCTAGTAACTTCGCGTCCAACAGGTGGGGTGAGATTCACTGCTGTTCCTCCCATAACCATCCACTTAAATATGTTACAGGATTCTAAATATAAACGAGACTGATACAAACGAGCAATAGGGTTCAGGGTACATGACTAGTGGTATGGCCGCTAGCCGATGAACTCCTATCAGATATCAAGCGATTATTAAAATTGAGAGAGATTTATAAGAAACATCAACGAGCCGAGCTTAACGATGAGTCAAGATCTACATCGCTTAGAACGATCATGATGGGATATTTGTTGATATGTCAACTTTTAGCCGACCTCCTTGTCAGCACTCCGTTACCCTCCTTGGTAACCATCTGCTCAAATGGTTCCGCCTTGAACCGCTTAAGTGATTTGTCTGAAAATCGTGATAGCCGCCGCTTCCCAGTACCCGAGTGTGGTTTCTTAGTCAATTGGTAGATCAACCAAGTCCAGCCCTCTCTTGGCAGTTCTGAAGATGTCAGATGGTGTCCAATAATGATCCCTCTGGTTCAGAAGGATGTTCCCTCGTAATATGCCCTTAGTCAGGGATGTGCAGTAGCCCCAATCCGTTTCCAGGATGGTAAGGCACTTTCTGTGATTGCTCCATTAGTGACTTCCCACTTCAACCCTTTACCAGGATTGTTGTCCAGCGCCTTTCTAATGGTTTGAGACACATTATATCCCTTTTAGCTAACTGCTCAGGCCAGCATTAGCCCTTGTGAGATGACATCGTAATGTAGTGAAGTACATTATAGTATGTTGCAACTCGAGCAGATTTGAATAAATGCCCGGGTGCCCCAATACCAGGTCTGTCAACGGGATACAGAAGCAGAAGACGTTAGGGACTAGGAACCCCTACAGACAGATCCTAGTCCCTGGATGCACCACGGATGACACAGAAGCGTACACAAAGTACATGAGTGGTTGCAAACCAATCAGGGTCTGAACCACTGGATACAATGACACTCAGGATTAGGAAACCCGATGCTGTTACCCTAGGCCAACGCCTGGACGATATTCGTGTTTACCCTTCTACCGACCTCCCATATAATTCCCATCGACAATCACCTCCATCATGACCGACGACAGCTCGCCTAGCCGTTTCCCCAGACTTAACGACACCAATTACCCAGAATGGTCTCTCCGCATGGAAGCCGAATTGATCCGGAAGGATCTCTGGAAGGTGGTGGAAGTTTCCGTGGATACCGAGGGAAAAGAAGCTGCTGATGTTGCGAAGGAATTGGAGACCAAAGTGAGCAAGAGGAATGCTCAGAAGATGGCGGAGGCTCGGGCGGAGATGATTTTGAGGGTTGATGATGGTCAGCTTTCCCATATGCGGTTGCGAGATCCTATGGAGATTTGGAATGATTTGCGGGATGTTCATCGCGCACGTGGCTTTGCGACAAGCTTGGCGTTGCGTAGGAAATTCTTGACGGCGAAGAAGAAGGAGGATCAATCAATGCAGTCGTGGATCAAGGAAATTCGGAGCCAGGCTTTCACCATTGAGGAAGCGACGGGCACCGTGGTTAGCGATCAGGACAAGATTCTGGCACTTACCATGGGCTTGCCGGCATCCTATGATCCGGTGATCATTAACTTCGATTCGGCCTCTCCCGACACTTTGACATTCAATGGCGTAGTTGCACAGCTGTTGAACGAAGAAACCCAACAGTGATCCGGCATCACCGGCACCAACCCCGAGATCAAAGGCGAATGCGAGGCTTCATTTACTGCCGCCGCAGGACGCGGATCTCGATCCGATGTCATCTGTCACTTCTGCGACAAGAAGGGACATTATAAATCGGAGTGCCGAGAGAAGATGAAGTGGGAGGAGTCACGGGACAAGAAGAAAGAAGAATCACATTTGGCGGCGACGGACTTTGATGCATCCTGGTAATTTCGAGATTCCGGGGGTGCATCTGATGTTATGTTTTCATTTTCTGTCTGCGGCTTCCGGGGGTGTGTTGGAATATGAAGCCGCAGTACCTTACTAAGGGTACTCGGGCAGAATATTCCAGCATATTCTTCCCTAGTCATACTTACTAATTGCTTACTGATTCACTTACTAATCACCTCTTTTGAGTAGTATAAAAGGCCTGTAATATTTCGGTAGTACCTTACTGGTTTGCAAAGGAATAAATCCTCTTGCATCTCATTAACCTTCTGAGCTTATTTCAACATCCAACTGGCCTCGGGCAAGCATTTGTGCAAGCTCATCCATGTCATAATCATCCTCCAGATCAAGATTCATAAGATCGACATGATCCAAGGTTTCGGCAGCAGCAAACAAAGCACTGGCATTGTCGTAATGGTGGAGTAGAACTGTCTCTGGCAAGCCCCTATCCAATCTGCTCAGGATCTGTCCGATCTTTTGCTTACCTCGCTTACACTCACGTAACTCACATATCAGTGGATTATTTATTTATTTTTGCCAACAGCTGGCAGCTGTAAGAATTGAGCACACCTAGTGTTGTAGAGTCACCAACTAAACATGAATAGTCAATTTTGACAGTCAGTGACTAGCCAGCGATTAGTTGTCAGGCCACCCAACTGACCTGACTATGGCGCCTTACAAATCACCTTACAAATTGTGTAGCCAAAGGGCTTTTCCTACATCTGCCACATGGCATGTGTTGGATCTGCACATTTGTCTGCCTTGACATTCAGGTCACAAAGTTGGGTCACCTCAGTGACCTGACTGACCTGACTTCCATGGCCTTGCAACTAGTCACTGACTAGTCAGTGACGTGCACAAGGCTGTGCCATAGATCTCCTTAAGATATAAATAATGTTCCCTTCTTTTGTAAATGTCCAAGAACAAGGGGGGATAGTGAGTATATTTACCTCTGACTGCCTGGAATCCCAAGCTCTTCAGCTACCCAGAAGTCAAAGATTTTTTCAGCAAAACACAAGTGCAGGCTGATCAATTTTTCATTTCATCTCCACTCACTGGTTGAACATTCCAAGTTTTTTGCTGAAAAAAATGGTGACAAATGTTTGGAATTTTACAGCAATTTTTCAACGAAACACTGAGTGAAAAAATTGAAATTTCTTCATGACTTTTTTGAAGTTGAAACTTTTTCAGCACTTTTCCAGAGAATTTTCTCAAGGCTCAAAAAAGTCACAAAAAAGTTCCAAGTTTCTCACCTGCTTTTCTGGCAAAAAATTGTGGGAAAAATTCAAAAACAATTTCACCAAAAATTTCAGCAAGAAAATTGAAATATTCAACCAATGACTAGTACACCTACTTATAATCGCATTGATATAGAGCCAATTCAATTTTCCACTTGGTTGTGGATCTCCTGGATCTGCCTATCAAACCTCTGACCTGCGAATCACGTGATTGGAACAAGGAATGCATACAACCTGAACCCACAGATCAGTATACTAGCTGAAGCTGTTACGACCATGCACTTTCTGATCTGTTCCGGTTCCTTTCCTGCCGTTTACGGCCATTCCGGCTACGGCCCACTTTATGGCCGTTGCGTCCTAACCAACTTCCTGTTGTGTTAGGCTAGTTCCGTTGATGCACAACCTTTGGGGTTTTTGCAATGAAGGTCTTTTGAGTGTTCCCCAAATCAAACATATGACTTATGCAACTATGCTTCCCTCTTATTGTTCTTATTGTTCTTATTGTCTTTTACATACTTCTTTCCGCATTGGACTTATCTCCGTATTTAGTATAAATATGTATTATGTTCTACTGTATCTTTAGTTGAAAATTAACGTGCTTTGCCTCTGCATAGCTTCGTGGTCTGATTCCGTCTCCTCCGTCTCCGAGCCAACTTAGTTGGTGTACCCGCTCACCTACATGGTATCACTTCCAGCCTTTTCCGTCCTTCCGGCCTTCCGTTCTTCCGGCCTTTTCTGACACGGATATAACAGAAGCTGTAAATAAATAAATAGATACTTTGCCACTCGCAAGGGCTGTTAAGAGATAAGATCATACAAAAACAATATTTCTGGCTTCTTCAACATCCCTACCAGCCATGTTCTCCACCTCTTCAATTTTGTGCATGTCCTCATTGGGAATGAAAGTATTTAATGGCTCAACAGGTGCATGTACTGCTGAGAGGGATGCCAATGATTTCTGAGGGGCTTCTTCAACTGCAGCAAGTCTGGTATCAATTTGAGCAACATCTTTGTTTTGCAGTGACTGTTCAAACAGGGGTTGAGCCACCTTCCAGAGCTTAATTGCCTTTGAATTATCTCCCCATTTATTTGCAAGTTCCCCGAGTCTCAGCATACACTCTGCTCGACTGAAATGAACATCCATGTATGTGAATCCTTCCAGAGCTATGGTGAAGAGGCTGTGTGCAGTGCTTTCCTCATCATTGTAAATGAATACATCCCCCAAGAAGAGGAGTGCTTTGTGAAGTGACACTTTCTCTCTGGATTTGTGGGCATATGCCAGATACACCACTGGCCATGTGTATTGCCACTCAGAAGCTGGCCATGCATTGATATTTGCCAGCCTCTCCAGACAGAAAGATACTCCTTCACTGGAGTCCGTAAAAAGTAACTTATGAAAAGTAACTTGTGCGGAACTTGCCCCTTTCGGCAGGCGTGCCGCAAGTTAACTTAAGTTTTCCCACGGGCTGCAAAATCAACTTGTACTAACTTGGCGGGTCGCCTACCTGTCTTATCTGTAAATCTTCCGGGAAACCATTTCAAACCCAATCTATCACACCCTCCATCCCACAAAGTTGCATCGGTCCGTCACCTATGCGGCACTTGTCTTGCTGCAGCACCTAAAAGCGTGTTTCCCCACCGTGCGCGGCTCTTCCGGCCACCACCTCTTCATCTTTGTCTCCAAGGTCATCTGCAACGACACTTACTCGAATAAATCGTGGAGTATCGTTGCACAGGGCATGTATACCCTGCGGGAGATCAATCAGATGGAGTGCGAAAACGTGCAACTATCTCGATTGGGAACTCACCGATAGTTGGCCAGCAACACCAAGCGACACCGACGAAGCCATAACCGGGCCAATTAGGTAGGTTTTCATGCTTCTGCCGTTCAACACCGCTTTCACACCGATCTGTCTGTGCCATTCACAGCTATTATCATATTCTGGTGGCATTCCCAGCGAGTCAGGATCGTGTTTGGTACCGACATAATTGTATTAAGTTTTAGATATGCAGGTGTATGCGCCTCTGCTGATGCTTCTTCGTGCCGTACTGCTTTTTCGAGGTCCCAAGCGATATGGTGCTCAAGAAAGTCCGCCCGAATCTTTGGCGTACGTCTCAATCACGGGAGCCCCCATGATACATTGACAATCTCTCCTCCAGTCGCGTTCCTCATGTTCGTTTGGGGGTCTATCGTGAGTACGTCAAAATATTCACCCCTCAACTCTGAAATCTGATTGTCAACCGCGGTGTCCATGGCGGCTGTGAAGCGCTAGGAGCATCTCGTAGTCGCGTGGTTCTTCCTCGGTGTTGCGGAGGCTGGGCTACTTCCGGTGCGAATTTAATGTCTGAATATTTTTCCCTTGAATACCGAGACTTTTTAGGGGGCTACGTTCTACCTTTCGCAGTGGTACCCCCCGCCGATTCTACGCTCAACGCATGGGACTCTTCATCGGCGCAAACACATTGACCGGCGCCTTCGGGGGCTTCTAGCTTTTGCGATTCAAAAGATGGACGGGTGCATTCAGCACTACACAAGCCCTCGCACACGGGGTTGAACTATGTGATTTCAGAATCAGAAACCTGAAAGGGTGGAGTTGGATCTTCCTCTTAGGTATGTGTGCCCATAACTCGTTCTCAATGTATTATTAATGCATTCTTAGAGGGGCTCGGTATGTATCCGCCTGACTGATGTTACCGCAATTCAACCTCAACTCAACCATATCCAGTTATGGTAGTCATTGCTGTCCTTGGTTTCCGGTTCCTGCCCGATGTGCGTGTGCTCAAAAATACCTCTCTATGCCACTGCGACTGCGACTGCGACTGCGATGCTGATGAATATTCACTCACAGTATCCGGACAAGGCCAAATTCCTGACTTCTGCCGAGCACCCATATCTGGTCGACCTCGCGAAGGATTCCGCAGGTCTCTCGAAGAAATTCGAGATCAAATTCTTCTGCCAGGCGGCGGGGGATTACAACTTGTACCTATATGCTCTGGTGGTTTTGAAGTATGCTGCCGCCCTTTATCTTTGGTCCTCTCCTTGTCATGCGGACGACCGCTCGTATGATATGTACATAGATCCGTGATCCCGGGGTACTGTTTTGCGTGCAGTTGATGTCGGCCCCGCCATACATCTTTGTGTGTCTCGTCACCGTCGCTCTCTCACGTATTTCCGACAAGACCAAGATGCGGTAAGCATCAATCGATCTGAATTTGGCCGCAGAATTGTTTTCTAAATACATGAACGCAGTGGGCTGTACATTCTCGGGGTCGCCATCATGGGGATCATTGGGTACACAATCTGGTTCGTCGGCTCACTGTTGGTTTTTCCGCTTGGTTATCTATACCTGGTGATCGGCCTAGGGAATCTGGGCGGGTGTGTTTCTTTCGCGACGCAGGCTGCAACGACTACTTGAACTGACCGATCAATCCATCTAGTGTGTGCTCATCGTTTGTATATTGCCCCCAAGACAAGCCGACGGTACCAGCCCGGCCACAGAACTGCCATTGGCTGCCTCTGTCTCTTGTATGCCGACCTTTCGCCTTTTGGGAGCTGGAGAGCAGCGAGCTGACATCACTATAGATTCACAACAGCGCTCTTTATGAGCCGGAACTATCGCCGGTTGAATGCGATCAAGGCGGTGCAGATTGAGGAGAGCAAAGGCGAGATGGACGTGTTCGCAGACATGCGGGATGCGTCTCCGCATTATCGGTAGGTCCCTTCATAATCTCTTCGCTCGCTTTGGGTCTGATTGCTCGATAGGTATCTAATTTAGAATGGAACGATCATGTACCAGGGTTTATGGGAGGATTTCGGAGGATAAATATAATTTCATTTCATTCAAGTTGGACACACAACTGTGGGTGAATCCGACGTCCCTATTGAGAGATCCAAGTTGGTTCCTGTGAACCCGGAGAAGATGTTTCCAGACAGATCGTCTGTATCCGTATGCGCCAATACCCAGTCAGAGACTCCGCTTCTCTGCCCTTACTTCTGCGTCTATCGTCACCAACCAACTTGAACAAAACACCTCAGCTTGCCATTCTGGTTCATGTTCAACAGTTGACCGGCGATCAAGCCGAACATCAAATCCTCGGTATTATTCGAAGTCTTGCGTACGCAGGACAAGCACAGCCACAACAGAGGAAGCGGGCTGACTGTGATCCCTGCCATACGAGTTATGCCATGCACAGCATCGGCCTCCCCCCAAGTGTACTGGTGGGTTGATAGTATTGTACTCATTTAAATTACAGCCTTCGTCTGCAGGGGTCTCATGTTTCTTTACCAGATTAATAGTAACCAATTCCCAATAGCCTGAATTAACTGCAAGCAACACTAACAACTTTATTTTAGGCAGGGCACAAGAAAAACAGGATATGGATGTTGAATGTGACCACTATTGATTCGGATGTGATGGAATCCCGAGATTCAATACGCACTAGGGCTACTTCATGCTACTGGTTCGGGCTGTGATCGGCAGAAAGTAAAGTAGCTGTCCAATCCTTGGTACAATTTTATTTTAGGCACGGCATAGGCAAAACAGGATACGGATGTTAAATGTGACCGCTATTGATTCGAATGTGATAGAATACCGAGATTCCATCCTTGATAGGGCCATTTCATGCTACTGGTTCGGGTTGTGGCCAAGAAAAAGCATAAGTAGCCGCCCAATCCTTGGTACAATTTATTTGGGCGATATCCAGAAACTTGAATTATAAGAAATTCGGGTGTCTCATGAGAAGAAAAAAGCTTAAAGTATGAGTTATACCGTGTGAAGCACCGGTGTGGCAGAGCCGGATGGCCGAAGTGTGGAAATCGTTCACACGGATGGTTGGATGGCTACTCAGCTGCATTATTTGCGGCATTTTTATTTCTTGCAGCCTCTTCTCAAATACCAGGGTTACATTGATACTTTTCATTCTTCTGATTTTTTTGGGCTACTAACTACATTTATTCTTTCTTATATTTTCGCAGATTCGAATCCACTATGCTGACAAAGCATTTGGATTTGGTGTACAGCCACCCTTCCCACGATCGCTGGGCACAAGTCCGTCGGTACAGTACAAGATCAACTGTTCATTTTGCATTTCAAGACAAGCCCTGAATGAGTTTTGGGCATTCACTTCCAATATTTATTCAACATCTCCGAGCTGCGTGCTCGGACGTCTTTTATAAAAAGTTGGATTTTTGGTTATGGTGATGTGCATTTTCGTACATATGATTTACCTATCCTTTCTTTGACAGGAATTCAGATGGCGAAGTCAGTTCCGAAACCCATGGTTCGTAGGTCGTGCACACAAGGGTGTTGTTGGGGCCAACACTGGAACTGTTGGCAGGCAGTTTCCTTGCTTATGTTGCATTTTTTCGACTGAGTCATTGCAATCTTGCATGCCATGGGTGTAGGGATTGATTAGCTGTCTGGATTCTTGGCTTTTGCCTTGACATGGGCTACATACATTTTTTTTAGATATTGCAGCCCCAGCGGTCTTAGAGAACGGACGCGCTGGGTGATTAGGTAATTAGGTTTGTATCGGATCATGAGCAAAACAATGCCACATCTTAGCTTGCCACTCACCAGCCACTCGGGCGGACCCATCTACCTCAAATTGCCTTGCCTGGGCTCATAACTCTTCTCGTGTGTTCTCTCAGGGGTATCAACACCTCTGAGCAGTATACCTTTGTGTTCTCCGGCTAATCGGCTTAGCCTCGCGTGGTCATCTGACACCTCAGCATTCAACCGTGCTTCTTGCCTCTGTTGGGTTCTTCTTCTTTGCGCACAAAGGAGAGAAACTTCGCTTCTCAATACCCACGGTTGCCCTTCTGCAGCCACTCCCTACCTTCCTGCTAGTATCTCAGGCTGCACGCCCGAGCCATCTTTCTATCCAGGCCTACAGTTCCTCATTTTCCGTACCAAAAGCCAACATTACGACACTTCCTATCTTACCTACCCATATTGCTACTTTGCCTACTCCACTGCTCCATCATTCTTCCATTTTCCTTTGACCTATCCCAAACCGCACTCCAGGGACATTTCCCTACTTCACCGGCCTCCCCCCAAGTGAATTAACTGCAAGCAACTTGACACTAACTTGCCCGCCAAGTTAGATCAAAGTAACAAGTAACACGAAAAAATTAACTTCTGCCGTCAGATGATCAGCTACTGCCCATTCACCTGTTTCTCCAAGTTAAACAATACAGTTCTCTTCATTAACTCCAAGGTAACAAGTTAACTGAAGGTAACCCAAGCTGACTTGAGTTAACTTGAGCTAACTTAAGCTAACTTGCGGGCCAAGTTAGACGAAGCTAACACGAGCAAACTAACTTATGCCATCAGATGGCATCAGTTACCCCCAAGCTCACCTGTTTCGCCAAGTTAAACAATACAGTTCTCTTCATTAACTCCAAGGTAACAAGTTAACTGAAGGTAACCCAAGCTGACTTGAGTTAACTTGAGCTAACTTAAGCTAACTTGCAGGCCAAGTTAGACGAAGCTAACACGAGCAAACTAACTTATGCCATCAGATGGCATCAGTTACCCCCAAGCTCACCTGTTTCGCCAAGTTAAACAATACAGTTCTCTTCATTAACTCCAAGGTAACAAGTTAACTGAAGGTAGCCCAAGCTGACTTAAGTTAACTTGAGCTAACTTAAGCTAACTTGAGCTAACTTAAGCTAACTTGCAGGCCAAGTTAGACGAAGCTAACACGGGCAAACTAACTTATGCCATCAGATGGCATCAGTTAACCCCAAGCTCACCGGTTTCTCCAAGTTTAACAACCCAGTTCTCTTCATACACTCCAAAGTAACAAGCTTACTCAAGTAGCCCAAGCTAACTTAAGTTAACTTGAGCTAACTTAGGCTAACTTCCGGGCCAAGTTAGACGAAGTTAACACAAGCAAACTAACTTATGCCATCAGATGGCATCAGTTACCGCCAGGTTCACCGGTTTCTTCAAGTTAAACGAAGTCAAGTCTGGGGAAGTACTTGGAATCTACTTTACCAAACATTTCGGAGGTATTGAGAAGCTAGCTACCAATCAAATAATGCCCCTAGGTCCGTCTCGCCTCAACTTAAATGACCTTCAAAACATGCTACCCATTCGACTGTTGTCTTGACCTATAAGTTAAGAAGTGAACTGAAGGTAGCACAAGTCGACTGCGAGTAACTAACTTGCCCGCCAAGTTAGATCAAAGTAACACGAACAAATTAACTTAGATGCCATCAGTTACCACCAGTTTATCTGTTTCTCCAAGTTAAACAACCCTGTTCTCTTCAAACACTCCATTCATCGAGTTGAACTGCAAGATGCTAAGTTAATTGAAGGTAGCCAGAGCTAACTTAAGCGAACTTGTGGGCCAAGTTAGATCAAGTTAAACGACCAAACTAACTTATGCCATCAGATGGCATCAATTCTCGGCCAAAATCAACTTGTATGATCAATTCATGCAAGTTAGCATCTTGCAAGCCTCAAGACATTCAAAGACTCAAACTGAGAGTATTCAATGATTAAATAACATCTGCACATCAAGTCAGGTAATATTTTGAGCTGAACATTGGCTGGATTTGATTTTTGGGGCACTTCACATGTTCGGAGATGCAATCCAGGTACAGCTGTCATCAGGGAGCACCTGACATGAAAAGGTTAGTTCTGATGTTTGAGCAGTCATACACTGAAGGAAATCCCACATGCCCTTGATCATCCAAAGTCAAAAGCAAGTTAGTTCACCTTTGGGGCAAAACAGTCACCGCACCCAGAACGAGCACCACACAAGCACCCATGCAGCCCAGATCTGACGTACAAATAATATCTTGCAAAATGAACTCAACCTCGATGTCCTACACCTCCAATGCATCTCTTCGCCAGCTTGAACTTGCTCCCAGCAGAACATTAGTCACGACAACATGGATCATTGCCTCAAAGCATCATAGAACTGCAAGAGACTCATATTTGAGGTGATATTAGGTGCTAGGATGGCACCCCATAGGCACCGGGATGAAAGAACCATTAACATGTAACTTACTTATTTTAACTTAAGTTAACTTATTTGTGCGGAACTTGTACTTGTGCGGAACTGTGCGGGTAAATTTAACTTGCCCCGCCACAAGTTAGCTACAAGTTACTTGTGGCAGGGCAAGTTAGTTTACATAAGTTACTTGTGCAACCATCCCTTCACTGGACCTTCCCCAAAGTGAATGGAGACATTCTAGGAAGTTGACCTTTGCAGAGAAGAAATTATTGCACCTAAGCTCTAGGTCGGCCTCTATTGTCTTGCAATGGGGAACACCAACTGGATGATAAGTGCTGAATATTTTTTTTGCTTTGTCCAAGCTCTGCTTTGCATCTTCTATCCCCACCCCAATAGTCACGTCAATCATGGCAAGGCTGAAGAGTACTGATGCATGAGCTACAGGACTCTTTTCTGGGGAAGTATTTTGCAGGACTTTTATATGTATGCTCCTGGCCTTGGCATATTCAGATTTCAGAAAATGAATATCTGCCAGCCCTACAGTGATGCCGTGATCCACTTGGCCTCCAGACACACCACAGAGGCCTATAATCTCTTTTGCTTTGTGAAGTTGAACAGAGCTAGCCTTGAAGTTGCCATAGTTCATCCAGCAATAAGCATCAAACCGCAATGCTCTTGCTTCTTGATACAGATTGCCACTCAAGGCAGCAAGCACTTGTGCCTCCCTGCTATAGCTTTGGGCAGTACAGTAATCCCCAATTTGCATCTTGAGATGGGAAATAGCATTCAATGTATTGCATTGCGGATTGGTGTCTTCGCACAACTTTGACAAACTGTGTGCCTTTTCATAGAAGTGCAAAGCTTTGGAGAGATCCAAATGATTATGGAAATATGTGCCGGCCGCCAGGTAGAACTTGGCTAGGAGCAAGTGGAATGTAAGAGGAGGTTAGATGAAATGCAATTGCTCACATTCAACAACTAGGTCTTCAAAATGTTGGCAGTGAGCTATTCCTTGGGTAATCCATTGTTGTGGTATAAGAACTTTGGATTTGATTACCACTAATTCTTCTGTAAAAAAACTTGTCTCGAGTTGGTGATTAGTTGGATTGGGAAAAATTGGCAGGATGCGATCCATCAGTGTTGTTCGAGTGCGTCCAGTGAATCGATAGAAATTATTCAGATGTAGTGTGCAATATATTGCATCCACAAGATCAGGATCACTATTGTTTAGTCCCCTTTGCAATACTTCTTGCAAATTTCCCAGGTTTGAGGTTATTTGGTTGATCACTGGTCGCAGCTGCTCCCCCCTATATTTGCCATGCAGGTGAAGGAGAGTGCGGAAATATTTGGAAATGAGCTGTGTTAGAGAATGGGGAGATGGAGAGAACCGTTGGATGTGTTCTCTAATAGGCATCAGAGACCGGACTCGCTTTTTGCTGTCCTGATATGCCAAAGAAGTAGCAATTAATGCAGCCTTGCATCCATGGATACTTTGAATGGGAAGATTGCTTTGAATAAGTTCAACATCTGAGAGCCCATCTGGCAGAATTGAGAGCAGACTCAATAATTTCCTGGCACCAGTTGTGATCCGGGGACTAGATAGAGAGAGCCTGATAGATGCATCCAAATTTGACTTTCTGTCATCACCGGCAGACAGCAGTGATGTTTTCTCGGCCTCCCATCGGTTCAAGACACTAGATGGGCCTTCATAGTCAACCAGATGGGCAATAAGATCCACTGCCAGAGGCATGTTGTCTGTGAACTGGAGAAGGTGACCATTTCATCATTGGTGCAAGAATTGTCTGTAATCTCAACAAAGGTTTGTTGAGCTGCAGTATCTGACAAGGGCTTCAGAGGCAAGGGAAAAGGATGAGTCCAGTGGACTTTTGCTGGTTTTTCTGCCCCACGCATTGTGATCTTGCTGTCATCAGCTTTACAATTGAGCAAACATTTGGAGGCTTACTATCAATGCAACATGCAGCACATCAGTCAACAGTGAGAGGAATTCCTCAACCCCTCCACGTGACTGCATTGGCTCCCATGGAGTTTCGAGATTGTCCAGAATCAACATACAGGGTGGTTGCCTCAAGAAATACTGGACAACCGGTTTGGTCAAGTCTGCTCCAGGATTGAGTCCAACATGTAAGCCAATGAGTGCAGCGAGTTCAATGTTGTTTGTTGCAGATTCAGCACTGACAAAGAATCTATGTTCAAATCTGGTGCAAATGTCTGGATGGTGGAGAACTGCTCTTGCAAGGCTTGTCTTGCCCATTCCACCTCCACCGAGGATTGCGATTCTAGGTGACTCCTGGCAAAGAAGCTCCATGATCTCATTCAGTTCAAAATCACGACCATGAAATATTTTTGGCTTGGAAGGCAGCATGGAGAACGATATGGTGCTTGATGAAAAATGTTAGAATTGTACTGGAGGCAGCTACAGTCATACCTGTTCCATGACTCATTGTCTCCTTTATATACCTGGCTCTCAAGTCATTAAGCAGTTTGAAATGAGACGACCATACATACTGAGGATGACTTGTCTGACATTGACCCCTCCGACAGGGTGGAAATCAGCTCGAGCAATTGTTTGTGCATCATCTCGGTTGTCTTCTTCATCTCATTGATATGGCTGAAAATTGTGGCACTGGTCTCAATCTAAATTGGTTGTTTAATATCCCTTCGAGAACTATGCCGTAGTGTATACCTTGAATATTTTACGTGCATCATCCAATCCTGCACAACAATCCTTGAACAATGCATTCATATCCCTCTGTTGGAAGAGCTGCTTGATCCTGTTCTCGGTCTGTTGTCCAAAAAATGTGTGTATCTTGTGCAGAGTTCTGCACAGAATTTTGTCAGACACAGTTCTCAACAAGATGAACCCAGTTACTCCATAAATTTCCCGATGTGATCAAGGATTGATGGAATTAATGAGCCAGTCTCGGATGTTATATGGAGATCGACAATGGCCACCAGGACTTTGTGGATGTCCTCCATGAGCTCTATGCATTGCTCTTTGTTTCGTTTCACATTCTATAACATCCTATGAGCTACCATGTAGGATATCCATATGGCCAATTATTACCTGCACTGCTGTCATCAGCGATACAATGGTCTTTAAGATGGGGTCAACAAATGGTGGCCCAAATGCATCATTGAGCTCATTGAGAAGTGCCACTGCTGGAGTCAAACAGGCTGCCACATTGCTGAGGCGAATGTCCATAGCTGCAAGCTGGCGGGGCATTTTTGAAGGGTGGGATGGAACACTAGATCCATGTGCTTATATGTAGCCCCGTGAGGCAGTGTTTTCATATTTTTATTCTGCGTGAGAGAGATTTCGATGGGCCATCTTTCTCAGTTGATACATTTCCTATTCAACTCATTAATATCGCCATACTCATCTGCAAATCCATGATGGCACCACCGCTATCTGGTGCAGTTACCACATTGTCACACCCTTCCTCATCATGATCCATTTCCGCTGCTCTAATAAAATTGTATAAGCTCAATTTGGAATTGGAACCGTGTATTCCGGATACATCCTTTACATTGATCAATCTGCAGTTTTATTTAGTTCTAAATTGAGTACCAACCACCATCTATGTACCTCCTTACCAGATAGCATGCATCCATCTGTCCGAAGCCTTTTAAATCCACTTTTGGTTCATCAGCTTCAGCACTTTGATTTGATGGCTTAGGCCCGGCGGGGTGCGGGGCTAATTACCGTTTGAAAGGAAAGATAGACGAAATTGGAAAGAAGCTGATTGAGAAAACACCGAAGCATTAAATGATCTCCTGATTTCTTGGGCTCTGTGTGATACAGGTGGCCCGCCCGCGTCGCGATCCCAGAACCCGTGGAGCGCGAGAACCTGGCTCTGGAGCTCCCGAGGCCTAATAAACACGACGCGGCCACCGTGCTTTCCGTCTCTGCGAACTGGCTGACCTTCCCAACCCTCGACTCAGCCGTCATTCATGCTGGTCGAACACGGAACGACGCGTTTAAGTTTCCCACCCGTTGTGCACAAAAATATGGCACAGAGTTCAATACATTAAATCCTTCAGTTGAGATTTGGGAAATGCTTCCCCTCTTCCACCACTTTGGTCAGGACCCGGAATTTATCCAACGTAACAACACAACTGCCTGCAAATGCCTGCAGGCTCACCACAACACCCTCACAATTGGAGAGGGCCGACAAGTCTCCTTACAATTAAGCGATGAGAAGCACTGGCCCTCCGCAAACTGCAGCTGCCCCCCATGCCAAGATGATCGGTTAGAAAAGGCCTGCAAAAACCCCCACTTGTGTGCAGAAACCTTAGAATCACGACTAGACCACCTGCTCCCTAGATGGGACCCTAGGCTGCCTTCCCTACCTGTCCCAGGTGAGGAGGACCCGATCGAGGACGTCAGGGCACAAGAAATCCGTAGTTTGAAAAGTAAGTAGTCCAGGACCACAATGTATCCTCGCGCTTGCGAAAGTCAGGAAAGGCAAGGAAGGGCAAGGAGCCATGAGTATGACACACACGGTGACTGATCGAGATCAACAATGGTATCAGTGGCAGTGCGAGATCTATGCTCTTGGACCTCAACAACCGCAAGTGTATTGATTCTTGTACGTCGTCTGCCACACGATGGCCATTTCGTTGTGCCACCCTGTCCACCAAGACGATATTGGCCTCGGGACTCCTTCCACTGCAGTGGATTCCACCGGGAAATGCAAACGCACGTCGAGCTCGTCGGGTCCGACTCCCCCACCCAAGTGGCTCTATCACACAGAGTCCTCTCCTCCTCCGACTTCCCCACTCCAAAGCCTGGGTCGCACATTATCCTACATCGATTTATCTCTTACTGGCCCCCTTTTGGCACCCACACACACCGCACCTGTGCCATCGACATTTCCCGCCTCGCATCCATCCTCCTCTCAGTCAACAGCACCCGCACCGCAAAAGAACGCGGTCCGCTGCCTCCACATCCCGCTTCCTCCCCCGCCATCAGGCCCACCCATCCGCTGCATACCGCCGTCGCCTCTTCTTCTGTTCGCTGTTGTCACACCCACCTCGGAGTCCTTTCCAGAGTTGGTGAGATGCGTGCTGAGGCCCCCACCGCTGCTGCGCACACCCATGCCGAGTCGGCAGCAGAGGCCGCCTTTTCGGTCGTCCTCATCGTCTGCCGCTATCGCGTTGTCGACAACCGCGAAGCATCCGAATGCCACTAACGGTGATAAGCCAGCAATTGGGCCATGGTTAGATACACGTAATTTTGCGTGTTTCTGATCGTGCTCATTGCTGAAACTGTTGTTTCTATGCAACAGTACTGGTTCCTGGTAGCTGTTGGGCAAACCACAGAGAAACGGGTGGACGTTCTAAGGAATTAGAACGTCCATTGGCTAGTCTCGCCCTGAAAACTGTAAGGGAAACGTGGCAGCCAGTAATAAGTCAAGGAA